>CM018698.1:33897021-34323857 GCA_009363875.1 Mikania micrantha | reverse complement strand
AAAATCACACTTTGAGAATTTAGCATAAAGCTGTTCAGCTCTTAGTAATTCTAAGACTTTCTTCAAATGATCTTCGTGCTCTTGTTCAGTCTTTGAATAGATCAGAATATCATCAATAAAGACAATAACAAACTGATCTAAATATGGTCTACAGACTCGATTCATCAAAATCCATGAACATTGCAGGTGCATTGGTCAGCCCAAATGGCATAACCACAAATCGTAGTGTCCATATCGAGTCCTAAATGCAGTCTTTGGTATATCCTCATCATTTACTCGTAACTAATGATACCCGGATCGTAAATTATCTTAGAGAAGCAAGTTGCCCCTGTAATTGATCAAACAAATCATCGATCATGGGCAGAGGATATCTATTCTTGATTGTCAACTTGTTTAGCTCACGATAAAACAATGCACATACGAAATGAACCGTTTATTTCTTGACAAAGAGTACGGAGCTCCCCAAAGAGAGAAACTAGGTCTTATAAAACCCTTGTCTAGAAGTTCTTGAAGCTGACTAGACAGTTCTTGCATCTCAGACGGTGCTAATCGATACGGTGACTTCGCCACGGGGTTTGATCCAGGGACGAGATCGATTCTAAACTCCACTTGCCTGATCGGTGGTAATCCAGGCAAGTCTTCTGGAAAATACGGGATAATCTCTGATAACTGGAAACATCTCCAACTGCTTTCTTTACAGGTTTCTTCTCTACTATGTGAGCCAGGAATGCATAATATTTCTTCATCAGGTACTTCCTAGCCTTGATGCACGACACAATCTTCAATCCGCGGCAGGGTTTCTCGCCATAGATTCTCATCGTTTCGCCGGACGGTAAAGGAATCCGTATAAGTTTCTCCGAACATACAATTTCGGCATTGTTTTTGGATAACCAATCCATTCTATCACAAGTTCGAAGCTTCCAAGTGTCATAGGAATAAGATCGATGAGGAAAAGATGGTTGTTTAATCTTAATTCACAACCATTTATTATGGAATCTACAAGTATGGTCTTACCATCAGCTACTTCTACGGTATAAGGAGCAGTAAGTATAGATGTTGTTGTATGTTAAACAAAGAAAGCAGTATGAGCAGAGATAAAGCTTTTATCAGCACCAGTATCATATATATGAAAGAAATAAAGACCATTAAGGAGAAAGTACCCATGACAACTGCTGGCTCTTCGCGTGCTTCGGCAGCACCGATAAAAAAAGCACGAGCAGTAGCAGTGTTGTTGTTGAGTTTTGGACACTGGTTTCTGAAGTGTCCCTCTGCTCCACAATTATAACAGGCCCTTCCACCTGTAGAAGTAGGAGTTGTGGCAGCAGTTGTTACAGCAGTAGATGTGCAGATCGGCATGTAGCTGCCAAGTGTCCCATCCGCCCACACTTGAGACACTTTTGCATGGAGTGTTGGGTAGGTGATGATATTGGCATTTAGTGCAGAGTGGAAACTGGCCAGTATAAGACTTTCTGACTGTTGCAGATTGTGGCATAGCAGTAATGGGTGTGGCATGAGTGGGTGTAGCTGCAGTCAGGGCTGCAAAGTTCTTGATGGTCTTTTGCTTCTTTTTCTTGTGATGTTTGTTCAGGCTTCTTGCCTTCATCAATCTGTGCTCTCTTGTACCCCTTTTGGTTGAGCACCCCAAACTTAACATATTCTTCGGTAAGGCTAGCTCCAAGATGAATTGCTGCCTCTAGAGTAGTGGGGTTATTCCCCATCACAGTTCCCCTGACAACTAGAGGTAAGCCTTCGATGTACTTCTCTATCCTGCGGGATAGAGGAGTAACCAGGTGTGGCACCAGAATGCACAACTCATGGAAACGAGTTGTATACTTCGCGTTCTCACCACTATCTTGTACCAATTCCACATCTCCACCTCAAGTTTCTTCAGCTCATGTCGTGGACAAAACTTATCCACAAGTAACTTCTTGAAGTCCTCCCATGATAAGGCCAAGGCGACTTCCCGTCCTCTGGTGTTCTTCTCAGAATTCCACCAGGTGAGTTCGCCTTTGTGAAAAGCGCTCGAGGCCATTTTGACCTTCAGATTTTTAGGACATCCCGTGAAATCAAAAATATCCTCGATGCTCTCCAGCCACTGCAGTAGGCCAGTAGCTCCTTCGGTACCAGCGTACTTAGGAGGTTTAGCATCATTGAACTGCTTGAAAGTGAAGTTAGCAGTTCCAGTGTTGGTAGCATTGGATTTATGTGCTGAATCACTGGTACTTCCCCGAAGATTCTGGGTGATATCAGTTACCATACCCGGAATGACATCCCTAATATGTATAGCGATGGCTCGGGCAATCTTGTTGATCTCATCATCTTTGCCACTTGTCGAACCCCCTCCGTTAGGATCATGTCGGGGAGGCATTCTACGAATAGAAGCCACAAGTGGGTCAGTAATGAGAAAGGATACAATTGAATTTGCATGATAAAATTAGTAATATATCCATACTACTAGTATTATCATTCAATTGTAATATGAGCATGTACACGTATAAGCAATCAGTCAGCTCATTAGCATACTTCTCACGTGAATGTGTATGATGTTCCATGATCTCACTCCACCAAACCTACACACTGACACTTTCCCGATATACCGAAGATAGCTTATTTATAGGGCATACGAAAGGGTCAAGCAAACTGCCAGCCCAGACGCCATCCCACCACCGCTTCGATATACCACGATCATGTCCTTGCTAGCATTTGGCAACATGTTTGTACTGATTTCCATGTATGTTCCATTGATTAAGAATCCCATGATCTTTGATCAATTTGAACTATGATTAAATCCATGATTGAACTATGATTATGTTATGTGTGCACCTACTAACAGTTGTTAACATGTAGAACTAAATCATATGCGTGTTCTACATTGTTATTATTAAACTATGTTAGTAAGTACTAATGATGTAATCACTTAAGAATTTCACTTAAGGTTTACATTGAAAGAATGTTCACAACTTTATTGATTCGCACACAATGTTTGACTTATCCAATTGAAGTTTGAATAGCATAATGATTTGATTCACCAATGTTTGTATCTAATGTGTTTGACTAATGTTCAATGATTCCAGTCGCTCCCGAATCTTTACTTCAAATACGAACGCCGGATTCCCCCTGACATACCGAAATAAGCTTATATATAGGGCTAGCTCTCACCGCCCACCACTTACCCAGCACATCAGCGTTAATCCGCCGTTTGTATTTGGAGCTAAGATTCCAACTCTTGATTGATTATGATTGTGAATGTGTAAACCCTGGTTCTTATTTACTTGAAATTAAAACCTTTGGTTTTAGTATGTGTGTCCTAGGTTACTTAACCTAGGTTCTCAATACTTACAGTACTGAGTATAATGACCTCCTGTGAGAACTTCAACTAAAGAATACTGTTACACAGATTCTAAGTTAAAGTTCCTATGATAATGAATACATGATAATGATAACATGACAAGGATTTCAGATCCAAGATTCTAAAATTATAGATCTTGACCTTTGAATTCCTATGATGAACATGACAAGGATTTTAGATCAAAGATACTAAGAATACAGATAATTGCCTCTAAATTCCTATAATGAACTCTGATTGCGAATTCCAGATCAAGGATACTAAGAATACAGATCCTTGCTTATGGAATCCTTTAATAAACTCTGTGTGAGAATTTCAGATCAAGGATACTAAGAATACAGATCCTTGCCTCTGAAATCCTTTAATGAATATATGTGAGAAATTTAATTCGGTTTCTAAAATTATAGAATTCCGATTGAAATTCCTTGACCCGATATCTAATCTTAGAAAAGTATCCCTAAGATCTTTCAAGCTTAATGTAGACTTAATGCTTACTCAAGTTACTTAGATCCTAAGTATCCTCAAGCCTATAGCACTTAGTCCTATTGGGTAGCTTAGGTTATAGTCTAGGTCATTAAACATTGGGTTTTTTCCTAGTTCTCTACAACCTTGGCTCTGATACCAACCTGTCACACCCCCTGCGCCGCGTGCGGTATCCACGGCGCGGTGACGTATGAATAGTTGAATCATGCACAAGTATTAATTAAGAACAACCACAACGGATTACTAAGTTTCCTAATGTTTAGACATTTGTTTAGTTACAGACAATCTATCTACCAAAATAATGATAACTAAAGACTCAAAATATAGTTTACAAAATAAGACTTCAAACAAGACAATTAAACAATCAGGATTTTAGTGTGTTTCTAAATCCATCCTAGCATGTTTCTTCATCTTGTTCTATCTTAAGCGGTCTCCTTAGTTGTCCCTAAAATGCCTTACACCTGATTACCTGAAACACGTGAAAAGTAACTGTCAACTACAGAAGTAGTTGGCGAGAACAATAGGTTTAACATTTGAAACATGAACTTGTAATATAAGGCATATGTTTAAAGCAATAAATGAATTACATGGATGAGCTGCAACCCAAACTAACATCAAGTATGTAAAATGAGTGTAAACAGTCCAAAGACTGTTTGCACGACAACCAACATATAATCAAGTCCCAAACTACGTTTGGAGTCAGAAAATTAGTCAGCAACAATGATAAAACCGTACGAAACCGAAATCTGCAGTTAGGTTATAAAACAAATTTAAAAGCTAACTCCAGAAATTGGCCTGCCCAAATGTGTCCGCTTTCCCTTGTTGTGATCACCCAGTACTAACGCTAATGAATATGAAACTTGATGTATTTATAAGTTTGTTCACAACAGTGGACACCATGCTTTTGAACCTTGCTTTAAAACCAAAGATTTAATGCCTTATCTGATAACATGATTTGAAAACCTTGTTTGAAATACCATGAGTTGAATCCTTTGTTTGAACACCATGAAATGAATCCTTTGTTTGAAACCATTGATTGAATACATAGGATAGTGACCTTGTATAGTAACAAGGTTTATATAAAAGATTATTTTCGAAAACACGAGTTTTTAGTAAAAGAGTTTATACTTCCCGTTATTTAAAAGTGTTTGATCATTATAAAACCATTTGAGTAAAACTGATATAAAATAGTTCAAGGAAGCTTTATAAAACCATTTAGTAGAAAATGTTTAAAATTTGATAAACACCCTTCAAAACAGTTAATGAATCCTTTGAAATCTGTACAGTGAACCTGTAATGTTTGTAACATAGCATACACCTTGTATAGTGAAATACGATTGTAAATAGAGTGTTTGATCACGTGTTCCACCCCGAAACAGTTGTAAAACAGTAAAAGAGGGGCTAATGTTCTCACCTGTCTGCAGTAGACTCTGAACTATAACAAATAGCAAGTAGCAAACAGGACTTCTAATTGGTTCCTATATCATTGTAATCATACATAAGATATAAGATTTATAATTGTATAGACTTTGATTCATTGCTTGACTTGTGTTAACATGAACTTGATTAACACTTGAATAGTTGTTCTCATGATTATGATACTTGAGTGAGAGTTGTTTCATGTAAAAGAGGGGTCATGTCTTTCATGCACAACTTTTATGCATAAAATGACAAGTGTTGATGATGTTTGATAACCATTGCACAATATGAAAAACGTATAGATATGTTCAAAAGTTTTAGACTCTTGTGATTATGAATCGATCTCGTTAGTAGTTTAAGTTAAACTTAGTCCAACCAAGATCGATTCATAGTTACTTTGCATTATGGGCCAAACAATAGACCTTAAGCCCATAAAATCATGATGGGCTTAAACAAAAGTCCGTGGGCCTCTTCGGTTAACAACGGGCCAATTGGATGCGATGTTGGGCCAACCAATATATTTATGGGCCATGTAAGATACCAAGGATAATGTTGGGCCTAATCAAGATCATAATGGACCGAATAGGACTTAATTGGGCCTATAGGAATTGGTTTGGGTCATATGGGATTGAGTTGGGCCAATTGCTAAGTATTGGGCATATTCTAATGTGGGCCGAGATTAATCAATCGATTGGGGCAAGAATTTTAACGAAAATTGCATGTTGGGTCTCGGCCAATCAACTTGGCAGCGAACCTTTTAAGTTCCATGGGCTAGGTTCGGCCTTTGATGATGCTGATCGAAAGGTTCCTTGATGCCTCAGGGTTCGGCAGAATGTAAGCAGCAAGGTTCGCCCATATATAAAAGTTCGTGACCCTATGGTTCGTGGCTCATGCATGAGGTTCGTCTAAACCATCCTGGGTCCGCCTGAAGCCAATGGTTCGTCTGCATGGGCTCGTGAAGTGATCAGATCTGCAAGGTTCGGCTATATCCCGAGGGTTCGGCTCTAGTGGAGTGACGTGCATGGTTCGGGAACACTAGGGTTCGGCTTCATAAGGCTCGCCGGTGGAAGAAAAGGTTCGGCCGAGAAAACCTAAATGGTTCGGCACTTTGAGGTTCGTGAAACCCATTAGGGTTCGGCTGGTGTGGTGCAGGTTCGCCGAAGAGGATGGTTCGTGGCTTCTGTGAAAAGGTTCGGCGGTAGGTGGGACGAACCATATGGTTCTGGAGGTTACAGGTTCGGCTCCACCCCCCGCGACCTGCATCACCAATCATCATCGATCTCATCATACTCACCTGTTCTAAACTCGAGATTCATGAAACAAGTGATTATCTAATATTAAAAGTCACGGTGGTGATCTAGAGCCGGCTAAGAATCAAGTTCGAACAACACCCAACAAAAACCCTCTTTTTCAGAATTTTAAACCGATTGTACCTCGTTTCTGGTCGGGTAAATCCACTGATTTCTTGTACTTTCGTGTAGGAGATGTCGAGAGCTTCGCGTGGGCACCAAGAACACCAAAATCCGTTGAAAAACGAGCGAGTTTGAAGTCGGTTTTCTAGAGAGAGGGTTGGACGGAAATCTAGAGAGAGAAAGGGTTGTTGGTTGAATTAAATGAGAATAAACACCTCATTTGGTGTTTATATACCCTCGTGGTATTCAGGTTCGTTCCGGTTGCTTGGTTCGCATTTCCGTCGCGTAACGCGTATTTTACGCGATTTAAAATAAAGGATTATTATTCTCATCATTTTGATGAGTTTCAAAATTGTAAAAATATAAAATAATAAATATTTAATTATTTTTACTCTTCATGTGTTGATAGATCGTTAAACAGAGACAATTACGTGTATATCCGCAATCGCATACGTTTTCCGATCGTAATAATTATTTAGAGACGTTTAATCATAACTATAAGTGCAACGTTCGTATTATTATGGATCGTCACCCATAACTATACTCAGTCTCGGTTACATATTACGATTTTTGTTAAATTAATTGTTATAATATTCGTCTCAACACTACGCACTAACACTATCCCATTACACCGAACGCAATATATGTATAGGGCATACCCCAGATTCCAGCTACCTGCCGTACCTGACGCCGTCCCACCACTGTTTCGATATAATACGATATTGTTCTTGCGTAGCGAACTTTACTGCAAAAAATTATACATACTTGCTCCTAAATAATAAAGATCCTAACACACAAGCACATAATGAACACATGAATACATTTGTTCTAATACTATTTACAACTACCGTGACTAAATGTACAAATGTTGCATATAGGTGACGATCTGTACGAATAAATCCGAAGGTTTAACGTTCTGAATAATATCCAATAATTAGAAAACAATATTGAAAAGTATAGTTATCGCCGTGTTCGTACGGGTGACGATTCGAACGAATACGGGCGACGACCTTACGATTCGATTTAAACGGTTGATTAAATAATTCTGAAAAGTTTAAAATAAATAGAAGATATTATTTAATTTATTTGGAATCAAAACTTAGAATCACTTTATAAATTCTATTTTTATAAACCGTGTCGTTTTATCGCGAAAACATCGCGAACCGGTTGACACTTCCACCCCCGAACCCTGCATGGCCGAACCTTTTATATGAGATAGCCAAACCTTATATATTGTTAGCCGAGGCTTGTCAGTCAGCGAACCCAAGTGTCTTGAGGATGTTAGCCGAACCTGGGTCATATAACCGAACCCAAGGTCAGTTCCTCTAAAAGGTTCGCTGCATTGGGATGATGCCGAACCTAGACAACCTTAAAACCTGAAATTTAAGGAGCATTTGGGTTAGATACGTACATACGCATAAGGCAAGGTATGTGTGTGCATGGGAACCCACGAAATCTATGCATGGAGTGAACAACTTAGAGTTTTGCATGAGTGCATATGTTAAGGTTACTATAACTAAAGTCTTCTTGACACACATTAATAACTCAATAGGAGATATTGTATATACAATGTTGTGTAACAAATAGGGTGACATTTTTAGAAATTCATGAGAATCAAAACACAAGTCTCGACATCAAGGGGAAGTCAAATAATCATTAATTGGGCTTAAGTAGGCCCAATGAGTTGAATAAAGCCCGTCACATGTCAAATGTCATATAAATTATGTATTTCATGACAATTAAGGAAAAATACTTTATAAACTTTGTTGAATTGAGTTTAATGATGTTACAAAGTATGTTAAATTTAAATGAAATTTATTTTATAACTGTTTTGTTAAAGACTATTTTGATTGTCTGTTGGGAAATTTGTTGTAAAATAGACAATATTAATTGTCTGGATTTGAACTAAAAACAAGGGGAAACTCTGCCCGAATTTCTTAAAATTAAAAGTAAGTAATTATAATTAAACACGAGATTGGGTTATTAAATGGGTACCTAAGTTAGACTAGAAGAGTAAGTCTTAGAATCACACTAGTGCTTAGGACACTTAGTTACACACACCGAGATCAAGCCTTAGACTTGACGACAAATACGCGTACTTATCGTATTTGAATTCTTATAAAATAACTCAGGAACTGAAGATACTTAGCCTACAAGCAAGAGTGCGCATTCTGTGGTAGTACATTAGATATCAACACAGGTGAGTTCATTGCCCCTTTTCTACACATTTTTATTTTTAAAACGCGGGGCTGAGAAGCATGCGTAAACTGTTTTATTTAAATTGTTTACTTAAATGCTTTTATTCATTATATGTTCTATATTTATGCTTGTGATACTCCTAGACTCCTGTTTGGGTAATTACTATACAGATCAAATTATCAAGTTAATTAAATTACTCTTATGAGTAATACTTTAACTTTAAACTTTAAACAAACCCTAGTCCATCAAGCACAAATTCAAGAACCTAAATTCAAAGTGAAATCAAGGAAACTAAAGATCATGTTCAAAGAAATCTAATTCAGTGTGTATCAATTATCATTGTGAAAATCATGGGAATTCTAAAGATCAAATCAGGAGACTCAAGGAATCAGAAATCATAAACGTGTGTGAATCATAGAAATAATGAAATCATTAAGATCTCTTGAAATAATTAATACTTGAGTTAAGGTGGATGTCAGTTGTATAGAAATCAAGACCACGTGTAACACATATAAAGTCCCGGCATAAATAGTAGACTCTCGTTGTCAAGCTATATGGGCAATAACGTGAACTATCAAATTAAATCAAAATCAAGAGAATCAAAGAGATCAAGAATCAAAGGATATCCGTAAAGTCCCGGCATGTATAGTAGACCATTGGGTCAAGCTAATATGGGCATCATTAAAATCCCGGCACGCTCAGGTAGGCTCCTAGTGAGTCCTCCTGATATGCGTCACGTGTGAGAGGGTACAACTTGGACAACCACCAACAACTAAGTCTAATTAATTGAGTCAAATAAGGCCCAATCATCATGTTCTAGTTGTATTAAATGTTTATTTACTTGTTTAATTAACATTTAACCTTATATTGTTATAATTGCTTTTGGGAAATTATGTAACTATGATGAACTCAAGAGAATCAAAGGTGAATCAAATTCTGGAAAGTATAATCTAAATCAGAGGTGAATGGAGTGAAACGCTTAATTATCATTAACAACAATATGTTAAGCAGTCCGGTATGTGGTGGGACGGTGGCTAGGGCTTGTCCCCTACATATGCCCTATATATAAGCATACTTGATTGGATAGCATAGGTGGTTTTTGATGAGGTTAAGGTTGTCACTTCGGGGAATCAAGGTAAACATTTTCAGGGTAATCAAATGCTATAAATCATAGGTCATGGAATCTAAGTAGTGAAATGAAATGCTTAATTATCACCAGGAACAATATATCATGTGGTTCGGTATGTGGTGGGACGGTGGCCGGGCGGGCGGTAAGTTTGACCCTACATATGCCCTATATATAAGCATACTAAACTGGATGGTATAGGTGGTTAATGGTGAGGTTAAGGTTGTCATTAAGGTTATTCAAACTCATTTTATAAAACTTAATATACTCACCAACCATGTGTTCACTTTATTTTTGCATGCATGACTTCTTAGGTGACGAACAGGTCAACTGAAGAGTTATTTCTTTGGACTAGGTTATCGGATAGAGGACCTAGCTTTTTGAACCTGCATTTTTTGAAGCATCATTATACATTTATTTTGTATATCTTGTGCAGATACAAGATAGGAGATTTATGATGTGATAGTAGATTTACATTGTTAAATTATAAACTTAATTGTTGTAATTTAACTTTCTAATTCTATTTTATTTTAGCAAGTTTCTCACTTATATATCATGTGCAATGTAACAATCTGATCATTTCAATTATCACTCACGATATCGCGCCCCGGGCACCTTCCGCCCGACGGGGACTCCAATCCAACCACGCCGGCTCGGGGTGTGACAGATTGGTATCAGAGCCATGGTTATAGAGAAATATAGGTCACTTATTTAAACGGTTTGGCCTAGACTATAACCTAGTGATCCTGCATATAGAGAAAACAGGACTTAGGAATTATTTGCATACTGTCAACTGTATTTGATCATTGCACTAACCGATAACTTTGTTGGTTATGATCAGAATGCCGTCGAGAAGACAGCCTCCCTTGTTACCTCTACCGCCACAAGACTTGGCTCCACACTCCGCCACACCGTCACCAAATGATTCACCACCGCCACCTCCTCCACCCCCTCCTCCTCCTCTGATCACTCAACCATCTAGCTCGAGCACAACACCAATGATGGATCCTGCCACAATCGCCATGTTGACTTTTCTGAGAAACCAGATGACCAACCAAATGAAGGAGGCGATACCGGATATGTTCCTCCGTCTCCGCAACGAAATCAACAACACTGGCAACTCATCAGGGGAAGCCAGTGGAAATACTGGAGGTTCATCCCATTACTCCTACAAGTCATTTGTAGGATGTAAGCCACCCAGCTTTAGCGGGTCTGAAGGAGCCGTTGGATTAATCCAATGGATTGAAAAGATAGAAGCTACTCTGGATCATTGTAGCTGCCCAGAGCATCACAAAGTCCGCTATTCTGCTGGAACATTCAACAAGCGGGCTTTGACTTGGTGGAACGGTCAAGTCAATGCTAGAGGAAGAGAAGAAGCTATGGCCATGCCATGGGAAGATTTCAAGACATTACTGAGAACAGAGTTCTGCCCCAAGAACGAGTTACAGAAACTGGAGGTTGAACTGTCCAACCATGTGATGAAAGGGGCTGATCACATGGGGTACACTACTCGTTACCACGAGTTAGTTGCTTTGGTGCCAGACATGGTGCCAACTTTAGAGAAGAGAATAGACAGATATGTAGGTGGACTTCCCGCCTGCATTTAGGGCATGGTTGTTTCAACCAACCCTACCACTGTCGAGTCTGCAGTGAGATTGTCTGGAAAACTCACTGATCTGATGGTAGCCTCCGGAGTTTTAAAGAAGGAGGCTGACACCGGCAAATGCAAGGAAGAGTCTTCAAAGAAACCTCATCATCAACAACACCAGAAGAAGAAGCAGAAATTCATTAAGAACTATACAGTTGCTACTCCCCTCAACCAAGTAGCAGTGGCACAACAAAATGTGCCCAAGAAACAGTATACTGGCCCACAACCTCTGTGCACTAAATGCCAGTATCATCATGCTGCAAACAATCAGTGCCGTCAATGCACAGGTTGTGGAAGAAAAGGGCACTGGGTCCAACAGTGCAGATTGACACTAAATCCAGCAGTCAACAATGCTGCTCTAGCTCTCCCTCCACCAGCCAACCAAAACAACGGTGGATGCTTTAGTTGTGGCGAACAAGGCCACTTTGCAAAGAACTGCCCGAAGAAGGCACAACAGGCAGTTCAAGCTCCTCGTGGAAGAGCCTTTGTCATTGGAGCACCAGCCGCGCGCCACGACCCGAATGTGGTCACTGGTACGTTTCTTTTACACGACTTTTATGCATCTGTTCTATTTGATACTGGTGCGGATCAGAGTTTTATCTCTACCGATTTTGCATGTCAACTAGATTCTATAGAAGAACAATTAGATTCCCCTTATATTATAGAAGTAGCTAACGGGAAACAGATCACAGTTAGTACGGTTTATAGGAATTGCCCATTGACACTTAACGGTCATACATTCACCATCAATTTGATACCGATGGAGTTTGGTAGTTTGGACATTATTGTTGGAATGGATTGGCTTTCCTCTGATCGAGTAGAAGTCATCTGTTGTGAAAAGCTTCTTCGTATTCCATTGACGAGTGATCACGTGTTTGAAGTTAAAGGGGATCAAGCAAAACGCAGTGTCAAAATCATCTCTTGCATAAAAAGCGCGTAAATGTCTACAGAAGCGATGCGATGCGTTGCGTTCTTGGCTCATGTGGTGGAGAAAGAGAAAGATAAGAAAAAGATACAAGATGTACCAGTTGTGAAAGAATATCCAGAAGTATTCCCTGAAGACCTACCTGGTTTGCCACCTGCGCGACCGGTAGAGTTTCGTATTGACTTAATTCCTGGAGCAACTCCTGTTGCTAAATCTCCTTATAGGTTACCACCTTTAGAGATGCAGGAATTGTCTAATCAGTTACAGGAGCTACTTGATAAAGGTTTCATCAGACCGAGCTACTCACCTTGGGGAGCTCCGGTCTTGTTCGTGAAGAAGAAAGACGGATCGTTCAGAATGTGCATAGATTACAGGGAGCTGAACAAACTAACCATCAAAAATCGGTATCCATTACCGAGGATTGATGATTTGTTTCACTAACTGCAAGGATCGCAATACTTCTCGAAGATTGACTTGCGGTCTGGATATCATCAGCTTAGAGTTCAAGACAAAGACATACCGAAAACGGCCTTCCGAACCAGATACGGGCATTACGAATTCATGGTGATGCCGTTCGGATTGACGAATGCACCAGCGGTTTTCATGGATCTCATGAACCGAGTGTGCAAGCCGTATCAAGATCAGTTTGTTATTGTCTTTATTGATGACATACTGATTTATTCGAAGAGCAAAGCAGATCATGAACAACACCTCAGAAAGATCTTGGAGCTGTTGAAGAAAGAACAACTCTATGCTAAATTCTCTAAGTGTGAATTTTGGCTAAGAGAAGTTCAATTTGTGGGTCATGTGGTCAACAGCGAGGGAATACACGTTGATCCTGCTAAGATCGAGGCAATATAGAACTGGGATACTCCGAAGACACCGACGGAGATACGGTCTTTTCTGGGATTGACAGGTTATTATAGAAGGTTCATCTCGAACTTTTCTAAGATAGCTCTGCCTCTTACTAAACTAACTCAGAAAAGTGAACCGTTTGTCTGGGAGCAGAAACAAGAAGATGCTTTTCAGACATTGAAACGGAAACTACGTGATGCTCCAATTCTATCTCTCCCAGAAGGCTGTGATGACTTTGTTATATATTGTGATGCTTCCCATCAGGGACTTAGTTGCGTACTAATGCATCGTGACAAAGTTATTGCTTATGCTTCAAGACAATTAAAAGTTCATGAGAAGAATTACACTACTCATGATCTTGAACTGGGAGCTGTAATCTTCGCACTGAAGATTTGGAGACATTACTTATATGGCACCAAGTGTACCATATACACTGATCACAAAAGTCTGCAACACATCTTTGATTAGAAGGAGCTCAACATGCGACAACGCCTTTGGGTTGAACTTTTGAATGATTACGATTGTGTGATCAAGTACCATCCGGGAAAGGCAAACGTTGTAGCTGATGCCTTGAGCCGGAAGGAACGGGTCAAACCCCTACGTGTTAGAGCAATGGGGATAACTGTGCAGACCAGTTTAAGTGACAAGATTATTCAAGCACAACAAGAAGCACTTGACCGAGGTAATCTGAAGAAGGAACTTAACTGTGGGGCAGAGAAACTCTTTGAGACCAAGCCTGATGGAATGATCTACTACCAGGATCGTATATGGATCCCGGCGGTAGACGAGTTGAGAAGATTTATCTTCGATGAAGCACACAAGACTAAATACTCTGTTCATCCAGGCTCTGATAAGATGTACCAAGACTTGCGTGGATTTTATTGGTGGCCGGGAATGAAGAAAGATATAGCTGAGTATGTCAGTCGATGTGTAACGTGTGCGAAGGTAAAGGCGGAACACCAGAGACCGTCTGGTCTACTGGAACAGCCTGAGATTCCGCTTTGGAAGTGGGAACAAATAGCTATGGATTTCATTACCAAGCTACCCTGCACATCCAGTGGTCATGATACAATTTGGGTGATCATTGATCGTTTAACCAAATCTGCTCACTTCTTGCCTATGCGTGAGACTTTCACGACGGACAAATTGGCAAGACTGTACATCAATGAGATAGTGGTACGTCACGGTGTGCCATTGTCTATTATATCCGATCGAGACAGCAGATTTACATCAAGGTTCTGGCAATCACTACAGAAATCTCTAGGGACACAGTTAAATTTGAGTACGGCTTACCATCCACAAACGGACGGTCAAAGCGAACGTACGATTCAAACCTTAGAAGATATGTTAAGAACCTGTGTACTGGACTTCGGTGGGAATTGGGATTCTCATTTGCCACTGATAGAATTCTCCTACAATAACAGCTACCACAGCAGTATCGGATGTGCACCATTCGAAGCTCTCTATGGCCGAAAATGTCGATCACCGATCTGTTGGACCGAGGTGGGAGATAATCATATAACTGGGCCAGAGCTTATTCAGGAAACCACTGCCAAGATTGCCTTGATTCAAAGAAGACTAGAAGCTACTAGAAACAGGCAAAAGAGCTACGCAGACAAACGGCGCAAGCCGTTGGAATTTCAAGTGGGAGACCGTGTCATGTTGAAGGTATCCCCATGGAAAGGCGTAGTACGATTTGGGAATAAGGGCAAGTTAGCACCACGGTATGTAGGGCCGTTTGAGATCATCGAACGTATTGGTCCTGTTGCGTATCGACTGAGATTACCAGATGAACTCAGTGGTGTGCATGATGTGTTTCACGTCTCAAACCTAAAGAAATGCCTTGCTGATGAATCACTCGTCATTCCAATTGAGGAAATTCAAGTGGATGAAGAGTTACACTTTATTGAAGAACCTTTGGAAATTATGGACCGCAAAGTTAAACATCTAAGGCGGAGCCGCATTCCGATTGTAAAGGTTCGATAGAACTCAAGGCGCGGACCCGAGTTCACTTGGAAACGTGAAGATCACATGAAGTCAAAGTATCCCCAACTGTTTGAAGAGAAGTTGTACCCGATAACAACTCTTAAATTTCGGGACGAAATTTCTCTAACAAGGGGAGACTGTAACATCAGTGCAGGAACCGTCACCGGAACAGTGATCTCAACAGTGCCATGAACAGTAAACAGGTACAAACCACACATAGTTCATGCTATTTCATATTCATATCCATAGTCAAAGTCATTTCGTGTTATCAAATCACAAGTTCATAAACAGTTAACAGATTCAAAGTTCAGAACAATGGTTCTTGAGTCAGATAATTATCTGGCAATACAGAACCATCATGGGATTATTTTTTAGGGTTTATTATGTATAAACGTATGTGAGGCTTTATAGAACAAAACAGAATGGATGTTGTTATGTGAATGCTAAACTGACGAGTTACTCGTATAGGTGACAATCTGTACGAATAAATCCGAAGGTTTAACGTTCTGAATAATATCCAATAATTTGAAAACAATATTGAAAAGTATAGTTATCGCCGTGTTCGTACGGGTGACGATTTGAACGAATACGCGCGACGACCTTACGATTCGATTTAAACGGTTAACTAAATAATTCTGAAAAGTTTAAAATAAATAGAAGATATTATTTAATTTATTAGGAATCACAACTTAGAATCACTTTATAAATTCTATTTTTATAAAGCGTGTCGTTTTATCGCGAAAACCTCGCAAACCGGCATTTTACGCGAAACCGAACGAGACCGAACGACGGCTCGTTTTGACACAATTAAATGTGACATTTATTGTCACAACCACCACCATCATTCACTCTCTCTCTAAATCTCTCTCAAGAACCTTCTCAATAAGATTTGGAGCTCGTTTCTTGTCGGATTCAAGTCTAGTTGGTGGTAAAACGATCCCCACGCGGTGTAGATCCAGAAAGTACAAGAAGTTCGGTCTTCCATTAGTCGATCTCGAGGTAAATGTTGGTGTTAAATTCGGTTTAATGTGTGATTCATGATCTATAATCTTTTCGTAGCAATAATCGATATTAAACACTTAAAACACTTGGGTTAAGGTGTCTTGCACGTTTAGGTAGCTCTAGGAACGAGTTGTAACAGGTTTTAGATCCCAAGGACGAGGATGGAAGCCATGGAAATCTACAGGTTCGTGAAAACCTTTTCAGCCGAACCCATTAGCACCGGCCGAACCTCCTGGATCTAGACGAACCCATCTACTCTAAGCCACGAACCTACAGCTAGCCTACAACGAACCCTGGCACCGAACCTGACTAATCTGCACCGAACCTGGGGATTCCCTGCAACGAACATGTTGCCATCTTGTGCTAGCCTAACCCTGAGCGGTTGACACTTCCACCCCCGAACCCTGCATGGCCGAACCTTGGCCATGCGAACCCTAATAGGCACGAACCTTATAGATCAGGAAACTAAGGCCGAACCTTTTATATGAGATAGCCGAACCTTACATATTGTTAGCCGAGGCTTGTCAGTCAGCGAACCGAAGTGTCTTGAGGATGTTAGCCGAACCTCGGTCATAGTTAACCGAACCCAAGGTCAGTTCCTCTAAAAGGTTCACTGCCTTGGGATGATGCCGAACCTAGACAACCTTAAAACATGAAATTTTAAGGAGCATGGGGGTTAGATACGTACATATGCGTAAGGCAAGGTATGTGTGTGCGTGGGAACCCACGAAATCTATGCATGGAGTGAACAACTTAGAGTTTTGCATGAGTGCATATGTTAAGGTTTACTATAACTAAAGTCTTCTTGACACACATTAATAACTCAATTAAGAGATATTGTATATACAATGTTGTGTAACAAATAGGGTGACATTGTTAGAAATTCATGAGAATCAAAACACAAGTCTCGACATCAAGGGGAAGTCAAAGAATCATTAATTGGGCTTAAGTAGGCCCAATGAGTTGAATAAAGCCCGTCACATGTCAAATGTCATATAAATTATGTATTTCATGAAAATTAAGGAAAAATACTTTATAAACTTTGTTGAATTGAGTTTAATGATGTTACAAAGTATGTTAAATTTAAATGAAATTTGTTTTATAACTGTTTAGTTAAAGACTATTTTGATTGTCTGTTGGGAAATTTGTTGTAAAATAGACAATATTAATTGTCTGGATTTGAACTAAAAACAAGGGGAAACTCTGCCCGAATTTCTCAAAATTAAAAGTAAGTAATTATAATTAAACACGAGATTGGTTTATTAAATGGGTACCTATGTTAGACTAGAAGAGTAAGTCTTAGAATCACACTAGTGCTTAGGACATTTAGTTACACACACCGAGATCAAGCCTTAGACATGACGACAAATACGCGTACTTATCGTATTTGAATTCTTATAAAATAACTCAGGAACTTAAGATACTTAGCCTACAAGCAAGAGTGCGCATTCTGTGGTAGTACATTAGACATCAACACAGGCGAGTTCATTGCCCCTTTTCTAAACATTTTTATTTTTAAAACGCGGGGCTGAGAAGAATGCGTAACCTGTTTTATTTAAATTGTTTACTTAAATGCTTTTATTCATTATATGTTCTATATTTATGCTTGTGATACTCCTAGACTCATGTCTGGGTAATTACTATACAGATCAAATTATCAAGTTAATTAAATTACTCTTATGAGTAATACTTTAACTTTAAACTTTAAACAAACCCTTAGTCCATCAATCACAAATTCAAGAACCTAAATTCAAAGTGAAATCAAGGAAACTACAGATCATGTTCAAAGAAATCTAATTTAGTGTGTATCAATTCTCATTGTGAAAATCATGGGAATTCTAAAGATCAAATCAGGAGACTCAAGGAACCAGAAATCATAAATGTGTGTGAATCATAGAAATAATGAAATCATTAAGATCTAATGAAATCATTAATACTTGGGTTAAGGTGGATGTCAATTGTATAGAATCAAGACCACGTGTAACACACATAAAGTCCCGGCATAAATAGTAGACTCTCGTAGTCAAGATATTTGGGAAATAACGTGAACTATCAAATGAAATCAAAATCAAGAGAATCAAAGAGATATAGAATCAAAGGATATCCGTAAAGTCCTGGCATGTATAGTAGACCGTTGGGTCAAGTTGATATGGGCATCATTAAAGTCCCGGCACGCTCAGGTAGGCTCCTAGTGAGTCCTGCCTGATATGGGTCACGTGTGAGAGGGTACAACTTGGACAACCACCAACAACTAAGTCTAATTGATTGAGTCAAATAAGGCCCAATCATCATGTCTTAGTTGTATTAAATGTTTATTTACTTGTTTAATTAACATTTAACCTTATATTGTTACAATTGCTTTTGGGAAATCATGTAACTATGATGAACTCAAGAGAATCAAAGGTGAATCAAATTTTGGAAAGTATAATCTAAATCAGAGGTGAATGGAGTGAAACGCTTAATTATAATTAACATCAATATGTTAAGCAGTCCGGTATGTGGTGGGACGGTGGCTAGGGCTTGTCCCCTACATATGCCCTATATATAAGCATACTTGATTGGATAGCATAGGTGGTTGTTGATGAGGTTAAGGTTGTCACTTCAGGGAATCAAGGTAAACATTTTCAGGGTAATCAAATGCTATAAATCATAGGTCATGGAATCAAAGTAGTGAAATGAAATGCTTAATTATCACCAGGAACAATATATCATGTGGTTCGGTATGTGGTGGGACGGTGGCTGGGCGGGCGGTAAGTTTGACCCTACATATGCCCTATATATAAGCATACTAAACTAGATGGTATAGGTGGTTAATGGTGAGGTTAAGGTTGTCATTAAGGTTATTCAAACTCATTTTATAAAACTTAATGAACTCACCAACCATGTGTTGACTTTATTTTTGCATGGCTTCTCAGGTGACGAACAGGTCAACTGAAGAGTTATTTCTTTGGACTAGGTTATCGGATAGAGGACCTAGCTTTTTGGACCTGCATATTTTGAAGCATCATTATACAGTTATTTTGTATATCTTGTTCAGATACAAGATAGGAGATTTATGATGTGATGGTAGGTTTACATTGTTAAATTATAAACTTAACTGTTGTAATTTAACTTTCTAATTCTATTTTATTTTAGCAAGTTTCTCACTTATATATCATGTGCAATGTAACAATCTGATCATTTCGATTATCACTCACGATATCGCGCCCCGGGTACTTTCCGCCCGACGGGGACTCCGATCCAACCCCGCCGGCTCGGGGTGTGACAATTATTGCCTAGCTGATAACTAGGGATTGTTAGAAACGAAGAACTTGATATTTTGAAGGTGAAATCTTCGTTTTAAAGACGGTATAATGTCCGGTTGTTATGAAACCCATATCATGGTGTGATAACTAGTAGGAATGGGTAGGTTATGATTTTAAATGAAATATGGATCATAATCCATGGGTTAAATATTGATATGAGATGAATTGATGTTAAAAATTATTAACAGTTACGATCCTGAATGAATTTTGATTAAAAGAAGTGATTGAGATCATAACTAATATAATGAACATCGATTATTTGATGAAATGCCTAAGGGAGGCATGAAATATAATTAATTGTGATAATTGACTAGAACTTGATAAATATAGTAAGATAGAGTCAATTATGTGATAAAATGACTTTGAGAAAGTCAAACCAGTCAAGTGCGTTAAACTTGATTGTATGTGTTAGATGTATTGAATATAGTTGTATATGTGTGAATATGCAACTAGGTGTTGGTGATGAAAGTCAAGTGACAATTCATAGTAGTGGAAGGAGGTTGTAGGAAGTGAACAACCATATGAACCAGGTAAGTTACCCAACTTACTGTAACATTACATATAAGTAGTAGAAAGAGTCTACTTGATTGTGATGTATATACATTGATTGGATTGAATGAATGTGCATAATTAAATTGGAACAAATTGAGTTAATAGACTCTAATTTATTATATGTTAAGTTCAAATGTATTTATGTCACGATTAAATTGAACATGCAACATAGATTGCATAAGAATAGCTGGATGACCCGGTGTTTGAATAAGTAATCCCACAACTACGACATCACATAATGAACATTGAATGTGTTGTCAAATGAATTGAATGATAAATATGGCATTGGTGATAGGGGAAAGTTGAATGATAAAAGTTCAACAACCTATGATAAATCCAATACCTTGGTGAATGAAAGTGTGGGAACTCTATGATGGAAGTACCGGTGGGTGAACATCATAGTAATTTAATTGAATTAATTATGAATCCACAATGGTGGATAGCCAGTGGTGCTGACAATTGTCTTAGATGGAAGTACAGTGGGTGAACAACTTAAGACTTAATATTTATGACTCCACAATGGTGGATAGCCAGAGGTGCTGGCAATTGTCTTAGATGGAAATACCGGTGGGTCAACATCTTAAGACTTAATATTTATGACTCCACAATGGTGGATAGCCAGAGGTGCTGGCAATTGTCTTAGATGGAAGTACCGGTGGGTGAACATCTTAAGACTTAATATTTATGACTCCACAATGGTGGATAGCGAGAGGTGCTGGCAATTGTCTTAGATTGAAGTACCGGTGGGTGAACATCTTAAGACTTAAATTAATTATGATATCACAAATGTGTGAATAATCAGAGGTGCTGACAAATATCTATGGTGGAAGCACAAGAATGTGAACACCATAGTGTAATTTTGATTAAACTATTGTAAGCAATAGTTGATGATTGGTAATATGATATTATTACATTGTGAGAGATTTTTAATATATGTATGATACCACAAATGTGTGGATAACCGGTTAATCCGGAAATTAAATTGTTGAAACCACAGGAATGTGGGTAACTGGTTAAGCCAATATATATATATATATGGTGTTTTAAATTTAGCCAGAGGTGCTGGTGGTAAAGTTGGATTAGATAATATACTCATATTTGTGAAAATGTCCCATTAAGGGAAATAAATGCACAATGTGTGGTGTGTGCAATTTGATGTTTGAATATGACATATTATTATCTAAACATGATATATGTGGATGTGTTAAAATGAGTTTTGGGAACTCTGGGAGGGGTTACTTACTTAGTTCATATGAACTAATTGTGACCTTATATGTGATGTTACAGGTCAAAGATAGATATGCATCGGGCGATCAGATCAGGCACATTGTGAAGCAGAACCAAACGTTATGAAAAAAAAATCTTTGGTGGTATTAAACTTAAACACACTAGTTTTATTAATCATAAATGTAATATGAAATTAAGTGTGTTTAACTTATGAAATGATAATTTCACGCTTTCGAACATAATTTTACAATAAAGTTTAATCTGGGACCTAAAATGGGACACGTGTGATCGTGTGAAAAGTTTGGGTGTAACAAGGTTGGTATCAAAGCAATGGTTTGAGTGAATCAAGTGCGTCTTGATCTCAAACTCTTGTGCTCTTGATATGAAAACATAACGTTTGATTCGAAGACCCGATCATGATGCCGAATGTATGAGGTCAGCATATCTACTTCCTGTATTATCTGATAAATGGAATATGGGATATTGTATATGAAATTTGATTACGTGATTGTTTGAAACTGAAATCAATGTCTTGAGTATGAAATGAAGGAAGTAAGGAATTGGGCATATAATGAGTGGACTAGTTTGTCTGGCCAACTTACTAGTACAAACATGTATGAACAAGTTCTTATGGGAATCATTTTATACTTAAGCTATTGAGATTAGGTAAGGTGTTTGGAGCTTAATGTGTCTATTACTTGTAAGTAATAGTGTTGCCAATTCTAGAGAAATGAATTGGAAGATTAATGTGGAAAGACCTACCTGAGTGTAGGCTATAACACTTGATGTGTTGGGGAAATTAATCCATTTGAACATGGAAAATGTTTTGGTGTGTATACATGAATTAAAAATGCATAATTTGATCGCTTAAGGCAGGATAGGGAAAGAGACACATAATTGTGTTTATGTGTTCATACATGTTTAAGTTTGAGATGTAATGATTTAAACATGTTAATAATTTATATAATTTGCATATAATCTATATGCATGATACATAGAATTGTAAGTATACAATGTATATACGTACGGCGAATGTTATGATATGATTTCATAACTAGTGATAGTGTCATTACATGTTGATAGTAATTGACACATTGAAATGGAAACTATTCGTAATAGTGTTAAAACAAATTTAAGACCATAACGTATGGCATTTTGTGTGTATTTACATGTAAGACCACTGGTGGGTGGCATTGGATTTAACATCTAAGACCACTGGTGGGTGGCATTGGATTTAACATGTAAGACCACTGGTGCGTGGCATTGGATTTAACATGTAAGACCATTGGTGAATGGCATTGGATTTATCACATAAGACCACTTGTAAGTGGCGTTGAATTTGTTTGTATGACCACTAATGAGTGGTGTTGTGTTAAATGTGTAAAACCATCTTGGAATGACAATGAATTTGTTATACAAATCTTCCTTAGAGAGGTATTGGGAAAAAAAATCCACATGCGTGTGGATTGGTCAATATATGAGAATGTGTCAAACAATGTTGACTTGAAAAAGTCAAAATTATGGTTAATGTGAATAGGTGAGTTATCTAGTCACTAATATGCAACCATAAGACATACTAGTGCTTATGTGTTATGTGATTATGTTTGCTGTTACTACTTGTAATTGACTTGTAGTAATTGTGATAAATTGAATGTTAAATTGACCATATGTGTCATGAAATGTTGAAGATATGAAACCACATGATGGTGGTATTTAACTACTTGATAGATGTCTTGTAGTATTGAATTAATGTTATGTGCTAATTACATAAGTTGAAAAGTGTTATTAAATAATAATTTATAGTTGACACTATAAATTGATGATAATCCACATTGTGTGGAAGTATATGAATAAGAAACCACATGCGGTGGTATTCGGATTTTTTGAAATTGATTAATGTTATGATAAATTACATAACTAATAAAAGTGTCCTTATATGTTTAAAATAACTGACAAGGATAATTGGAGACAATTCACATTCGTGTGAAACTAATGTAAGACCATGATAAATGGCATTGAAATTGTCATGTAAGTCCAT
The DNA here is from genome assembly GCA_009363875.1 of Mikania micrantha. Classification (NCBI taxonomy): domain Eukaryota; kingdom Viridiplantae; phylum Streptophyta; class Magnoliopsida; order Asterales; family Asteraceae; genus Mikania; species Mikania micrantha. Next base: position 34,300,334 of record CM018698.1, on the reverse strand, counting down.
AAAGAAATGGCATTGGTATTTGTCATGTAAGTCCACATTTTTGTGGCATTGGGGGTAAACCATGTGCATGTACATGATAATAAGTTACCCATTTTGTTGAATTTGTAGTATAGGACTGGGTGAGTCCACACTACAATTAGTTGTGCAATTAGCATACATGTGATTTGTTGTTTTAATTGAATTTAATGTAAATGGTTATGGTTAGTGTGGTTATTGTAGTTAAATGAATTACAAGGTGTGTGAACATTCAACTAGTGTTAATGATTGAGTTGATTTACAAGAATGTAAACAACCATTGTACTGTGGATGTGGTGATCTACAAATGTGTAGACATTAAATTGGTAATGTGCAGGCTTTGATTCACAAGGTGGGTGAACATAAGACTTGCAAATCCAATATAATAGATTCATAAGGTGTGTGAACAAAAAGATGATCTACAAGAGTGTAGATATCAAATTTCAAGAGTCAAGTTGTTTAAGTTGACTTTTGGGAAATATGATGCACAAATGGAGTTTTGTGTATACATATGTAGTGTGTTAAATGATAATGGTTGAGCAGAAATGGTAGATAAAAATGTCTATCTATGTAAATGAATGTAGTAACTATCATTGTGTGTAATTAATAGCTTTTATGAGATAATGAATAACGCGAATGTGAAGTCATTCGGTTATAGAATAAACGATTAACACGAATGTTAACTCATTCGGTTGTGGTGGTGTGTTAAATACATTATACATGAGGTTTGACTTTAAAAAAGTCAAAGTTATGCCTATTTGTAAAGAAATAGGATATTTGTAATATGTATAAATGTATTCATACATATAAGGGGATGAATATTTATGTGATTATTCAAAAGAAAGGTAAGATGTATGTAGAAATACACTTGAGTGTATGATTTGGTTTGGATGAAGAAAGTCAAACCAAATAATAAATTGTAGATTGATTATGTAGAATTATGTATAATGATCACGTTTATTTAAGGGTAAACGTTCAATTATTCTTGAAATATATGTTAGAGAAGTGGTGTATTGGTATGGTGTGCCAGTGACGATTATTTCTGATCGAGACACTTAATTTACTTCTCATTTTTGAAGAAATTTTCAGGAAGAATTAGGGTCGCTGATAAGCACGGCGTATTATCCTCAGATTGATGGTTAAAGTGAAAGGACCATTCAAACGTTGAAGGATATGTTACGAGCGTGTATAATAGATTTTGAGGGTAGTTGGGATAATTAGCTACCTTTGGCTGAGTTCTCGTAATATAATAGTTATCATTCCAGTATTGGAATGCCTCTCTATGAAATGTTGTATTGGAGGAAATGTCGTACTTATGTGTGTTGGGGAGAAGTTGAGTAATGAGAACTGGCAAATAAAAGGTAGTTAAAGAAATGAATGAACGAATAGATTAGATTCTAGTTCATTTGAAGGCGGCACAAAACCGTCAGAATGCCTATGCTGATAATATAGGAGGACTATTAAATTTCAGGTGGGAGATTTTCTATTTTTAAAAGGTTTCTCCTTGGAAAGATGTCATACGTTTTAGAAAGCAAGGGAAGTTAAGCCTACGTTTCATTAGGCCATTCAAGTTTATAGCTTGAATTGGCAAGGCTGCTTATTGTCTTGAGCTACCGGAGGAATTGAATTGTATATATGACACTTTTCATGTGTCATATCTGAGAAAATGTTTGGCGGATGAATTGGCTTATGTGCCACTAGAAGACTTGGAAATTAATGACAAGTTGAACTATGTGGAAAAGCTGGTAGTTATATTAGACACAAAGGTCAAACACTTAAGAAATAAGTCCTTGAACCAGATGAAGCTTCAGTTGAAAAAAATATATAACCGGTTCTGAAGCCACGTGGGAGTCATAAAATGAAATGAGAAAGTATTATCCTTTCCTTTCTGAGGTTTGACCGGTTTCGGGGTGGAAACCTTTGTAAGGAGATGAGATTTGTAACAACCGGTTTTCAATAATGAAAGGTATTTGAAATAATCGTTAATTGAACGATTGTGGTTGTAAAATATGTAAGAAATCAAGAACGTGGGAGAAAACCGTGCACGAAACGGAGTTACGGATTGTCCGGAATCGCGAAACAAAGAAAATTTCAAAGATATTTTGCTTTGGGACTCTTCGCGGTACGCGAAGATGATTCAGAGGTTCCTTTGCGGTACGCGAAGGAACCAAAATATCTAAGAACTCCGGATTTCTTCGCGGTACGCGACGGGTGTGGCGGTTCGACAGATTCTTTATCTTATCAGAATTCAACTAAGAAAGTTTATTTTTTTTTAATATCTCGACTAAAAAAACTAAACCAGGGGACGAACAGAGCAACTTTTGTTGCTAGATCAGTGTTTTGAAGCCATCCAGATGTCCGGATCGAGCTAGGGTTCGAGTATACAACTCCTGATCGTTGTTTAGCGAATGAATATCCGTTCGATTGGGTAACGATTTGTTTTATCCTACTAGTTTAATATTGTGTGGATTAAAATTCAGTTATGAATGTATTACTATGATTATGGGTATTGATTATTGCCTAGTTGATAACTAGGGATTGTTAGAAACGAAGAACTTGATATTTTGACGGTGAAATCTTCGTTTTAAAGCCAGTATAATGTCCGGTTGTTATGAAACCCATATCATGGTGTGATAACTAGTAGGAATGGGTAGCTTATGATTTTAAATGAAATATGGATCATAATCCATGGGTTAAATATTGATATGAGATGAATTGATGTTAAAAATTATTAACAGTTATGATCCTAAATGAATTTTGATTAGAAGAAGTGATTGAGATCATAACTAATATAATGAACATCGATTATTTGATGAAATGCCTAAGGGAGGCATGAAATATAATTAATTGTGATAATTGACTAGAACTTGCTAAATATAGTAAGATAGAGTCAATTATGTGATAAATTGAGTTTGAAAAAGTCAAACCAGTCAAGTGCGTTAAACTTGATTGTATGTGTTAGATGTATTGAATATAGTTGTATATGAGTGAATATGCAACTAGGTGTTGGTGATGAAAGTCAAGTGACAATTCACAGAAGTGGAAAGGAGGTTGTAGGAAGTCAACAACCGTATGAACCAGGTAAGTTACCCAACTTACTGTAACATTACATATAAGTAGTAGAAAGAGTCTACGTGATTGTGATGTATATACATTGATTGGTTTGAATGAATGTGCATACTTAAATTGGAACAAATTGAGTTAATAGACTCTAATGTATATATGTTAAGTTCCAATGTGTTTATGTCACGATTAAATTGAACATGCAACATAGTTTGCATAAGAATAGCCGGATGACCCGGTGTTTGAATAAGTAATCCCACAACTACGACATCACATAATGTACATTGAATGTGTTGTCAAATGAATTGTATGATAAATATGGCATTGGTGATAGGGGAAAGTTGAATGATAAAAGTTCAACAACCTATGATAAATCCAATACCTTGGTGCATGACAGTGTGGGAACTCTATGATGGAAGTACCGGTGGGTGAACATCATAGTAATTTGATTGAATTAATTATGACTCCACAATGGTGGATAGCCAGAGGTGCTGGCAATTGTCTTAGATGGAAGTACCGGTGGGTGAACATCTTAAGAGTTAATATTTATGACTCCACAATGGTGGATAGCCAGAGGTGCTGGCAATTCTGTTAGATGGAAGTACCGGTGGGTCAACATCTTAAGACATAATATTTATGACTCCACAATGGTTGATAGCCAGAGGTGCTGGCAATTGTCTTAGATGGAAGTACCGGTGGGTGAACATCTTAAGACTTAAATTAATTATGATATCACAAATGTGTAAATAGTCAAAGGTGCTGACAAATATCTATGGTGGAAGCACAAGAGTGTGAACACCATAGTGTAATTTTGATTAAACTATTGTAAGCAATAGTTGATGATTGGTAATATGATATTATTACATTGTGAGAGATTTTTAATATATGTATGATACCACAAATGTGAGGATAACCAGTTAATCCGGAAATTAAATTGTTGAAACCATAGGAGTGTGGGTAATTGGTTAAGCCAATATATATATTTATATATGGTGTTTTAAATTTAGCCAGAGGTGCTGTTGGTAAAGTTGGATTAGATAATATACTCATATTTGTGAAAATGTCCCATTAAGGGAAATAAATGCACAATGTGTGGTGTGTGCAATTTGATGTTTGAATATGATATATTATTATCTAAACATGATATATGTGGATGTGTTAAAATGAGTTTTGGGAACTCTGAGAGGGGTTACTTACTTAGTTCATATGAACTAATTGTGACCTTATATGTGATGTTACAAGTCAAAGATAGATATGCATCGGGCGATCAGATCGGGCACGTTGTGAAGCAGAACCAAACGTTATGAAAAAAAATCTTTGGAACTTAAACACACTAGTTTTATTAATCATAAATGTAAATGTTATGAAATTAAGTGTGTTTAACTTATGAAATGATAATTTCACGCTTTCGAACATAATTTTACAATAAAGTTTAATCTGGGACCTAAAACGGGACACGTGTGATCATGTGAAAAGTTTGGATGTAATAGTTCCGTAACCCAGGGTTTGTCCAAGGTTACCGGTTCGTCCAAAGTGGTTCGGCCATTAGGGTTCGCTGCCATTCCTAGGTTTTGCAGCAACTCAAGTTCGGCCAAAGAGGTTCGTGAAGTCTTCGTTCATGGAGGGAAGCTTCCGCTGTTAGCAGGTTCGTGGCACTTAGGTTCGCGTCCAGCTGATGGTTCGCTTATGCATGGTTCGTGAAACCTGAGGTTTGGCCAACACTGGTTCGCGGCGTGCCAAGGTTCGATGGTAAAGGGTTCGCATCAGCATGGTCTGCTTCACCCAGGTTCGCCCATTACATGTTCGTAGCTTTCATGTTGTGGCTGTTTAGGGTTCGGCAGATGCTTCACAGGTTTGGCCGACCTGCTTTCTGCGTGATGCTCCTGTTCATCTTCAACTTCTTCGAGTTCCTTCATATTATAGATTCATCCATGGCTTCATCATACTCTTACACGTTCGTATTAGGGTTTTCAATGAGTAAAAATCGTTTATAGAATAGAGATGCCCACCAGCTATGTTTAAGTGAACAACAAAACGTAAAACTCGAGATTTACCTTCTAAACTTGATCAAAATCTAGATTTCTTCGTAGGTTATTGTTCTCCTCGATCACACGAACGTTTAGGCACCAAGATCTTGCGAAACCGTTGAGAAATGAAGGAGATATCGTAGAGAGAAGTTAGAGAGAGGGGTGACGGTTTGGGGGTTTTAGAGAGAGAAAGAAGCTTGAAAAATGAAGTGGATGAAGAAATCTCCATCATTTATGCCCCACACCGTTCCCGTGTGCTCGGTATCGTTTATATTGCATTAAAAATTTATAAGATGCTCGGTTCTTCTCGTATATCATTTTTAAAACATAAAACATTTAAATAATTATGTTTCGTTTTAATAAGATGATTTTAATTTAAGTCGTTTTATAAAATGATTCTGTTTACTTTCGTTAAATTATCTATTTTATAAAACGATTTGTTCGGATCCTTCATAGGTTGTAATTCCTAATAAACGTTTTTAAATTCTTTTTCTTAATTTAATATCGTTAGATATTATTTCAGTTATCTCGTCGAAACGCGTTACTCACGTACGTATTCGTAAAGATCGTCACCTCTTCGAATCCAACGCTCGTATCATATTTCGATTCGATTTACGATTATGGAATATCGTTTCAGTATATTAATCCTAATAATTATATTCTTGTGAATCGTCACCCACGCGAATACATTATTAAGTTAATATTTTTGAAATAACATTCGCGTTTAACTTATATTCGTAACCTCATCAACGCGTATTTATTTTCAATAACTCTTTCATTATTTTATTATTTTGAATATTATAATTTCCCAATCCAAATCCCACTAAACCATATCACTGACACATCCATGATAGACCGAAATAAGCTTATGTATAGGACATATGTAGGAGTAGGCCGCAACCTATCCAGCCACCGTCCCACCACAATTTTGATAAACCATGACCATGTGTCCTTGACTATGTTTAGTAACCGAACAATATCAAACTCATAAATCCTTTCCATTCCAAAACCTCGGATTCTCCGCACCAAAGCCTCAACACTAATATAATCATGATAAACCGAAGATGGTTTATGTATAGGGCATACGTAGAAGTCAGTCGCAACTACTTCAGCCGCCATCCCTGTCACACCCCGGGCCGGCGGGAACGGATCGTGTTTTCCGTCTGGCGGAAATATAAATGAGAAACTTGAGTGATAATCAATTGATCAGATAGTTTACATAGCACATGATAATATAAATCAGAAATGCTAATACATCCATGATATAGAATTACAAGATTAAATTACAATGTATCGTTCATAATTTAATCGAGTAAATCTATCAAAAGAATCAATATAGCTATATCTTGTATATGTACAAGATATACAAAAGATGATTCTTTGTTCTTGTCACCAAAAGCATGCAACACAAAATAAAGCTAGGTCTTCTAAAAGTCCACTAGCTTAATCCTTGCATGTATGTATCTACACCTGTTCATCACCTGAGAAACATGTATTTAAACAAAGTCAACACTAGGTTGGTGAGTTCATAAGTAAGTTAATTGAAAACCTTGATTCATTCACATGCACAATCATAATATGTATTTTGTTACTTGTATGTCGTTTGTTCACTTGTTCACCCAAATGGCTTCTCAATAGTTATATTTACAAGTAATATTTCATCCTAGTAGTGATGCTTATATATAGGGCATATGTAAGGGAACTAAGCCCTAGCCAACATCCCACCACATCACTACTAGAACTCCACACAACTTGCAATAGAACTAATGATTTCCATTCCCAAATCCACTTGTTTATATCGTTCTTGAATCGCCTGTGATAACATGTATAGAATAATATAATAATGTAATTGTAGTTAGCGAACCGAAGATAGATAACCATTATATATGTTAAGGATATTAGATTTATCAAATCTGTTCCTTGTATTATTCATTAATCGTGGGGTTAACTAGTTGTTACACTTTTAAATATTAAGAGTGTTAGTTAACCACTTGCAATTTGTTCTTGAACTATAGTGCATAAAGCCTAAAAGGAATCCATTGAAATCCTCACGTAATCAGATTTCAATGCATCCGATTTACCTCTACCACCTTGTATGTCTAGTGTCCTCAACAAAATCTATTACTAGTAGTGTAACATGAGAGAAGATAACTTTCTCGACCTACTAGTCAATAAGATTTTCGCTGAATTAATTACTTATCACTGCAGATTAATATCACCATGTGTCGCTTAACAGAACCTGACTTGAGGTCGCCTTGTCACCGGTCATACGTTACCGGCCAATGAATCAATACGATCAACATACTAGCCCTACAAGCTAGAGGTATGTCAAAGCTATGGTACCACTATGCTATTGTCGGTTTAGTCACGTCAAACTAACTGGTCAGCGAATTATAGGGTCTTACATGATCAACTTGTACAAATTGGCACATGATTAAAGTGATATAATACAACAGGTCAATAGTAACTAATTGTAATTGTGTTCATCTGTAGTATTGTACTCATTGTCATATGTTCTCCATGATATTAACAAAGTTAAATAAGAACTTGTCTTATTACATTATGTTAATTAATTGAGTGAATGATGTTATTATCATGAAGTTACATTATCATGATTATCATTCTTTGTTCCATGTTCTCTTGTAATATGTATTGAGTTGTAAAGCTAAGTGTTAAAAGGACTTGTCCTATTACACTTACTTAACTCTTCTGTCAAATGTTAATACAAAGATATGTAATATCGTTGTAACATTCATATGTTTGCTTGTAATTGTTCCAATGTCTGTTTATGTAAGAATAACTGAGTGTTACAAGATAAAATCTTATAACTATATTATTCTAATGTGTTGATGAATTAATAAGATATATTATCTTGTTCATCTGAATATTCTTGTCGTGTCATGATCATACAAGCATGCATACCATGATAAGCGATAATAAACAGTTAAGTATTATCTAAATCAAAGTATAAATAACATGTTAAGCAAAACTTTTAAATGAATAAAAGTAAACATGTTTCTCAGCCCCGAGAGTTTAAAATCAGTTAAGATTAGAGTAAAAGGAGCATATGAACTCACCTTGTTGTTGTAGGGTTGACTTAGCTTAAAAGAAAGAATGCACGCGCTCTTTGTTGTTCTTGGTGTGGATTTCACGTTCCTGTATTGATTTCATATGATTGTAACTTATAAGTATAAATTGTATCGATTTGTGCGCGTGTATGTGTTAGCCCTAGTATTGGCTAACACTAGTGAGTCTCGGTTTTCATTCGGCCCCCATGTATTGATTATGATTTTTTTCATGTTCATCAATCTGTTTTGACTTCACACTTGAATTCACTTAATGTTACCTTCAAACTATGTTGATTTAGGTTTTATGAACCTAAGTCCTTAACCTTGTCATAACACATAGATAACAATTGATTTCTTGTATACTTTTTCTAATTGCCTTTTGTTTTTAATGTGTTGAATTAATTTATAAACTATGTGGGCCGAATGAGTTTAGTAGTTCGAATGATATATGTGGGCCGAGGTGTGTGTGTTTGGGCCGAAAATAAGAATCATGGGCCCTAATTTGCTCTTGGGCCGATGGGTTCTATGCTGGGCCGGCTTCGTTGATGTTGGGCTCATTGAGGGTTTATTACACAATCAATGTGCCGGTTATGAATGGTGGGCCAAGGAATGTATTGGGCCGATTAGGTGGATTTTCTGGGCCTGCTGGGCTGCGAACGTTTTGGACCGTTAAAGGGGCTGAATTGTACATGGTTTCGGTGGGCCTAAGGTAGATGTGGGTCAACTGAACTGGATTTGGGCCTACTGTTGGGCCATGTCAAAGGAAATGCTATTTAGGTACAAGGCAGCGAACCTTTCAATGATGCGGCTGGGTTCGTGGAATCACAACATGGTAACAAGGTTCGACTGATAGAAGATGGCCATGGGTTCGCTATGCATAAACGGTTCATGAGCTATGCCGAGGTTCGGTGAAAGCTTAACAGCCAACAAGGTTCGGCGAATAGGACATGAAGGTTCGTGAACAAAGGTGACCATGCAAGTTCGCCTAGGTTGCTTAACAGCTCGCAGGTTCGTCCATCCCAAGGCAAATGGTTCGGCTAACCTCCAGTGGTCATGGGTTCGGCAACCTCACAATGGTTCAGTGCATTAGGGTTCGTTGCTGGCTCATAAGGTTCGGTGGTTGATGCTTGGTTCGGCTGGTAGCATAAGGTTCCTTTGTTGAAGCAAGGTTCGGTCACCGAGGGTTCGTGAACGTGACAGCAGCAGGGTTCGTGGAGGAAACTAGGGTTCGTTAGTTGCTCCAAGGTTCGTGACTCAGCCCGGTGAACCAGTAGGGTTCGCCATGCCCACTGGTTCGTCACCATGAGGCTCGGCCAATTCGAATCCAGCGAACCCTGTGTGTTCGAGCCATCCTCCCGTTCTAACTCTCAGTTGAGCCATGCCCATGGTGTTGTCTTCGCCCAGATCAGATAGCCATGAGGTGGAGAGTGTGTGATGTAAAGGTAAACCGGTTTAGGGTTTGTGTCGCACCCCACCCACACAAAACCCTATTTTTAGTGGGTTTCTTCGATCATTACCTTGAATTTTGCCGAACTAGAGCTCAGATCTGTTGTACTTTCAGGTAGGGGATGTCGAGAGCTACGCGTGGACACCAAGATCACCCAATTTGGTCAAGAAACGAGCTAGATATGATGGATTGAAGCTTGAATGTGGCGGTGTTCTTTTAGAGAGAGAAAGGGCCGGGAATGGGATATTTAGAGAGAGAGAGAGTGCAACAAAATTATGAGAGAACACCCTCATTGGTGGTTTATATACTCCGGGGTGTTTGGGTTCGTTTCGGTTGCTCGGTTTGAGATTTTGTCGCGTATCCGGAACTTTACGTGTAACTAATTGTAATAAATAAAAGAAGATAATTTTAATTAATTAATGAGTTTCAAAATTGTAAAAGGATATTGATTTTATTTTATTAAATTATTTTCGTTCGTGTCGTGTTTCGTTTTCGTTTCGTAAGATCGCGTCAGCATCGCGCGTATTCGTTCGAATCGTCATTCGAACGAACACGTCGATGGTTTGGCTTTCAGACTTTTGTTTTCTACATGTCAGTCATAATTTCAGAACGTTAAACTCACATATATGTTTGTGTGAATCGTCACCCACGCAAACACACTGTCAGTTCGTTATTCTGAAACAACACTGTAAATTATGTTTGAATTGTGTTTCCTCACTGTCGGACTCAACTAAACATCCTGTTATCACATTGTTTTCACATTGAATTATCGGCCATCTGATTCCTGTCATCTATGGATATCAGATCGCAACCGATTTGTTTTTGTCATTTGCTTGAACATCGTTGTTTCTCATGTTTAGTTGTGTTAAATGTACTTAGGTTTTCACTTAAAGACACACAACTAATGTTTCAATTGAGTGTTGTACTTACAGTATTTAAGTTTACACAAAAATACGTACAACTGTTTCTTGTAAATTGAATTCTGCTAGTACAAATACTGTGTATATACATGAAATCACACGTAGTTACTGTTGAAAGTACACGCACAGTATGTTGTATTGTTACATGCTTCTTAGGAAGCCACTACTCGTGCACTATTTCATTTCCCTAGAACTTGTATATTGTGACTTAACAGATTTCAATACTTTAAACATATGAACTCACCAACATTATGTTGACTGTATTTTTACATGCTTCTTAGGGGACGAATAGGTATGAGACCCGATAGGAGGAAAGCTGGTGGGAGGTGTAGCCTGACAAGGATATAGATTAGTTGACATTAGCTAGCTGACCATGGAAATCTGGGGATGTTGATTTTATGGACCAATGTATTCAAACAATATTTTTTATTTGAAACAAGTACCATGTAATGATTGGAGAATGTGTAATAGTTGTTAGTCGTATCCTTCTTTTAAATATATCATGTGCTGTGGAATCAATATGATCACCTCGATTCCAATCACGCCTCGGGATTATTTTGCCCGACGGGTCCGCTATCCGGCCCGCCGGCCCGGGGTGTGACAAAATGCACGTTTTCTCAGGTGACGAACATGTTTAGTCTTCAAGCATCAGAGTTTAAGCTACAGACTTTATAGAAGACCTAGCTTACATTTGTGTTGTGCATATTTTTGAATGACATAATTGTGAATAATCTTTTTGTAAATCTTATGCAGATACAAGATATAAACTCAATAATTCTTTTTGGGTAGATTTACTTAGTTAAATTATTTATGTGAGGCGATTTATACCCTAAAAGTGAAAATAATTAAAATGTCTAACCTAAGCTAATGACACTATAACCAATCCTATACTTAGACTCGACCTAAACACCTGGTAAAAATCGTAAATCCTAAACTAGACAGCTACGTAGACAAGTGTACCAATCAGTGATAGTATAGCTTTTGGATGACCGTATATCGAACCCTAAGGGCACTAGTTTAACAAAACTAACCTACACTCTGAACAAATAAAATAAAGGAGGGCGTTTTGGTGCAACTTCTGAAAACCTAATTGAGACTTTAGCTAATTAACTAATTAAACTAAATACTAAACACTAAAAAGCCTAACTAAAACTGCAACTAACACTGGGACTGTGAAATGGAATCTAACTCCAAACTTGACAAAATGTATACCCAGGCAAAGAATCAAAAGTGTGACAAGTGATGACTTGGACTGACTTGTTAAGGATTAAGACTATGATCTTAAGAAACAAACCTAGAATGACCTAATGGGACCCAGATCAGATACCAGGTAACACCAATGGAAATCCTAATAATGTTATATATGCACTAGTTTACTGGGTCACCTTCCGGATTTTCCTGATATGCCATTGCAATCAAACGGGTGGATCACCTCCCGGATTTCTCCACCCGTGTGTATCTTATGGTACTAGAGAGTTGGAAAGTTGACTACTTTGACACAGATTGGCCCAAACACTAAGGAAATTGATGTGTTGCAAAACACATATGTTTTTCCATTTGTTTTTGTAAGTTTCTGTACAGTTTTGTTTAGTTTTGCAAGATTAAAGATGGTGCTTCACAACCTTGTAATTCAATGCTTGCAGGTCATAAACATGTGTATTTGGCACAAAAGTACAAAGGAACGAGCTCCCGCTTTGGCGAGGACGGACCTGGAAACAAGAAAAGCTAAAAACTAGGTTCTGGCACTCCTCGCGTAGCGCGACACACACAGGAAACCCTGTCGCATAGCTCGACAGGGGGATAAAGACCAAAATACCCTTCTTTAATCGTTGCGGTTTGACCCGACTGTTTTGTCGTTATTTGGACCCCTCGCGTAGCGCGAAGGGTTTTCAAGGAGCCGTCACGTTACGCAACAAGGGGGGAAATTCAGAAATTCGAGTTTGATTGATTAAAATGGATGAGGGTTTCAGATCTAGGGTTACAGACGGTTTCTAGATGATATTGGAGGCGACCAAGAGGCTTGAACAAGCAAGTAAGGCCATGATTCATCATCGGGAAGCCCTAGGATTGCAATTCGAAAGGTGTAACATGATCGGTTCTTGTTCTTTTATTTTTTCTTCTATTCGAATGATGTTGCACTTTGGTTTATACATTAGATTTTACTGTTTGTTCAGCATGGTTGCTGGCTAAACTATTAGAACTACCTTGGGTTTGACAATTATGCATGTTTAATATTTGAATCAATTGATTGTGGAACAAGTTTGTGAATTTGAAATGACATAACGATTAGGTTTCGATTCTTGGATTTGTATTATTGTTTGAATTGTTTATTGGTTTGATTAATCGATTCCTCATGTGCTTTGATGAGTGTTGTTCATATAATAGGTGCATGTTAGATCAATAACTTTTTGTAGTTGATTTGTAATTGAATTGCTAGACGTAGGGGTTCATAGGAATGTTAATTAGGTCATGAATAATCTAAATGTTTAACCAAATTCAAAAGCCATGAGGTGAGAGTTTGTTAGTTTGTCTTAGGTGTTTAGTTGCTAGTTAAAGTCTGTGTGAAAAGACCAAGACTAGTTTAATTGGACATTTCCTTGCCTACTAAGTCCAAGTTGATTTTCTTTATTATCCCATGCATGTGTTTGTGCACTGAGACTCTCGTTTCCGTGAGGTAGATGGTCTTTAGGATATGTCATTCAAGGGTTGGGTAACTTATGAAAGAAACTCACTTAAATCAGTAATTTAGCAACTTGTAGACATCTTAGTTGAAATCTTTGAGAAGGGTTGAAGATAATATAGGTTGTTTATTACTTAATAATTAAAGATCCCGGTTTGAAAATGGTTCCATAATCAATCTAAAAAGCATTGAACATGTATAGAGTAAACCCTAGGTAGTCATCTCATCATTTGTCACTTCTTGCTTCATTTCGGTTATTTAGTCTAAATCGGGTTTTTAAACCATTAAATTATTTTAGTTAATTAGGAAAAACCCCCTTTTTAAGAAATTCTTTACTATTTTTGGTATGTTAGCTTGCCTGGTAGTAGTTTAGTTTAGAGAGTCTAGAGTATTACTTAGTTTTAGGTTAGTTGTGAGTTTTGTTATTTTTAATTAAACAACTTTGCACACATCAAGTTTTTGGCCCCGTTGCCGGGGACTTCTTAGTCGATTGTGCTTATTAGTTCTTGTTTCTTATCCGTGCATATTTGTGTCTAGTTTTTTTTCAATTTTATTTTATTTTACTTATTTCTTTTTGATTTCTTTTTATTTGTTTGTAGGTTTGGTAGTGTATGCCACACTTACGCTCACACGGACTGCCACCTGAGCTTTCATTGCCTTTAAGGAGCGATTCGTGGGACTTTTCTGAAGGTTCTACGAACGAGGTAAGTGCTTCTACTCCAATTTCTGCTGATTTTTCTAAGTGCACACCATCTTCTTCTAGTTCTTCTACTCATTCTTTCACGGGAGTTAACTATCCCATTATTGTGCCAAACATTACGAATGAAAATTCGTGGCAGATTCCCTCGTACATCATGGCAGCCATTAACAGTTCTCAGTTTAATGGCCATGATGATGAGGATGCTCCAGCACATATAGCTCGTCTCACTCACATCTGTGGTACCTTTAATCTTCAAGGTGCCATTGAAGATGCCATTTTCTTGCAGTTATTTCCCTTTTCTCTTGTGGGTAGGGCCGCCACTTGGCTTGAGTCGCATGCACCCAGATCATTCACCACTTGGGGCAGTCTTAGGGATGCTTTCCTTAAGAAGTACTTTCCACCTGCCAAGGCATCCCTCCTTCGTGATGAAATCCATTCTTTTCGTATGGCACCCGATGAGCCATATTACCTTGCTTGGGAGAGATTCCAGAATTTGCTTAGCAGATGCTCCCAACATGGTATTTCTGATTGGGCACTTGTGGAGAAATTCTAAAATGGTCTCACTTATGAGACCCGGGCTCGTTTTGACACATCCGCGGGTGGTCATCTTATGGGTAAAAGGGATGTTGCTGAGTGCAACGACATGTTTCAGGGTTTTGCTCAGGCTGAGTATGAGCAATGTTCTGCTAATAGGAATTCCAATCCTATATCTAGTTCCTCCTCTTCAATGATAGGAGTTCACCATGTTAATGGGGATACTAGTGTGGCAGCTGCTCTCGAGGCTTTGTCGAGGGATGTGAAGGAGTTGAAGATGAAGGTTGATAGGTGTGAGATCTGTAGGGGTGTCCATGCCACATCAGAGTGTTTGGTAGTCAAACAAGAGCAAGCTGACTATTTGGGGGGTCAAGGTAGGGGTAACATTAACCCTTTTAATAACTCTTACAATCAAAATTGGAGAAACCACCCGAACTTCAATTGGCGTTCTTCTGGTCTTCCCCCTGGTTTCCAATCTGGGTTATCCCCATGACATCGGTTAGTAATCCGAGTCATACATCGGGGGTAGGTAGTAGTGGTGGTGGTGGTGGTGGGGGTAGCATGAGTAAGATTGAGGAGTTATTGACCCAATTGGTTGCTAAGTATGCTAATACTTAGAAAACCCTTGTTCAACATGACATCCTTTTGAAAAACCAACAATATGCTTTTCTTGATCTTCAGAGGTCAGTTGGTGATATTGCTAAGCATTTGGATGAGAGACCCCAAGGCCAGTTTTCGGGTAGTACACAGCCTAATCCAAACGCTCATGTAAAAGCAGTTACCACTAGGAGTGAAAGAGGATGTGAGAGAGTATATCCACCGATTGAGGTAGTTGAGGAAGAACCAGTGGATGAGGAGATTGAGATGGAGACTCCTGGAGGGGTGCATATGAGGCCAGTCCCAGCAAGTACAACACCGAGCAGTGAGTCTCATGTAGTGGTCCCGGTTGAGAAGAAACCGGTTGAGGTTAGGCCGAGTCCTAAGATTGATCATTCACGACTTCCATATCCTGCTCGCTTAGCTCACCAAAAGCATGCTTAGGAGTATAGTCATTTCCTTGATATGTTCATACAGTTGAAGGTCAATCTTCCTTACACTGAGGCTCTTCAGCGTATGCCTAACTATGCCAAATTCTTGAAGGATTTGTTGAAGAGCAAGGATCTGTTAGGGGAACTTTCTAATGTTCCATTGAGTGGGGGGTGCTTTGCGGTGATTCTGAACAAGCCACCAGAGAAGATGACAGATCCGGGGATCTTTACAATCCCATGTCTGTTTGGTAGTGACACTCAGAGGCATGTGTTGGCTGATTCAGGTTCTAGCATCAATTTGACACCTTCTTCTTTATATGAGAAGCTAGCATTTGGTGACCTTATGCCTAGGCGCATGACACTTTCCCTTGCTGACCGGACGATCAAGTATCCACGGGGTATTGTTGAGAACTTGTTGGTGAACGTAGATAAATTTGTGTTACCCGTGGATTTCGTGATTCTTGACATGGAGACTGATGACAGTGTCCCTATCATTCTAGGCCGTCCTTTCTTGCGGACCGCTAAGGCCATTATTGATGTGTTTGATGGGAAGCTCACTCTTAGAGTGGGTGATGAGACTGTCACATTCGAGGTTGTGAGTTCTATAAAACATCCCGGTGATCAAGATGACTTTAGGGACCCATGTCATTCGGTTTACTTCATAAATTCTTTCATGTCACACATAGATAGGTGTCTTGAGTACGTGTCCGAGAATGATTTGGTAGTTGAGAGGAGTGAGAAGGAGTTAGAGATGGTGGGTGAAAGTGTGTCTTTGAATTATGAGGTGCTAGAGATTGATGAGTTGAGGGAGGAGAGTAAGAAACCCTCTGTAGAGTCACCACCCACCGTTGAGCTTAAGGTTTTGCCCTCCCACTTAGAGTATGCTTTTCTAGGAGAGGGTTCCACTCTACCTATGGAGATTTCATCCAGGTTGAGTAAGGAGGAAAAGAATAGGTTGTTATGTGTGATGAGGGTGTATAAGAGTGCTATTGCTTGGAGACTCTCTGATATCGAAGGCATTAGCCCTTCTTATTGCACACATAGAATACTCATAGAAGAAGAGTATAAGCCGGTAGTCCAACCTCAGAGGTGTTTAAATCCTAACATGTGAAAAAGGAGGTGTTGAAATTGATGGATGCGGGCTTGATATATCCTATATCGGATTCATCATGGGTGAGCCCGACTCATGTTGTCCCTAAGAAGGGAGGGATGACGATCATCACGAATGAGAAAAACAAGCTCATTCCTTCTCGCACGGTCACGGGGTGGCGAGTTTGCATTGATTATAGGAAACTTAACGATGCCACCCGGAAGGATCACTTTCTCCTTCCATTCATTGACCAGATGTTGGAGCGGTTAGCAGGCCAGCAGTTTTACTGCTTTTTAGATGGCTTTTCAGGGTATTTCCAGATCCCATTGCACCGGAGGATCTGGAAAAGACCACTTTCACGTGCCCCTATGGCACAAATGCTTACCTTCGCATGCCATTCGAGCTATGCAACGCCCCTGCTACATTTCAGATGTGCATGGTAGCCATTTTTCATATTATGATTGAGTCATCTATGAAGGTTTTCATGGATGATTTTTTGGTTTATGGTAGCTCGTTTGATCATTGTTTGGTGAATTTAGAGAGGATGCTAAAGAAATGTGTGGAGACAAACTTGATGCTAAATTGGGAGAAGTGTCACTTCATGGTGATGGAGGGGATTGTATTAGGCCATAAGATCTCTAGAGCGGGTATTGAGGTGGATAAAGCTAAGAGAGAGACCATAAGTAAACTCCCACCACCTTCTTTTATGAAATCCATTAAGAGTTTCCTTGGTCATGCGGGTTTCTATAGGCGGTTTATCAAGGATTTTTCAAAAATAACTAGGCCTATGACCCGTCTTTGAGAGAAGGACACCCCATTTGTGTTTGATGATGAATGCATAAAGGCATTCGAATTTTTGAAGGAAAATCTTGTGAGTGCCCCCATTTTAGTTGCCCCGATTGAAGCCTACCCTTTGAGCTCATGTGTGATGCTAGTGATCAAGCCGTTGTGGTAGTTTTGGGGCAAAGGAGAGATAAACATTTTCACCCCATATACTATGCTAGTAAGACTCTCAATGATGCTCAAGAGAATTACACCACTACCGAGAAGGAGCTTCTAGCGGTAGTATTTTCTTTTGATAAATTCAGGTCTTACCTTGTGCTTTCAAAGACCACCTATCATTCGGCATTGAGGTTTCTTTTTGCAAAGAAAGACGCCAAACCTCGTCTCGTTAGGTGGATTCTTTTGTTGTTGGAATTTTACATTGAGATCAAAGATAAGAAAGGGCCGGAGAATGTGGGCACCGGTCATCTTTCCCAGTTGGAGGACCCAGAGAGGAGTGAGATTCGTGAGCAGGAGATAGAAGATAGGTTCCCTCACGAGGTGATTGATTTTGTAGAGGTGGAGAAGCAAGGAATTCCATGGTTCACCGACTTGGCAAACTTCCTCGCTCATTGAATGGTGATTGAGGGAATGACCTCTCAACAAAAGAACAAGTTCTTTAGGGACGCGGGTAGGTATGTTTGTGATGACCCGTATCTTTATCTATTGGGGGGAGATAGAATTCTTAGGAGGTGCGTGAGTAGAAAGGAGGGCTTAGAGATTCTTAAGCATTGCTACGAAGGCTTGACGGGTGGACATCATGGCCATCATTCCACCGCCCAAAAGGTGTTCGATTGTGGCTTCTATTGGCCTTCGGTGGTGAATGATGCACTAAAGTTTGTCAAGAAGTGTGATCCTTGCCAACGCACCGGTAACATCTCATCGAAGGATGAGATGCCTCAAAACCGCATTCAAGTGTGGGGATCGATTGTGTTGGACCATTCCCTATGTCCAAACGGAATAAGTACATACTCGTGGCTATAGATTATGTGTCAAAGTGGGTTGAGGCTCAATCCTTTCCTACCAATGATGCCCGATTTGTTCTCAAATTCTTTAAAAAGTTTTTTAGCTGGTTTGGAACTCCAAGAGATCTTATAAGTGACCGTGGCACGCACTTTTGTAACAACATGTTAGAAAAGGCCCTACAACGCTACGGTGTCACTCATCGTTTGGCGACCACATAACATCCACAAACAAGCTGTCAAGTGGTGAATGAAAACCGAGGAGTGAAGCGTATTCTTGAAAAGACTGTGGAGAAGAGTCGGAAAGATTGGTCCGACAAGTTAGACAATGCATTATGGGCGTTTGGAATGGCCTACAAAACACCTTTAGGAACCACACCATACATGGTCATCTATGGCAAATCATGCCATCTTCCCGTTGATTTGGAACATAGAGCTCTTTGGGCACTCAATACGGTAAACCATGATCTTACCAAGGCGGCGAAGAAACAGTATTTTCAAATCCGTGAGTTGGAGGCCCTTCGTGATGCGGTCTATGAACGTTCATTGAGCATCAAAGAGAAGACCAAGTCTTTACATGATCGAAGGTTGAAGGTTTTGAGGAGCTCAAGAAGGGAGATCGGGTTTTGCTTAACAATTCCCGATTGAAGTTGTTTGGAGTGAAGCATAAGTCCAAATGGACGGGCCCTTACATCGTTGAAGAGGTTTTTCCCTATGGCACTATCGAATTTCAAAATGAAGTAGATGGCAACACTTAGAAGGTAATGGCCATAGGTTGAAACACTACATAGGAGGACCATTGGATGAGAATGATGAGGAGGAAGAGATCCTCCTTGAGAAACCCGAATGAGAAGAAGTTGAAGGGTTCTTGGGATGGAAAACCCAAGCGTATAGTGTGTAAATGGTAGTTTCCTAGTGTTTTTGGTGTGCTTTTCGTAATTATCTTTCATTTTTCGTTTTCGTTTTTGTGTGTTTTAATGTGTTTTGCAGGTTTTTAATCAATTTGAGGTCACAAAGATGGATTGGAGCTACCAGGTATGTTTTCTTGGCCTTAGAATATTTTTTTGATAATTTAGTGTAATTTAGGGGGAGAAAATTTGGCTAAGGCATGAAAATTAGAAAACTCTCTGGAAATCTGACATCGTCGCGTAGCGCGATACATATCCCTTCCCCCGTCGCGCTACGCCACAGAGTTGGTCAACTACGCTGGTCAACAAACCCTCGCGTAGCGCAAGGGCCTTTTAAGACAATGTCGCGCTACGCGACAACCTTCTAGACACGTAAAAGGAGTTTTCAAGCCCTAGTTTTCACTTTTCATCCCCATTTCTCCTCTTCTCTACCATCGCCCTTCAATTTTCAACCACCATCTTTGCCATCTACCACCATCTAACCACTGAAATCACCACCAACGACCACAACCCATCATCCCTAACACCATTTCCACCCATTTCTTCCACCCCATTTCATCTTCTTCTCCCCCGTCCACCATTGACGGGTCACTAACCAAGAATAGGATTTTTCTTCACTTTTTCATCTCTACGAAGTGTTCTAAGTCGTATTTAAGGTAATGTAGCCATCCAATTTTATTTTTCTTGTACTTGGTTGATCTTTTGCAAATTTTTAGTTTAGTTCATATTTTTCATTTCTTGGGTTTTGTTTGATTCTTGTTATTTTAGCATAATGGTAGGTTAGACATGATAGATTAGTAGTTGTTTGGTCACCATTGGGCTTGAACTTGTTCATTTTGGGTCATGGAACCATATGCTAGGTTTTGGAAAAATTTTGTTTTAACATTGGATGCTGTGATCATAAAAATGAGAAAAAGAAACTTATTTTTGGAATGAAAATTGAAAGGGGATTTTGATTAATCAATAAAAAACAGTTTTTCATTGTTAAAATCATGGGTTTTTGTTTGGAACCTTGTTGGGATTGTGTTGTAACCACGAATGAAAAGCTTATACGGTTACACTTCTTGATTTCCTTGCTAATTTGGCAGCCTCTGTTTTGGTTTGTACTTTGTATTTTCAGGAATGTCTGGAGCCGAATCCTCAAGAGTTGCATCCAAAAGAAGAAGGGGACCTGCTCAAAGACCCAAGGGAGAACTAGACTCCCCGGTTCAGGTTCAACGGGAGGAGAGAACCATCCGATATTTGGAGGCTGAGAGAGTACCAATCACTAGGACCAGGAGATTGAGGGATCACACATAGCTTCTTTTTGAACTCGGTACTTTTTAAAGTGACCGAATCGACAGGTTCATTTCTTTAGAGCTCCTTCACCGTAAAAACATTAGATGGGATTTGATTGATCAGTTAGGCCAGAGAGAGACAGATTGGAAAGGCTTCTAGGACCGAAGCGGGTTAGGGTGCTAGCTTGTGACTGGCCTCAGTGTAAGGAACTGACACTTGAGTTCCATTCCACCTTTATGTATGATGATTCTGAGTTCGACTCGGTGGATGCAGTGTCATTTTCCTAGGGTAGACGAGTTTATGAGATGTCTATCCCCCAGTTTGCTGTTGCAACTGGCTTTTATACAGAGGATGAGGTGTTATCTCCCATGTTTACATCATCCCTTAGAGGTGCTACTAGGAAGAATAGGGATTTTTGTCCGTCTGAGGTAGATTTGAGCGAGTTCTATGGGACTATTGCTGACTCACCATTTTCCACCAGCAAGGTGGAATCTGAGATCCGAGACCCTGTTTTGAGATATATCCATAGAGTACTAGCTTGCACGGTTGTTAGGAGATATTCTGGTGAGGAAAAGGTCAATTGGATTTACCTGTTTTGTCTGTATTGTATGGTGACGGGCTGAGAGGCCAATTTTGCCTGTGTGATGCTCAATCTTTGGCTAGAGGTAGGGAAGGTGGAGGTAGAGGGCGGTTGGACATGGGCCCCTACATTTACCTTATTGTTGAGATTTTAGGGTATTTGACAGGTATAGGCCCGACTTGATGACTCTAGGGCCATTGACCACTGTGATATATCTAAGGGACCTTCGAAGAGCAGGTATTTGTGAGCGAGATGACCCACCTAGGTGGGCAGGTTTTGTTGTGGGCCCTCAGATGATTCCACCACATGGGACATCAGCTGCTGATGTTGGTATGGGTTCAGTGCCTACGCATCGTCAGCGGCCCGTTTTTAGGAGAGATATGCCGCCCCAACAGTACCCCCTTAGGGAACCTATACCAGATCCACTTACTTTAGAGTCCTTATGTCACAGGATGGATGGGTACCACGAGCAGTATAGGGACTGGCGCTTCACTGATTAGAGGAGGCAGGAGGATGTCATGAGGTATTTGATGACCTCACTCCATTTCGACATTCCAGAGTTCTACCGGGATCCTAAGGAGCATGATGAGCGAGGTGGTTGTGATGATGAAAACTGAGTGTGGGGAGGTGTTTGGTTGTGGTTGGTTCTTTCAGTACTGGTTATGTTGGTTTAAACAATTTGTATGTTGTAAACATTAAACTTGTTGGTTTGTGGGGAAGACGGGTTTGTTTGTGGTTGGACATGTTCTTGGATATTGGTATTATTATGCTTTGGATGTGTTGATGGTTTCTTGATCTTTGTTTTGTGTAGATCTTATTTCTATGTTATGGCATATGGAGCATTTGTAGATTGAGGAGCATTCTCGGAAAGACTGGCACTTGATAGTCTTCTTCTTTAACGAGCTAAGTCTTTTCTAGTTTTTAGTTTTTATTTTTAATTATTATTGTTATCCATTTTCTCTACATTGGGGACAATGTAAAGTTTAAGTGTGGGGATGGGAAACTTTGTTTTGGTACTTTTTGATTCTTAGTAGTTAGTTTTTGAATTTTAGTTGTTTATTTGAGTCAATTTTTTTTTGTATTTTTATTTTAGCTTAGAACTTTATTGTCTTTGTTAAGACGATTGCAAAAGTGTGTTCGGGAAATGATAAAAAAGTTAGTTTTGATGGTTTCATTCATGGTTAACTCATTGTATTGGGATTAATGCTTTGGGTTATAGGATGTGTGGGTAGGCTCAACTGGTTTTTTCTATCCCTTAGGATTGGTATAACTTCATCTAAATGCATGAATTTCGTGGGAAACATCTTGGGAATTTAGAACTAATGAAACTGTTTTCTAGTTGTTAAAGGAGACTTTGCATAATAACAAATGAGAGTTTTGAAAATCTGATTTTTGTTTGGCTCATAAGTACTCTTTTTATGAGAATAAATTCGAGTCTTATGGCGCCCCCATTTCACCAAATAAGTAGAGCTTAAAAAAATAAAAGAAAGAAGTTTGACTGAAACTTATGTGTCAAACGTCGGGTTGCAGCCTGGTTGAAACACCACTAAGCTAAGTTCAATTGAAAGAGAAAAAAAATTGAAAAAAAAAAGAAAAATGCTCACGCTTTCATCTGCTTCCATTGTAAAAATCTGATTTTAGGAATTTCTTGTTTTTTTCCTAAGTGTGGCTCTAATAAGATGAAATGTAGAACATTTTCTGAAGTGGGTTTAAAAGGATAATAATACTTGCAATCTTTTCCGAAGCACCTGGTTTTGTTTTGATAAGTCTAACTGTGTAGAAACCATTTTACTTGACTCTGATCCCAGATTTTAGCATAAGCCTTTTTCAGGGACAAAAAAGAGATAAGGGCGGGTATGTGATGTGTTGCAAAACACATCTATTTTTCCATTTTTTTTATGTTTCTGTACAGTTTTGTTTTGTTTTGTAATTGATTTTAGCTGGTGCTTCATAATCTTGTAATTCAATGCTCACAGGTCATAAACATGTGTATTTGGCGCAAAAGTACAAAGGCACCAGCTCCCGGTTGGGCTGGATTCTTGCAGTCCTCGCGTAGCGCGACACACACAGGAAACCCTGTCCCGTAGCTCGATAGGGGAAAAGACCAAAATACCCTTCATTAATCATTGTGGTTTGACCCGACTGTTTTGTCGTTATGTGGACCCCTCGCATAGCGCGAAGGGTTGTTAAGGAGCCGTCGCTACACTCGACAAGAGGAAAAATTCAGAAATTCGAGTTTGATTGAGTGAAACGGCTGAGGGCTTCAGATCTAAGGTTACAGACGGTTTCTAGACAATATTGGAGGCAACCAAGAGGCTGGATCAATCAAGTAAGGCCAAGATTCATCATCGGGAAGCCCTAGTATTGCGATTCGAAGGGTGTAACATGATCAGTTCTTGTTCTTTTATTGTTTCTTCCATTCGAATGATGTTTCACTTTGGTTTATACATTAGATTTTACTGTTTGTTCAGTATGGTTGTTGGCTAAACTATTATAACTACCTGGGGTTTGACAATTATGCATGTTTAATCTTTGAATCGACTAATTGTGGAACAAGTTTGTGAATTTAAATGACAAAATGATTAGCTTTTGATTCTTGGATGTGTATTAATGTTTGAATTGTTTATTGGTTTGATTAATCGATTCCTCATGTGCTTTGATGAATGTCGTTTATATAATAGGTGCATGTTAGATCAATTACTTTGTGTTGTTCATTTGTAAATGAATTGCAAGACGTAGTGGTTCTTAGGAATGTTAATTAGGTCATGAATAATCTAAATTTTTAACCAAATTCAAAAGCCATGAGGTGAGAGTTTGTTAGTTTGAATTGGGTGTTTAGTTGCTAGTTAAAGTCTTAGTGAAAAGACCCAGACTAGTTTAATTGGACATTTCCTTGCCTAAAAAGTCAAAGTTGATTTTCTTTATTATCCCGTGCATGTGTTTATGCATTGAGACTCTCGTTTCCGTGAGGTAGATAGTCTTTAGGATATGTCATTCAAGGGTTGGGTAACTTGTGAAAGAAACTCACTTAAATCGGTAATTTAGAAACTTGTAGACATCTTAGTTGAAATCTTTGAAAAGGGTTGAAGATAATCTAGGTTGTTTATTAGTTAATAATCAAAGATCCTGGTTTCACAATGGTTCCATAATCAATCTAAAAAGCATTGAACATGTATAGAGTAAACCCTAGGTAGTCATCTCATCATTTGTCACTTCCTGCTTCATTTCTGTAATTTAGTCTTAATCTGGTTTTTAAGTCATTAAATTATTTTAGTTAATTAGTAAAACCCCACTTTTTAAACAATTATTTTACAACAACCTTACCCAGTATATTCCTACTTTTCAGAAGGGTCTGGGGGAAGGATAGAAAGGCTGCTCCGAAAGAGTCTTCGGCTCAAAGATATCGTTTGAAATTTATCATCCTAATGATTTTAATGTTATTTCACAAAATAATTGAAATAACGTTAAAATTAGTGCACTTTTACTTTTTCCCCTTAAGGGCCCACACATATATACATTATATGCGTGCACCACAAATGGGGTGTGTTTTTATTTTAATTAAGTAAATTTGTGCAGATAACTCTTTGAGTATAATTTGCATTTTCTATAGAAGTATGTGGGTTCGATATCCGTACTTACTTTTCTTTACTATTTTTTGACAGGTTTGCTTGCCTGTTAGTAGTTTAGTTTAGATAGTCTAGAGTATTACTTAGTTTTGAATTTTGTTGTTTTTAATTAAACTACTTTGCACACATCATAAATCTAAGACAACTAACACAAGTGGAATAGAACAAGCGTCTAACCTATCTCCTCCCGGATTTCTAGGCTAGCTCGCATATGAGAGTAACAACACTTAATGATATCAAATCCTATGGAATGTGATCACCAATCCACAAACAAGCTTAAAACACAATGTCATAAGCCTAACATGCATCTAATGATGGAAAGACATTCCTAGACTCGTGTGAATCTGTCAATCATCAAGAATCATTATTCCAAACATGCAAATATCACCAAATATCAAACAATACAACTTATTACAAAGCATATATCATACATAATCACAAATAAATTCCAAAACACCATAAATTTCACAACTTTTTCATCTCAAACCTAGGTATAACCATAATCTAGCCAACAATCAACATAACAGTTGCTAAACAGAAGTAAACAAGGTCTGAAATCATCATACAATACTGATTACAAGATAAAACAAAAGAGAAAATACAATTACTCAAGCTCTTCCTTGAATCTTCATTTCAATCACCCAAATCAAGCCAAATCATTCAAGTTTAAGCTCTAGCTGCTCCAGGGGCGAAATTAGGGTTCTAAGGTGCCAGAATCCTCTTCAAATTGACTCTGATCACGTCCCCTTTGTAGAGAGAAAGAAATTAGGGTTTTGGGCTGATAATGGTGTGGAGCACACCGCCTAGCGGGGGTGTGTGAGGCAAGGCAGTGCGCGCGGGACAGAATAATCGGGCAGCTGAGTTGACAGGCGCATCGCCTGCAGCCGCGCACTCTGAGCGGGTGGTGCACGCGGAATGTTTAGATTCAGTGAATTTTCCCAGGCGCACCGCCTAGGATCAAAGCTTGGCAAGGGGTGTACCACCTAGATTAAAATCTTCATTTTCTTCACTTGATCAACTGCACTCGATCCCGACGCCCGTTTGACTTCATTTCCGCTCCCCCGGGACATAATCCAGTTGAAAAATAAGAAAATGTAAAAAGGAACGAAAAACGACTCAAAATGTAAACTATAATTACGAAACCAGACTCTATTATGTACAAAAACGGATGTGTTAAACTAACACATCAAAAATACCCAAACATAAACCTTTTTCGTCCTTAAAAAAGCTTGCAAAATGGAATCATAGATCAGGGACATGGCTTTTATTTGCAAAAGATTCATCAATCCTAAATCCTTGCGAATTAACCGTGATTATCGGTATAATGGTCCAATTTAAACCAAAACATTGATTTCAAGTTCCCCAGTCATGATTCTTCATGCTCAAATGCAATCATTCATCTTATGGGCCCCATCCCTTAGTCAAAACGAGTTATCCTAATGCCAAGCAAAATCTTTCAAGGCACATGTTTATGTCTGATGACTTAAACCCACCTCTGTATGCAACTTACATAGAGATAATCAAAATTCAACCTAATGATGGGAATGGATGAAGGTGTGAGCACTTTTCCTTTTTATTCTCTCATTTTTCTTCTGTATTTATCTCTCTTGAGCATATTACAACATAGTTTCACTCGGTTGCTAGCCGGGGTATGACAACTGCTTTTTAGCTCTTATTCTCTCTTTCTTTTTTTGCACATGCTCAACTCACTTAGTGGATTGTGCAATTTCTTTTATTAAGCGGGCGCCATAAGCCTCAGATTTATTTCCATAAAAAGAGGACATATGTGCCAGGTTTAAATTTTAAAAACTCTAGGTTGCTAGTTTAAAGAGGTTCCTTTCTTCACGATTACCCGATTTCAGATTTCCCGAATTTCCCAAGTCTTAATCCCACAAGAATCCTGAATTTAGATGTATTCTATCAATCCTAACGAACCTTCTATCGGCTCGGCCTACCAAAAAATCCCAAATCAATACATAACTTAGCCTCTAAAAACCAAAGCCCTAATCATAATCCGATCATCTTCCATTTATGAAGCACAAGCTAAAATCAAGGACATTTTGTAGACTCTAGCTATATACAACCTAAAACTCTAGACTCCATCAGAATATGCAAAATACAAATAAAAGAATATTTACAGAAAGAGTAAATTAAGGTACAAAGTGGAAAAGACTTTGCTGATATCGTGGGATCAGCATGCGTGAGTCTTATCCAAAAAGAAGTCGATCTACAATGCCGACCATTTCATATGGATAATGTCTAAGTAGTCGCCACCCAAATGGAAATTGAGTACAAGTGGTTAGATCCAAACTACAATTATGATCTCAAACAACCAAGCAAAATCAACATGTAAATAAAAAGTCTCAAGGATTGACTTGATTTAAATATTTACAAATGACTAAAAAAATCTTTTTGAAGTTTTTTCAATTCTAAATTTTTTTTTGTGTTTTTGACTTTAAATATTACAATTTTTATTATTTATTTACAAGTTCTTTGTTTATTTTAACAAAAATTTCAAAAATTTTATTCAAAATTGACTTTGATAACTTGATTTTACAAAAATTAAACTAAAAGGCGCTAGCATGACACACCCACACATAAACAACACATTGCCCTCAATGTTGACTCAGGACTCTGGCGATTTGATAATGAAAACTACAAATACAATAAGGTAAGCGACGAACTCCCTGATAATTGACAGACGTGCCATGAGTGGAGTCGGGCGCCTTTCAATATACAATCACAACTAAAATATACAATTTTTAATACAACACCAATCCAATTATATTTATACAAGCAACATCGTATAACAACACAACCAATAATATACAAATTAAACAATCATACAACAAAAACCACAAATGTACAAACAATCTTTTATACAATAATTCAAATAAATGTAGCCAATCAACAACATTAATATACTATCAATGACAACAACATATATATAAACACAACCACAGACATACACATAAAAAGGAAACAGACATACCAAAATATAAATATATACAATGTCCTGTTTGAATACATTTAATGAAAAGAAAAGTACATCAACTAAACTAGATACAATCACTCCTCATCCGCTCTGTCATCGGAGTCGGAGTCCTGAGAATGTCCTCCTTCAAGTCCATCCTGTGATGTACGTATCAGAGGGTGAGTCGAGGAGGCACAGGCTGTCGTGGCGGCTTGTCGCTAGGTGGCCTCTCCCCTCGATGCAGTATGCGATGCGTGGATGACGAAGTGACCAAGGGTTCCGGGTCAGGAAGGTTTGGATCCTTCAACAGAGGCATCCAGCAGGGTGGTACGCCAAACGTGACCATATTACAGACGTACGGACCCATATCCAAGTGTGCCGTATGTCCTCCCCGAAGAGGCCTCGCTAATGAAGTAAGTAAGATAGTAGTGAGGTTCGTCGGGTGGCTCCCATGGATACACTAAAGGCAAAACAAGTCAAAGTAGCTCACCTTGTCCTTGCTAGAGTGGCGAGGAATCAAGATGCATGCTAAGATCCTATGAATATAGCGAAGAAGGGGATCTCGGATCTGCGTGGCTAACCTCCAGTCTATGTGTGGTGGGATGGATATCGTCCGCCAATAAACGTCCATCACCGCTTCGGGGACATATCCGGGCCTAGCTGCCTGTCGCACCCCGAGCCGGCGGGCTGGATCGACTTTCCCGTCGGGCGGAAGGTTCTCGGGGCGTGATATCGTTTGATAATCAAATTGATCAGATTTTTTACATGGCACATGATATATAAATGAGAAATGCAATTGGCAAAGATATAGAATTACAGAGTTAAATTATATTATCATGTTCATAATTTAACTAATTATTTCTACCAAAACAAATCATAAGGTAGTTATCTTGTCTCCACACAAGATTTACAAAAGTGATTCATTAAAGTTTGTCATCAAAATTTATGCACACAAAATATAGCTAGGTCCACTATAAAAGTCTACTAGCTAATGCATCCTGAGCCTGGTGACGAAACTTGTTCGTCACCTGAGAAAAACATCCATTCAAAAAAGTCAACACTAGGTTGGTGAGTTCATAAGATTAGTAATTGAAAACCATTGATTTGATAACATTCACAATCACAATGTCATGCAAGAGTATTGTTAATGTTTGATTCATTTGTCTCACACAATGGCCTCTCCATAGTTATATTTACAAGTAAAGTTTCATCCTGACAAGCATGCTTATATATAGGGCATACGAAAGGGTCGAGCCTACAACCCACCCAGACGCCATCCCTGCACATGCTCAACAGAATTCAACTCCGCTTGTATACAACTATGAATACCCATTTCTTTCTCACATGTGTTCAACCCATTTGATATTCTACCCATACGTATTCATGTCTCATCTGTTTCACCCAATGTCCTCTCCATAGTTATACTTACAAATAGTGTTTTACTCAACCAAGCATGCTTCTATATAGGGCATACGAAAGGGTCGAGCCTACAACCCGCCCAGACGCCGTCCCACCACATGCTTAACAGAGTTCAACACCACTTGCAATACAACTATGGATACCCATTTCTATCTCCCATGTGTTCATCACGCGTAGTCTTGTTCAAAATCAGCGTTTCCCATATGATAAGCCCTTATATTACCATGATTTCAACTGACATAATACGTATCCAGTTGGTACATTTCTCCACAGTTATGAATGGTGGACTACCACAGTTATGAATGGTGGCATGTACTTTTACGTTTTAGAGAGTAATCATATCCACAGTTATGAATGGTGGTATTAATTCTATGTTGTTAAGAGTATTGATATCCACAGTTATGAATGGTGGTATACTCTTTGTCTTACTATTATTCACATCTGGTTAGGAAGCGAGAGTAAGTCCGACACGTAGTCGTATTCCCATTGCTGATCAGAATTTAATTGACCACATTGCAGCCACCACAAAGGCAAACCACAATGTCCTCAATTAAATCCAGATTCATTAGTTTTCCACGACCTCACAACTATCTGCCACCAGCCTGTGACTCGAGAGAGGTTAGTCTCTCAGTCTACCAGTCCACAGAATAGAAGTTGTGCAATAATTAGCAGACACTATCTACTCTTATCACACTTGTCAAAAATGATCGAGTTAAAAATCAAAAGAGTTCGTGTGTTCCTCATCCCATAGTCATCATCTCTGTGTCATTTGTTCTTGATGTTATGTGTTCTTTGAGTGTTTAACAAAGTGTGAGATCCAGTACCTCATCGTCCGGCAAGTCCGTACGATGTGTTTACTTTCACTATTTACTATGTGTAAACACATTGTTTGAACAATTATGTAACAACAAAACACGGGAAAACAAGAATCTGTTGTAAGTGTTTAAGTGAAAACTTAAATACTGGAAGTAGAACAACTCACGATAAACAACAGTTGATTGTGTTAAGGTGAAAACTTAAGTACAGTTAATACAACGAATCAAGAGAAACAACAGTGCACAAGTAACAACAAAAACATGTTGGTTGCGATATGATATCCATAGATGACAAGAATTAGATGGCCGATAAATCAATACGAAAACAATGTGAAAACAGGAAGTATAGTTGAGTCCGTCAGTGAGAAAACATAATTAGAACATAAATGCAGTGATGTTTCAGAATAATAAACTAACAGTGTGTTTGTGTGGGTGACGATCCACACAAACATATATGTGGGTTTAATGTTCTGAACGATAACTGAGAAGTAGAAAACAAAATCAGAAAGTGAAACGTACGATCGTCTTCGTACAGTTAGCGCTCTGTACGAAAACGCGCGTAAGTGACGTTTTCTGACGAAAATTCATAATCGAAATGATCAGATTGTTTACATAGCACATGAGATATAAATAAGAAATGCTAACATGACAATGAAATAGAATTACAAAGTTAAATTACATTGTTTCCTCATAATTTAGCTAAGTAAATCTAATCAAAAGAATCAATGAGTTCATATCTTGTATCTGTACAAGATATATACAAAAGATGATTCATGGTTTTGTCATCCCCAAAATTATGCATCACTAAATGAAGCTAGGTCTTCTAAAAGTCCACTAGCTTAATCCTTGCATATGAGTAACTACACCTATTCGTCATCTGAGAAAACATGCATTTAAACAAAGTCAACACTAGGTTGGTGAGTTCATAATATAGTGATTGAAAAACCTTGATTTGTTCACATGCACAATCACAATGTAATTTCTGTTACTTGTATGTTGTTTGTTTCACACGTGCACCCAATGGCTTCTCAATAGTTATATTTACAAGTAGTATCTCATCTTAGTAATTATGCTTATATATAGGGCATATATAGGGGAACCAAGCCCCAACCAACATCCCACCACATAACTACTAGAACTCCACACTACTTGCAATACAACTATAGATATCCATTCCCAATTCATCTGTTCATCTCATCTGTTAATCACCTGTCAAATCATGTGTGGAATAATATAATAATAAGAGTTTAATTATCAAACCGAAGTATTGATAACCCTTTTATGTATTAAGGATATGAGATTTATCAAATCTGATCCTTGTATTATTCTGTTACCTGTGGGGTTAACTGTTAGTCACTTTTAAATATTAAGTGTGTAAGTTAACCAATTGTTCTTTGTTATCAACTTGAAATGCATAGAGACTAAAAGGAATCCATTGCAACTTTCACGTAATCATGTTACAATGCATCCGATTTACCTCTATCTCATTGTATTCCCATTGACCTCAACGGAAGCTATTACCAGTAGTGGAACATGAGAGAAGATCAATTTCTCAACCTACTAGTCAATAGGATCCCGCTGGATTAATAACAATATCCCTGCAGATTAATAGCACCATGTGACGCTTCCCAGACCCTGACTTGAAGTCGCCGGCCAATTGAAATTACAAGTAACATACCGACCTACTCACTGGAGGTTTGTCAAACCTATGGTACCACTATGCTATCGTCGGTTTAGTCACGTCAAACTAACTGGTCAGCGATTATAAAGGGGCTTGCATGATGAATTTGCATAAATGGCACATGATTGAAATGATATAATACAACAGTTCAATAGTAATTAATTGTAATTGTGTTCATCCGTGTTATTTGTTATCATGGTTGTATGTTCTCATTGTTATTAACAAGGTTAAATAAGAACTTGTCTTATTATATTATGTTAATAGTGTATGAATGGTGTTGTTATCATGAAGGTATGTTATTGTGATTACCATTCCTTGTTTTCCATATAGTCACCATGTTGTCATTAAGCCATGGTAAGAACTAGTCTTATTACCCTTAATCGACTCAGGTGGTGGATAATAGTTCTTCCATGTTATCTTGTAATATGTGTTGAGTTGTAAGTTAAGTGTTATAAGCACTTGTCTTATTACACTTAGTTAACTCTAGTGATGAATGATGTTAAGAAGATGTGTTATCTTCATATCATTCTTGTGTTTTGATCTTGTCATCATGTTCTCCTATGATTATCTCAATGTTTGTCCTTGTAAGAATAAATAAGTGTCGTAAGATATAATCTTGTAACTATATTATTCTAAGATATAATCATACTCATCTTAGTTTTTCCCTGTCATATCAGGATCACACAAGCATGCATACAATGATAATCGATAATAAGCAATTCAATATTATCTAAATCAAAATATAAGCAATGTGTTAAACATTAAAACTTTTAAGTAAATAAAAGTAAGCATGTTTCTCAACCCCGAGAGTTTAAAATCGGTTAAGATTAAAGAAAAGGGGCATATGAACTCACCTTGTTATTGAAGTGGTTGACTTAGTTTAAACAAAATGCACGCGCTCTTGATTGTTCTTGAGGTTGTTTTCACGACCCTGTATTGATTTCACGTTGTTTGAAATTTGTAAGTATAAGTTCTTGTGTGTGTTTGTGTGTGTTGGTCCTAACATGGTTATCCCCCTTGGTTTCGATCCTCATTCGGCCCTTATGTCTCGTGATTAACCTTGACTCCCTAATGGAAATCTATAACCTTGTACTTAGGTGTTATTCATTGGTTGTAGCCATAATTTACACTTAGACATTTATAAACCTTGTCATCATCTGTTGACCATCGTGTTTGATAAAATCTTTGAAATTTATCCCTAGTCATAGTTATAACTTAGGTTTAGTGTTTCAATCTTGCCATGTTCTACTCGTTGAACTTATCTAACCCAAACCGTCCCATGTACGCTAGGCCCGTCATGTTTTATATTGCTTTCAAGTGTTGGTCTACGTTTGACTCTAGATGGGCCAAATGAGGTGCACATGGGCCAAACAATCCATTTATGGGCCAAACAGTGACATGGGCCGTGTAGTGGCCCAAAGGGATATGATTGGGCTGAATTAAGCTCATTGGGCCAAATACTTTCTGTTGGGCCTAGGCATTTGTTATTGGGCCTTGGGCATGCGTATGGGCCGTTTAACCACAGTGGGCCGATTGATAGGGTTTTGAGCTGCAAATGGTTTCGACCGAGAATTACATGGGCCATTCGAATCTCATGGGCCAAAGCTAGCCCAAATAGAAAAAGGTGGGACTATGGCGGTCGATAAGCTAATGGTTGGGACCAGCTACATTCCAGCGAACCTTATGGTTCATGGTAGTATAGGTTCGGCTAGGTCTTTAGCAGCAACATGGTTCGGTGATCATGATGGCTAGCAATAGGGTTCCAGGGTTCGGCATACAAGTTCGCTGGTCGCTTGGTTAGGGAGTCAAAGGCTCGGCCGTAGGTATGTAGTCAAGAAGGTTCGTCTGCCTGAGTTGGTTCATTGCCCTTGCATGGGTTCCAGTGAGCATGGAGGTTGTAAAGACGTGATAGGACCGGCGATTTCACTTTGGACGGAAGGTTAGGGTTTTGACACACGACGAACATGAAGATGATGAACAAAATCAAATGATATATTGATAGAATCGAATGATTACATGATTGTATTCACATCATAAAAGAACATAGTGTTGCCGGGGAGAGATCAAGCATGATCTCTCCCCTCTCGTGCTCAAACCCAAGAACACCAAAAAACCTTCAACCCAAAATCTGGAAAACTGGTATTTATAGGGCCTGTAGCCCATTCGGCCGAATTAAGCCATTCGGCCCTTCATTCGCCGAATGGGTCCCTTTACATAATATCCACTCGCAGATGCTCCTACGAACGACTCAGTTTCCAGATTAACAACATACAAACACATACAAGTGATTACAAATAAGCAAATACAAATCTAATCTATTCGAAAAGCAGCGGACATCCAAAATATGCACCAACAGAGGTTCGCATATGAAGTAAGGTTCGGCTGACCTCCATAGGTTCGGCAACATCAAGAGGGTTCGGTGGTTGAGCCGAGGTGATGAAGGTTCGGCCAGTTCTGGTTTGGATGGAGGTTCGTAGGGTTGGCCATGCAAGTAAAGTTCGTGGCCTTTGAGGAGGGTTCGGTAGGTAGATGGTTCGGCTGATGATAAGGAAGGTTCAGCAAACTTGAAACTCAACCGAACAGGTTCGGTCGCTTCCCATGTTCACTAACAGGGAGCTCACCATCACCAACTAACCTCGTTTGTTGTTGAGTTGCTTTCAGGGTTGTGTTAAGCTAGTGTGGTTACTCGTGGTCGTGTGGTTCCAACTAAGGGAATGGTTGGCCGGCTATGTGTCTTGTTCGAACAAAAAGGGTGTAGAAAACCCTAATCCTCCGATTATTCTAGCATCTTTACCTCGAGATTCCATGGGTAACTCTTCAGCTCTGTTGTACTTCTATGTAGAGCTCGTTGCTAGCTACGCGTCGACACCAGGAACTCTTGATTTCACCAAGAATTGAGGGAGATATGAACATTTCCAGGTTTGTTCATCTATAGACAGAGACAACCGGGTTTGGGTGTTAGAGAGAGAGAGAGATGAGTGAAATGAGAGTAAAAGCCTCATTTAAGGTTTTAAATACCCCGAGGATATTCGGGTTCATTTCGGTTACTCCATTCGTGTTTTCGTTGCGTTTCCGAAATGTAGCACGTATTTACTTGTTTTAAACAAAAGAATTGTTATTTTAATTATTTTGATGAGTTTCAAAATTGTAAAACACAATTTATTTTATTTTACTAATTTATTTTTGTTCGTGTCGAAATTCGTTTTCATTTCGTCGGATCGCGTCGCCTTCGCGCGTATTCGTTCTAATCGTCACCCGAACGAACACAACGATGGTTTTGCTCTCCGACTTTTGTTTTCTTCTTTTCAGTCATCATTTCAGAACGTTAAACTCACAGATATGTTTGTGTGAATCGTCACCCACGCAAACACACTGTGAGTTCGTTATTCTGAAACAACACTGCAATATTGTTTTAAATTGTATTTCCTCACTAACAGACTCAACTAAACATCCTGTTATCACAATGTTTTCACACTGATTTTCCGGCCATCTGATTCCTGTCATCTATAGATATCAGATCGTAACCGACTTGTTCTTGTTATTTACTCGAATACTGTTGTTTCTTTTGATTCGTTGTATTAACTGTACTTAGGTTTTTACCTAAATACCAACAACTAATATTTATAATGAGTGTTGTACCTACGGCATTTAAGTTTACACATAAATACATACAACTGTTTCTTGTATTTTGAATTCTGTTAATACAAGCACTGTTCACAAACATGTATTTACACCTAGTACATAATGATAGTACACATACCATATGGACTTGCCGGATGATCTGGTACTAGTTGTCACAGTCTCCCCTTGTTAAAGAAATTTCGTCCTGAAATTTAAGCATTAAAGTTGGGCTTTAATACTCGAACAGGTGGGGATACTTTATCTTCATGTTGTCCTCGCGCTCCCAGGTAAATTCTGGTCCACGATTGGAGTTCCATCGAACCTTTACAATAGGGAAACGACTTCATTTCAGTCTCTTGACTTCACGTTCCATAATCTCTACATGTTCTTCAATGAAATGTAGTTGCTCATCGACTTGTATCTCTTCCAACAGTATGATCAATGTTTCGTCTACTAAGCACCTCTTGAGGTTTGATACATGGAACACATCGTGTACTTCGCTGAGCTCATCAGGGAGTTTGAGTCTGTATGCCACAGGACCTACGCGTTGAGTAATCTCAAACGGTCCGACATACCTTGGTGCTAGCTTGCTGTTGATTTGAAGAATCGATCACGAAATTCTACGATTCGATCATAAACGTGCAGAATCCGTTTATAACTAGATTTGGATCAAGAAAAACATTGTAATATATCTCAAATCTGAATTCTTCATATCCAATCAAGTGTATACAAACAATAAACTTGAATTACAACACTTGAATACAAGAAAGAAACTAAGATGAAGAGAATCTTGATCTTGAACTTGAGAGAGAGAATGTAACTTTGTGTGTGTAAGATTGTAAGCTCCAAATCCACCAAGTCTTCCAAGTCTACCTATATATAGGTTTCATAGGTTTGCCAAACCGTAAACCATGTGATCACCAAACCTTTTAGCCATCTATCATAACCGAACCTTCTTGGATCTTTAGCCGAACCCTTAATCATATACAACAGACTGTGATTTCATATACAACAAGCGAGGTTCACACAGTATATGCAGCTTTCACACAGAAAATGCATCAACACTTGCCCTTAGCCCCAAAACGAACTACGCCTTTCCATGGGAACACTTTCAACATGACTCGGTCACCCACATCGAATTCCAAAGGCTTGCGCTGTAACAGCCGGCCGTATTGGATATTGTCCGCTCTGCCCCACCGGGCTCACGGATTTGCTTTTGGTTACCCGGGTGAAAACTTCCCAGGGAGGTCACCCATCCCTGGATTGCTGCCACCTGAGCATGCTTAACTGTGGAGTTTTCATGTGCTCCACAGCCAACTAAGCCCAAAACGCGTCAAATAGAGAAGGTCTCCACTCCCTTTTATAAGGAAGTTTCGTTCCCCTTACTCAACCCATGTGGGATTAGCAAGCCGCGCTGGAGTGGAATTCCTCCCCCACTGGGGAATCAGCGTCCCTACTGATCACATGGATTCGGCCCCTGTCTCTGATACCATCTGTAACAGCCGGCCATATTGGATATTGTCCGCTCTGCCCCACCGGGCTCACGGATTTGCTTTTGGTTACCCGGGTGAAAACTTTCAAGGGAGGTCACCCATCCCTAGATTGCTGTCACCTGAGCACGCTTAACTGTGGAGTTTTCATGTGCTCCACAGCCAACTAAGCCCAAAACGCGTCCAATAGAGTAGGTCTCCACTCCCTCTTATAAGGAAGTTTCGTTCCCCTTACTCAACCCATGTGGGATTAGCCAGCCGCGTTGGAGTGGAATTCATCTGTCCGGCGGGGTTGGATCGGAGTCCCCGTCGGGCAGAAGGTTCCCGGGGCGCGATATCGTGAGTGATAATCGAAAGTGATCAGATTGTTTACATTGCACATGATATAAATGAGAAATGCTAAAAATAACAGAATTACGAAGTTAAATTACATCAGTATCGTTTATAATTTAACAATGTAAATCCATTGTAAACATCATAAAATGACTATCTTGTATTTACACAAGATATACAAAATAAATTGTATAATGATGTCTTCAAAAGTATGCAGGTCCAAAATACTAAGTCTTCCATGGGAAGTCCTAGTCCAAAAGAAATGACTTCTTAATTAATCTGTTCGTCACCTGAGAAGTCATGCAAAAAGATCAAGTCAACACATGGTTGGTGAGTTCATATAGTTTAGTACTTGAAAATGATTTGAAAATGATTTAAAATCCCTTTCGGTAAAGACCCTAACCTCATTAACTTCAATGTAATATCCATATCGGTATGCTTATATATAGGGCATACCCCTGAGTCGAGCCTACAAGCCCGCCCAGACGCCATCCCACCACATACTAATACACATATGACACTGTTGTTAATGATAATTAAGCATTTTTACCCTTAACACAATCCCATGAGTCCTCCTGTTTGTTGTCCCTGTAATTACAATTATTTGAAATCCATGTTGATTTCATAAGTTCATCACACAATATGATCAACCACATTAATTGTATAAACAGTTATAAATGCTTAAGTAAATAAATAATTAAACATTTAATAAAATCTAAGTCCTAATGGTTGGGGCCTTGGTCAAACTCGAGTAGACTAGTCTGTCAATCTAGGTACTTAATAGTTAGGGAATTTGTAAATATCCTCAAACAT
Source organism: Mikania micrantha (assembly GCA_009363875.1). Classification (NCBI taxonomy): domain Eukaryota; kingdom Viridiplantae; phylum Streptophyta; class Magnoliopsida; order Asterales; family Asteraceae; genus Mikania; species Mikania micrantha. The sequence goes on along the minus strand of CM018698.1, from coordinate 34,262,440 downwards.
ACGACCTACAAATCAAACGGTCTAGCTAGGACTTCTTGAAATGTAGGGTTTTTGTTTCGTCTGTTTTGGCGTATGCTATCTCTGATATTTCCCAGGTTTTCCCTTGAAAATGGTTTATTGATTCGTCTGATTCTGTTACAAGATGTACTTGATTCGTTGATCACAGAATAGTAGATTCATTGATAAATTGTACACTTGATTCATTGTTCAACAAACACTTGATTTGTAGAACATTGAATATTGTCTTTGCAAAGATTGTTTCATTTGATTCGTTTGAAATCCCACACTTGTTTCGTCAAAATGTTTCGTATGATTCGTTGAACTCACCCACTTGATTTGTCAAAATGTCTAGTTTGATTCGTTGAAATCACCCATTTGATTCGCCAAAATGTTTCGTTTGATTCCTTGAATTCACACACTTGTTTTGTCAAAATGTTTAGTTTAACCCGATTATTCACTTAATTTATAAGTAAATCAGTTAATAAAACTGCATAAAATCTTCCTAGACATGGTCTAGGATAACATTTCCATATATGTAAAACATATAAATTTAAAGCATTTAAGTAAACAATTTAAATAAACAGTTTACGCATGCTTCTCAGCCCCGCGTTTTAAAACAAAAATGTTAGAAAAGGGGCAATGAACTCACCTGTGCTGCTATGTAAATGATCTACACAAAATGCGCGCTCTTGTTTGTAGTTAGGTTTCTTCAGTTCCTGAGTTATTTTAATAGAATTCGAATACAATAAGTACGCGTAGTAGTCGTCGTGCCTAAGGTCTGGTCTTGTCGTGTGTGCAACTAAGTGTCCTAGCACTAAGTGCATCTAGAATCTAATCTAACTTAGTTACCCTCTTTAATGATCCCAATACCCATAGATAGTTATAATAACATACTTTTATATTTTTAGAAATTTCGGCAGAGTTTCCTTTGTGTTATAACAATTATATTGTCTATTTTAACAATTTCCCAATCAATTATGTTATAACAAACTTTTATAACTAAGCAAACTTAAAAGAAATCAATACCATTTATAATTCATATTTCAAATTTAAACAAGACTTTAGAAATTATTAACTTTTATAATTTATAACACCTTCTTTTTAGTTAAAACATCATTACTTAATGTGTGTTGGGCTTAATTAAACCCTATTGGGCCCACTTTGGCCCAATTGAAAATCTTTGATTTCTATTTGATTTCAACTTGTGTTTTGATTTCCATGAGCTTAGAACCATCCTTCCCTATTTGTTAAACGATCTTATATGTTCAACATTTGATTATATGTATGCATGCATGATTAGGGTTTCCCCTTTGCTCATGCACACACACATATGTATATAAGATTTATCCACTTACACCCATGCATGCACTTATATGATAATTACTCATGAAATGCTAAACCTAATGACTCACTAATCATTCCCTAGGTTTAATCATTTGTTTCATTAATCTTAGGCCCATGTTAACCTCATTAAACAACTCCTAGGTTCGACTTGTGGTCCAAGGCAGCGAACCTTTTTAGATAATCACCTTAGGTTCGGCTGTTATCTTGCCATCAACGAACCTTTAGGGTTCGTCTAATACCTAAGAGGGTTCGCCCACTTGCATGAAAAAGGTTTGGTCAGAATGATGGGTTCGTGACTGGTGTGGTTCGGCTGATTAATGGTTCGGCTCTGGTTGAAAGGTTCGCCAAAGATTCCAGGTTTGTGGGACAGATCCGCAGGGTTCGGTGCAGGCTCGCACAGGGTTCGTCTGCAAGGTGGTCAGGTTCGGTGCAGGGTTCGTTCTCACTATGAAGGTTCGGCCAAGAATTTAAGGGTTCGGCCGTAGGGTGGTTCACGAACCTGGACTATCCTTTTCTTCCCCGTTGATCAGAACCTGTTACAAATAGATTTCTAACAATACCTAAACGTGTATGCACCTTCATCTAAGTGTTTTAAGTGCTTAATCTCGGTTATATTAGCAAAGCCGCATGAACTCGTGGAAAACCCTACAAAAACCGAATTTAAAGTGAACATTTACCTTAGATTTCGTGGATGAAATTTCACAATGCTTGTACTTCTGAAATATATACAATAAGAGGAACGTCTTGGCACCAAATTTGCTTGAATCCACCAAGGATTGGGCTTCCAAATCTTAGAAAGAAGATTGTTTCTTGAATGAGAACTTGAGAGAGAGAGAGAGATAGACGAATTTGAGTAAAAAAATGAGGGAAAATGGTGGTGGTTGTGACATTAATGTCACATTAAATGTGGGTTAAAATACCCACTCGTTCGGTCTCGTTCGGTTTCGCGTAAAATGTCGTCTCGCGTAGTTTTCGCGACGAAACGACACGATTATAAAATTAGAAATTCATTTAATTATTCAAGGTTGTGATTCCTAATAAATTAACTAATATCTACTCTTATTTTAATTTAGAAAAATATTAATTCCCTGTTTAAATCGAAATGTACGGTCGTCGCGTGTATTCGTTCGAATCGTCACCCGTACGAACACGGCGATAACTATACTTTTCAATCTTGTTTTGTAGTTATAGAATATCATTCAGAACGTTAAACTTTCAGATATATTCGTACAGATCGTCACCTATACGAATAACCCGTCGATTTAGCATTCACATAACAATATTCCTGTGTTTTGTTCTATAAAACCTCACATACGTTTATACATAATAAATCCTAACAAATCAGCACATGATGGTTCTGTGTTGCCAAATAATTATCTGACTCAAGAATCATTGTTCTAAACTTTGTTTTCTGTTAAATGTTTCTGAAATTGTTCTGTGACAGCACACTATGATTATGATAAATTATATGAATATGAAAAGTACTGAACGTATATGGTTCATACATGTTTTACTGCTCATGTACTGTAGAGATCACTGTTCCGGTGACGGTTCCGACACTGATGTTACATGCGCCGTTTGTCTGCGAAAATATTTTGGCAGCTACGTGTTGTTTGTAGTCTCGGTTGTATCTGGGCTATCTTATCAGTAATTTCCTGAATAAGTTCAGGCCTAGTTATTATGTTGTCTCTCACTTCGGTCCAACAAATTGGAGACTGACACTTTCTACCATATAGTGCTTCAACCGGAGCACATTCAATACTGTTGTGGTAGCTATTGTTATAGGAGAACTTAATGAGTGGTAAATGTGTATCCCAACTTCCACCGAAGTCTAGGATGCATGTCCTCAACATATCCTCTAGGGTTTGAATGGTTCGCTCGCTTTGTCCATCCGTTTGTGGATGATAAGCGATGCTCAAGTTAACACTTATCCCTAAGGATTGTTGCAATGATTGCCAGAACCGCGATGTAATCGACTGTCCCCGTCTGAAATAATAGACAATGGCACACCATGTCGTACTACTATTTCATCAACGTATAATCTTGCTAGGTTTTCCATCTTGTATGTTTCTTTGATCGGCAAGAAATGTGCGGACTTGGTCAATCTATCAATGATTACCCAAATCGAATCATGTCTGCTGGAAGTGCGGGGTCGCTTGGTAATGAAATCCATAGCTATTTGTTCCCACTTCCATTGGGTATCTCCGGTTGTTCTAGCAAGCCCAAAGGTTTCTAGTGTTCTTCTTTGACTTTGGGACATGTGATGCATTTGCCGACATAAGTGGCCACGTCTTTCTTCATACCCGGCTACCAATATAACGACCTAAGATCTTGGTACATCTTATCGGCACTAGGATGAACAGAGTATCATGTCTTGTGTGCCTCGTCAAATACGAATGTTCGAAGTTCATCTACTGCCTGGATCCAAACACGATCTAGATAATAGATAACTCCATCTTGTTTTGTCTTGAAGTGCTTCTCGGCTCCACAATCGAGCTCGCGTTTCAAATTGTCTCTCGCCATTACCTCTTGTTGTGCTTGTAGAATTTGATCTTTCAGACTTGTTTGCACGGTCATTCCCATTTCTCGAACGCGTAAGGGTATGACTCTTTCCTTCTGACTCAAAGCATCTGCAACAACATTTGCTTTGCCCGGATGGTATTTGATCACCGAATCGTAATCGTTCAGGAACTCAACCCAACGTCTTTGTCTCATGTTAAGCTCATTCTGATCAAATATGTGCTGTAAACTCTTGTGATCTGTGAAGATAGTGAATTTGGTACCAAACAGGTAATGTCTCCAAATCTTTAAAGCAAAGACAACAGCTCCCAGGTCTAGATCGTGTGTTGTATAATTCTTCTTGTGTATCTTAAGCTGTCTTGAGGCATATGCAATGACTTCGTCTCGTTGCATTAAAACACATCCGAGTCCCTGATGGGAAGCATCATAGTATACTACAAAGTCATCATTGCCTTTTGGGAGTGTTAAGATTGGAGCATTGCACAATCTTTGTTTCAGTGTCTGAAATGCCTCCTATGGTTTCTGTTTCCACACAAAAGGTTCACTTTTCTGTGTGCGTTTGGTGAGAGGCAAGGCTATCTTAGAAAATTCGAAATGAATCTCCTGTAATAACCTGCCAATCCCAAGAATGATCTGATCTCTGTCGGTGTTATTGTAACATCAGTACATTTAGTCATGGTAGTCGTAAAACATTGTTAGAACAATGTGATTCATATGTTCATGATTGTGTTTGTGTGTTATAGGAATTCTTTAATTAGGAACAAGTATGTATTATTTATTTACAGTCGATTTCGCTAGGCAAGAACAGTATCGTATTATATCGAAACGGTGGTGGGACGGCGTCAGATAAGGCAGGTAGCTGGACTCTGGGGTATGCCCTATACATATACCGCATTCGGTGTAATGGGATAGTGTTAGTGCGTAGTGTTTAGACGAATATTATGACAAACAATTAATTAAACAAAAACCGTAATACGTAAGCGAGACTGTGTATAGTTATGGGTGACGATCCATAATGATACGAATGTTGAACTTATAATTATGATTAAACGACTATAAATAATTAATACGATCGAAAAACGTACGCGATTGCGGGTATACACGTAATTGTATTTGTTTAACGATCTGACAATGAACGAAGAGTAAAAATAAGTAAAATATATTATGTTACATTTTTAGAATTTTGAAACTCATCAAAATGATGAGAATAACAATTATTTTATTTAAATCGCGTAAAAGTTCTGGAAACACGACGAAAACGCGAACCGAGCAAACGAAACGAACCCAAATACCACTCGGACTATAAAAGCCTTGAAGAAGGCTATTCCTCTCATTTATTTCCAGCCCAGACCCTCTCTCTCTCTCTAGATTTTCGGAAATCCCACTCTCTCTCTAGAAAACACCACAAAAATCTTCATATCTTCTTCGTTTCTTGGCGGATTTGAGTGATTCTTGAACCTACGCGAAGCTTTCGACATTCCCTACACGGAAGTACAAGGGATCTGTGGATTTAGCCGGCCAAAATCAAGGTATTGATGCTTGAAAAACACGAAAATTAGGGTTTTTGTTGTGTTCTTGTCAACCAATGCTATACCCGGTTTTGAACCCTAGTAATACCGATCCTATACCTTCGAGAGTAAGTCTGGAACAAGGGTGACATGACACAGGTTTCAAAAAAATCGGAAATGCTCCATGGTGATAATGCAGCTCGACAGGTTCGGTGGTGCTCGTGAGAGCCGAACCCTAATGGGGTAACGAACCCTCTACATTGGAGGCGAACCCTGTTGCTGCATGGGACGAACCCTTCTGGACCAAGCGAACCTTCGTGTGGCGAACCAATATCTGAAACGAACCTTAGGTTTGTTGATCAAAACCAGCAGAACCCTAATGGGTTTCACGAATCTGCACCAGCCTTCCATGCATGCCACGAACCCGACGTGCCGAACCTATGTCGGTTTCTCGGCCGAACCTTCTGCGAGCTCTGGGGTGCGACGAACCCTCCTCTTTGAGCCGAACCCTACACTCCATGGTTGATATTCACTAACCTTGATGCATCGGCCGAACCCTTGTTAAGCCACGAATCTATCCCATGTTAACGAACCTCATTCCTTTAAAGGAGTCGAACCTTCAACCATGGCAGCCTATAGGTTCGCTGCCATGGTGTGGAAACCATGATTTGTTTCGGCCCAACTCAATTCTATTCGGCCCAACTTCAGTAGCAACCGGCCCAATAGATTAGACCAAGCCCAATTGAGTTATATCGGCCCAATGAACTATGACTTGGCCTAATAAGGCATTCAATTGGCCCATGTCTAACTTAAGAGGCCCATGGCCTTTGATTAAGCCCACTATGGTTACATGGGTTCAAGGCCCAATGTTTGGCCCACCAATTTAAATAAATTATGAATTGATCATAATTGGTTTAAGTTGCAACTTAACCTACTTAGTGGATCAAGTCATAAACCCAAAGGCATTAAACAATTTGAAACATCTTTTCATAATACATGTTTAACAAGAGTTATCATAACCATAAACGCACGTTACTTTGATGCAAAACAAGTTTGTGCACAAAAGAACATGACACATTCATTTCATTTAGCAATTATCAAACGAGTGACTCAATCATGATATTCCAATTTACAACATTTCTAAACATAAGATCAAGTAATCAAGAGTTATTCAAGATCATGATCACACAAGTCACTCAATGAATCAAAGTCTATAAAATCATAAATCTTATATCTTATGTATGATTACAATGATATAGGAACCAGTTAGAAGTCCTGTTTACTACTTGCTATTTGTTATAGTTCAGAGTCTACTGCAGACAGGTGAGAACTTTAGCCCCTCTTTTATTGTTTTACAACTGTTTTGGGGGTGGAACACGTCATCAATTACTTTTATTACAATCATACTTCATTTTACAGAATGTATACTACTTTACAAACGTTACAGACTCATTGTACAAATTCAACGGATTCCTTAATTTTTTTAAAGGATTTATCAACTTTATTAAAGGATTTTATATACTGTTAAACATATTTTTAATAAAAGGTTTTATAAATGGTTTTCTCTAAACTGTTTTATATCTGTTTGTCAAAAATAGTTTTACAAATGTTAAACTCTTTTAATGAATAAGTTTTATAAACTCTTTTACTAAAATCTTGTGTTTTCAATAAACTGATACTTTATAACCTTGTTATTACACAAGGACACTATTTTTGGTATTCTATCAATGGTTTCAATACAAGGTTTTCAACCAATGGTTTCATAGTGGTATTAAATCAAGGGATTTCAATTCATGGTATTCAAGCAAGGTTTTCAATTCATGGTATTCAAACAAGAGATTCAATGCATGGTATTCAATCAAGGTTTTCAAATCATGATATCAAATAAGGCATTCAATCAATGGTTTCAAATCAAGTAATCAAAAACATGGTGTTCATCGTTGTGAACAAACTTATGCACACATCAAGTTACTTATTCATTAGCGTTATTACTGGGTGATCACAACAAGGGAAAGTGGACACATATGGTTACGGCAAATCTGGAGTTAGCTTTTAAATTTGTTTTATAAGCTAACTGCAGGTTCGAATGCATTCTGGTTATTCAAAGTTACTGACATATTCTCTAACTCCAAACGTAGTTTGGGACATGATTTATTGTTGGTTTTTCTAGCAAACAGTCTGCGGACTGTTTGGACACGTTTTACAGACTTGATGTTAGTTTGGGTTGCAACCATCCATGTGTTTTCATTCATTGTTTATCATATATGCCTTACAATGCAAATTCATGTTTACAACTGTTAAACCTATTGTTCTCACCAACTACTCTTGTAGTTGACAGTTACTTTTCACGTGTTTCAGGTAATCAGGTTTAGATCATCCTCAAGGACAACTAAGGGGACCATTCTAAGATAGAACAAGATGAAGAAACAAGCTAGGATGGATTAGAAACACATTAAATCCAATTGTTTAATTGTCTTGTTTGTGTCTTAATTTGTAAACTATATTTTGGGTCTGTAGTTGTCATCCTTTTGATAGATAGATAGAATGTCTATAACTAAACAATGGTCTAAACATTTTGAAATCTAGTAATGCATTGTGGTTGTTCTTATTCAATACTTGTGCATGATTCAGCTCTCGATCGTCACCGCGCCGTGGTTTCCGCACGCGGCGCAGGGGGTGTGACAGTTATAGGCACATCCCAGTTCTTTATTGTTTCAATCTTGGCGGGATCCACGTGAATACCATTATTGTTAATCACGTGACCCAAGAACTGAACTTCTCTTAACCAAAATTTACACTTGGAGAATTTGGCATACAGTCGTTCCTCCTTCAGGAGTTCCAAGACTGTTCTGAGGTGTTGTTCATGTTCCTTCTCGTTCTTTGAATAAATCAGTATATAATCAATAGAGACAATAACAAACTGATCTAAGTACGGCTTGCACACCCGGTTCATCAAATCCATGAACACTTTCGGTGCGTTCGTTAGTCTGAATGGCACCACCATGACCTCGTAGTGACCGTATACGGTACAAAATGCCGTCTTTGGTATGTCTTCCTCTTGAATCCGGAGCTGATGATAACTTGGTCTTAGGTCTATCTTTGAAAAGTACTGAGTTCCCTGTAACTGATCAAACAAATCATCAATGCTCAGTAACGGGTACCGATTCTTGATGGTGAGTTTTTTGAGCTCGCTGTAATCAATGCACATCCTGAAAGATCCATCCTTCTTCTTAACAAAAGAACCGGAGCTCCCCACGGGGAAACTCGGTCGGATGAATCCTTTGTCGAGTGGTTCTTGTAATTGGCTGGACAACTCCTGCATTTATGATGGTACAAGTCTATAAGGAGACTTAGCTACAGGAGTTGCTCACGAAATCAAATCGATTCGAAACTGCACCGGTAGATCATCCGGAAACACGTTCGCGTAGTCTTTCACCACTGGTATATCTTGAATCCTGATTGTTTTCTTGCCTTTCTCCATCATGTGAGTTAGAAGCGCGACACATTGTTTCCTACAATACTTGTGAACCTTCCTATACGATATTATCTTGATGCTGCATTTCGCTTGATCTCCATAAATTTCCCCAAATTTGATCGTTCTCCATTCAAGCATAGGTATTAATTATACTACATTCTATTATCTAATTGGCACCTAATTAATCTATAGTTATCCTTAATTATGTTACTAACTACATATAATATATACCTATATAATTTTGAACATTATACCTAATTTAAATACGTATGGTTAAAATGACATACCTTCGAAGTCATCCGACTCCGCGTGCACATCTGTTGCTGGTAGAGCGAGTAGTTCCTCGGTGGTGGTTGATGCAGTTGGAACCATTGGAGCTGTTGGAGGCTTCCTCCTGGGGCAGTCTCTTTCGAAATGCCCCAGTATTCCACAGGTGTAGCAGTGGAAGTTGTGTTGAGAGGAAGTAGATGTACTTGCTCTCTGATTTTGATTCTATGTTGGAAAATTTCGGCACTCCTGAATCAGGTGTCCCTTCTTCCCACAGCTCAAACAATGCCTACATATCTTGTTCCCGGCATGATGAAATCCACACTTGTTACACTTGGGATGATTACCAATGTATTGATGAGGATTTGATGTCGTTGAGGTTTTTCAATAAACAGCATAGTGTCCTGTCCTTCCACAACGGATACACTGTCGACATTGGTTTCTGCCATAGTGATGATATTGACAGAGTTGACAGAAAGGGTCCGTCCCATCATAATTTTCGTTACCCTTTTTAGACAAGTCCGGCATGACTTGACTGATCGGGATGGCCTCGGTGTAGCTCACAGGTCTCTTTTGCTTTTTAGCAGAATGATGTTTGTGTTTCTTGCTAATGTCACCTTCCGCATGTTCTTTTCCTTTGGTAGTGACAGATGGAAAACTCCTAGCATACTCTCCACTACTTCTGATCCTAGTGATGATCTCAGGAATGATTGCAACCAACTGCTCAGTGATCAAGGTCGCCAGTGCCGCAGTCGCTAGTTCCACCTCGGGTGGAGGAGGATGAGGTGGTGATGGTGGTTGTCCCTGTGACATGTCAATCCTAACTGAAAAATCATCGGTTAGTATTTATGCTCAAATGATGTAACGTATACAAGTAAATCCGGTGTCCTGTATTTTCTACATTAGGGTCCCTAGGTTATAGTCTAGGCCAAACCGTTTGAAACAAGATGACCTATATTTCACTATAACCATTGCTCTGATACCAATCTGTCACACTCGAGCCGGCGGGAACGGATCGGCTTTCCCGACGGGCGGAAAGTTCTCGGGGCGCGATATCATTTGATAATCGAAATGATCAGATTGTTTACATAGCACATGAGTTATAAATGAGAAATGCTAACATGACAAGGAAATAGAATTACAAAGTTAAATTACATTGTTTCCTCGTAATTTAAGTAAGTAAATCTAATCAAAAGAATCAATGAGTTCATATCTTGTATCTGTACAAGATATACAAAAGATGATTCATGGCTTTGTCATCCCCAAAAGTATGCATCACAAAATAAATCTAGGTCTTCATAAAGTCCACTAGCTTAATCCTTGCATATGAGTAACTACACTTGTTCGTCACCTGAGAAAACATGCATTTAAACAAAGTCAACACTAGGTTGGTGAGTTCATAATATAGTGATTGAAAAACCTTGATTTGTTCACATGCACAATCACAATGTAATTTCTGTTACTTGTATGTTGTTTGTTTCAGCCGTGCACCCAATGGCTTCTCAATAGTTATATTTACAACTAGTATCTCATCCTAGTAATTATGTTTATATAAAGGGCATATGTAGGGGAACCAAGCCCCAGCCAACATCCCACCACATAACTACTAGAACTCCACACTACTTGCAATACAACTATAGATATCCATTCCCAATTCATCTGTTCATCTCATCTGTTAATCACCTGTCAAATCATGTGTGCAATAATATAATAATAAGAGTTTAATTATCAAACCGAAGTATTGATAACCCTTTTATGTATTAAGGATATTAGATTTATCAAATCTGATCCTTGTATTATTCTGTTACTTATGGGGTCAACTGTTAGTCACTTTTAAATATTAAGAGTGTAAGTTAACCAATTGTTCTTTGTTCTCAACTTATAATGCAAAGAGCCTAAAAGGAGTCCATTGCAACCTTAACGTAATCAGGTTACAATGCATCCGATTTACCTCTATCGTGTATTCCCATTGACCTCAACGGAAGCTATTACCAGTAGTTGACATGAGAGAAGATCAATTTCTCAACCTACTAGTCAATAGGATCCCGCTGGATTTATTACAATATCCCTACAGATTAATATCACCATGTGACGCTTCCCAGACCCTGACTTGAAGTCGCCCTGTTACCGGTCATATGTTATCGGCCAACTGAAATTACGAGTAACATACCGACCTACTCGCCAGAGGTTTGTCAAACCTATGGTACCACTATGCTATCATCGGTTTACTCACGTCAAACTAACTGGTCAGCGATTATAAAGGGGCTTACATGATCAATTTGCATAAATGGCACATGATTGAAATGATATAATACAACAGTTCAATAGTAATTAATTGTAATTGTGTTCATCCGTATTATTTGCTCTCATGGTTGTATGTTATCATTGTTATTAACAAGGTTAAATAAGAACTTGTCTTATTATATTATGTTAATAGTGTATGAATGGTGTTGTTATCATGAAGGTATGTTATCATGATCACCATTCCTAGTTTTCCATCTAGTCACCATGTTGTCATTAAGCCGTGGTAAGAACTAGTCTTACTACCCTTACTCGACTCAGGTGGTGGATAATAGTTCTTCCATGTTTTCTTGTAATATGTGTTGAGTTATAAGCTAAGTGTTATAAGCACTTGTCTTATTACACTTAGTTAACTCTAGTGATGAATGATGTTAAGAAGATGTGTTATTTTCATATCATTCTTGTGTTTTGATCTTGTCATCATGTTCTCCTTTGATTATCTCAATGTTTGTCCTTGTAAGAATAAATAAGTGTTGTAAGATATAATCTTGCAACTATATTATTCTAATGTATTGATTAATTATGAAGTTATATTATCATACTCATCTTAGTTTTTCCCTGTCATATCAGGATCACACAAGCATGCATACAATGATAAGCGATAATAAGCAATTCAATATTATCTAAATCAAAATATTAGCAATGTGTTAAACATTAAAACTTTTAAGTAAATAAAAGTAAGCATGTTTCTCAGCCTCGAGAGTTTAAAATCAGTTAAGATTAAAGAAAAGGGGCATATGAACTCACCTTGTTATTGAAGTGGTTGACTTAGTTTAAACAAAATGCACGCGCTCTTGATTGTTCTTGAGGTTGTTTTCACGACCCTGTATTGATTTCACGTTGTTTGAAATTTGTAAGTATAAGTTCTTGTGTGTGTTTGTGTGTGTTGGTCCTAACATGGTTATCCCCCTCGGTTTCGATCCTCATTCGGCCCTTATGTCTCGTGATTAACCTTGATTCCCTAATTGAAATCTATAACCTTGTACTTAGGTGTTATTCATTGGTTTTAGCCTTAATTTACACTTAGACATTTATAAACCTTGTCATCATATGTTAACCATCGAGTTTGATAAAATCTTTGTAATTTAACCCAAGTCATAGTTATAACTAAGGTTTGGTGTTTTAGTCTTGCCATGTTCTCCTCGTTGAACTTATCTTACCCAAACCGTCCCATGTACACTAGGCCCATGACGTTTTATATTGCTTTGTAATTTACACTTAGACATTTATAAACCTTGTCATCATATGTTAACCATCGTGTTTGATAAAATCTTTGTAATTTAACCCAAGTCATACTTATAACTAAGGTTTAGTGTTTTAGTCTTGCCATGTTCTCCTCGTTGAACTTATCTTACCCAAACCGTCCCATGTACACTAGGCTCATCTTATACAAGGAAGTACAATCGATATGAAGTTTTGTCCGCTGAAAATCGAGGTAATGATACAAAGAAACCCACGAAAACTAGGGTTTTCTAGATCTTGTTCGGCTCACACACACCTAGCTGGTTCTAAATCTTCCCTTTCGAACCCCAACATACTCGAGAACTCATCTACATCTAACACTGTCGTGGGAATAGATTGCAACAGATTTGAACATAAAGGGGGATGCTAATCGGTTGCAGGTTCGCAAGGGAAGAGGTTGGCCGAACCTTCGACCAGCCAAACTTGCATACCATGAACCATCATCGATAAACCAAGGGCTGCGAACCCTTACCCGACCAAACCTGGATAACCCTAGCCGAACCTTTGGCCACCCGAACCCATGCACGAGCTGCATGGGCGAACCTTGCTGCCCGAACCTGGGTGATGTACACGAACCTGGGGAGGTCATCGAACCCATTGGGGAGCAACGAACCTGTTATCACGAACCCATGCTGGATCAGCCGAACCTTGCACCACCAGCCGAACCTTGTGTCTGACTGAAACCCTAATCACCGAACCCCTAGTTGCGAACCTTCTACCACCATAACCCTACTGGAACAAACCTTCCTGCTGACCTAATCCTCGAGCCGAACCCTACCTGGGTACCACGAACCTCGGGTCTGCCAATTGAGAGGTTCACTGAACCTAGCAACCCAAAGGTTCGCTGGACTTGGGGGTCACTACATCTACATTAGACCCAAAAACATGTCACTCGGCCCATATAATTTTTTGAGCATAGGACCAACCGTTCAGCCCATACACACACACATTCTTTCAGCCCAAGTAAATCCAATTGGCCCATAACATCTCATTCGGCCCAAGGCCAAGGATTTGGTCCAACCGTTTGGCCCACACAAACCACACGGCCCACTACTCAATTGACCGTACATTCTATCCAAATGCATTGATCCGGCCCATTGAATTGGTCCACTCAAAATAAACAACATTTTGAACAAACACTTAAACAAAGTAACATGATAAAGTGTAGGAATTTGCAATTTAATATTACAAAGGTGGTAATGGGTTGGTTTACAAACATTTTATCAATACAAGTGATTAATATGTTAGGGTATGGGTTGAATTTTAAAGAATGAGTTGAATGCAAGGGGAAAGCATGGACAACTAAGTCTTAAATTGTGGATCATAACAACCTATCAATTTTAACCTAATAAGGTTAAGTAGAATCAAAATCCTTAACAACGAAACAGGGCCGAATGATGACCGCGACTCACAAGTGTTAGCCAACTTTAGGGCTAACACATACACGCACACAATTCACTACGACTTATACTTATAAGTTACAACAGCGTGAAATCAATACAGGATCCTGAAAACAACAACAAACACTACAACGAGCGCGTGCATTCTAGTTTAAGATAAGTCAACCACTTCAAATACAAGGTGAGTTCATTTGTCCCTTTTCAAACATATTTGTTTTACTTCGGGACTGAGAAGCATGTTATACATTTTAAACAAGTAGTTAAATGTTTTCTAAATGCTTTTACATTTATTTATGATGCTAATGCTAACACTTAAGCATGGTATCCTTATTCTGAATGCTAAAAGCTAAGACTTTAACTTGAGTGCTAATGCTATACACTATATGCAACAACTAGATGCTAATGCTCATGCTACAAGCTACATGATCAAATTATGTGTTAATGTTACAAACTATATGCTCAATGCTAATGCTACAAACGCTATGCTCAAACTATATGCTAAATGCTAATGCTACAAAATCTATGCTCAAATTATATGCTAAGGCTAAAAGAACAAATTATATGCTAAGCTGTATGCTAATATGAAGGTGATGCACTATATGCTCAAACTATAAGCTAGTACTAGATGCTAAATGCTACAAGCTATGATTATATGCTAAATGCTAAGCTTGTGTCTATGCATGAGATATGTGAATGCCAAACTATGCTATTGCAAGCTAGTATCTATGCATGAGATACGTGAATGCTAAACTATGCGAACGCAAAGCTTATATCTATGTATGAGATACGTGAATGCCAAATTATGCTAGAGCAAGGCTTGTATCTACATATATGAGATATGGGAATGCTAAACTATGTGTATGCAAATCTTGTGTGTATATATGAGATACGTTAATGCCAAACTATGCTATAGCAAGGCTTGTATCTGCATATATGAGACACGTGAATGCTAAACTATTGTGATGCTAAGCTAGAATCAATTCATGAGATACGTAATGGCTAAACTATGCTAGAGCAAAGCTTGTATCTAATCATGGGCTATGTAAATGCTAAACTATGCTAGAGCAAATCTTGTACTCATGCATGAGATTGGTGAAGGCTAAACTACTATTCTGTGAAGCTACTATTCATGTACAGTATACTTTAAAGCTAAGCTATGTGAATGCTATAAACTTGTAAACTTTTAAATAGTATGCAAAAGCTATGACAAAGACGGGATTTGAGTTATAGGTAAAACGCTTAATTATCATTAACAACAGTGTCATATGTGGATTAGTATGTGGTGGGATGGCGTCTGGGCGGGTTGTAGTCTCGAACCTTTTGTATGCCCTATACATAAGCATACCAATCTGGATATTACACGTGATGTTAATGAGGTTATGGTTGTTACCGAAAAAGGTTTGCTAAAGCTATTTTTCAACTACTAAACTATATGAACTCACCAACCATTGTGTTGACTTTGTTTTCTTACATGCTTCCTCAGGTGACGTACATGATTAAGCTAAGGCTAAGGAATGCATACTAGGGTGCCAGTTAGTGGACTTAGTAGATTTTGGAAAACCACAAGTCCTGATGAAAGTTGTGAATCTATTTTGATATCTTGTACAGATACAAGATAGTAAACATTTGATTCTTTTGATAGGTTTACTTCGTTAAATTATCAAACATTGACATTTGTAATTTAACTTTGTAATCCTAGTTTAATACTATATTGTGCTTTAGTTATTCTCAATGTTGAAGCTATGTAAACAATCTGATCATCACGATTATCACACACGATATCGCGCCCCGGGAACCTTCCGCCCGGCGGGGAAGTCGATCCATCCCGCCGGCTCGGGGTGTGACATTTGGCCAAGACTGTAACCTAGGGATCCTCATGTAGAGATCAAAAAACTTAGGAATCTATTTGCATGTGTCTTCTGCGTCTGATCACAACACTAACCAATTTTCTTTCGGTTATGATCAGAATGCCGCCAAGAAGACAACCACCTCTATTGCCGCCACCACAAGACTTAGCTCCACATTCATCTACACCATCACTGTCACACCTGAGCCGGCGGGCTGGATCGACTTTCCCGCCGGGTAGAAGGTTCCTGGGGCGCGATATCATTGTCATAATTGAAATGATCAGATTGTTTACATAGCACATGATAAATAAATGAGAAATCCTAACATGAGAATGAAACAGAATTACAAAGTTAAATTACATTGTTTCCTCATAATTTAACTAAGTAAATATAATCAAAAGAATCAATGAGTTTCTATCTTTTAACTAAACAAATATAAAAAAGATGATTCACAGTTTTGAAATTCAAAATTTTTCAACACAAAATGTAGCTAGGTCTTCTAAAAGTCCACTAGCTATGTTTCTTGATTACTGATGACTACACTTGTTTGTCACCTATGAAAACATGCATTTAAACAAAGTCAACACTAGGTTGGTGAGTTCATAAGTTTCATATTTGAAAGCCTTGAAATGTTCACATGCACAATCACAATGTCATACTTATTGTTTGTAGGTTGCTTGATTCGCCCGTTCACACAATGGCCTTTCCATAGTTATATTTACAAGTGATATCTCATCCTATTAGTTATGCGTATATATAGGGCATATGCAAGGGAACCAAGCCCTAGCCAACATCCGACTACATATCTAATAGAACTTAATGCCACTTGCGATTCAGCTATGGATATCCATTTCATTTCACCGGTCCGTCTGTGTTCCTCACCCGTTGTATCATATGTAGAATAATATAATAAGAGAATTTTAGTTATCAAACCGAAGTTTTGATATACCCTCAATGTGTTAAGGAAATTAGATTAATTTAATCTTATCCTTGTTATTATTCTATTCTTGTGGGGTTAACTAGTTAATCACTTTTAATAATAAGTGTGTTAATTAACCATTTGATATTTGTTCTCAACTTGAAATGCATAGAGCCTAAAAGGAATCCATTGCAATCCACACGTTATCAGATTACAATGCATCCGATTTACCTCTATCACTATGTGTAACCATAGACCTCATCGTAACGGTTACTAGTGTTATGACTTGAGAGAATAAATTCCTCAGTCTACTAGTCAACAGGTAACGATGGATTAATTACAATTATAACTGTAGATTTATATCACCAAGTGTCGCTTACCAGACCCTGACTTGAGTCGCCCTGTCACCGGTCATACGTTACTGGCCAATAATTAAGTACGATCAACATACTAGCCCTACAAGCTAGAGGTTTGTCAAACATATGGTACCACTATGCTATCGTCGTTTAGTCACGTCAAACTAACTGGTCAGCGAATTGTGAAGGGACTTACAATGATCAAACTTGAGTACGTGGCACATGATTGAAATGATATAATGCAGACAGTTCAATACTAATCAATTGTATTGCGTGTTCATCAATGTTGTTTGTTGTCAATGTTGTAAGTTCTAGTTGTTGTTAACAAAGTTAGATAAGATATTGTCTTATTAAATTATGTTAATTGTTGTGTGAATGATGTTGTTATCATGAAGTTACATTATCATGATTATCATTCCTTGTTGTTCCATATAATCACCATGTTGTCACTAAGCTGTGGCAAGAACTAGTCTTACTACACTTAGTCGACTCAGGTGGTGGATGACTCTTGTTCCATGTTCTCTTGTAATATGTGTTGAGTTTTAAGCTAAGTGTTATAAGCACTTGTCTTATTACACTTAGTCAACTCTAGTGTTGAATGATGTTATGAAGATATATTATCTTCATATCATTCATGTGTTTTGTTGTTGTTGTCATCGTGTTCACCTGCGTTTATTTGTTCTTGTGAGAATAATTAAGCGTAGTAAGATATAAACTTATAACTATTATTCTGTTGCGTTGATGATTTATGAAATTATATTATCATATTCATTGTGGCTACCCCTGTCATATCATGATCATACAAGCATGCATACAATGATAAATGATAATAATTCAAGAAATATTATCTAATCAATGTAATAGCAGTATGTTAAACATAAAACTTTTAAATAATTAAAAGTTAAGCATGTTTCTCAGCCCCGAGAGTTTAAATGAGTTAAGATTTGAAAAAGGGGCGTATGAACTCACCTTTTAATTGTTGGGGTTGACTTAGCTTAAATAAGAATGCACGAGCTCTTTGTTGTACTAGATGTTGTATTCACGATCCTGTATTGATTTCACGTTGTTTATAACTTGTAAGTATGATTTGTAGTGATTTGTGTGCGTGTATGTGTTAGCCTTAAAATTGGCTAACACACGTAAGTCTCGGTCATCATTCGGCCCTCATTTCAAGTGTCATAAATTATTATCACTATGTGTCTTTACATTAACTGTTTAGCTTTGATTCACTCTTGGAAATCTATAATCTTGTCATTAGGTGTTAGTCGTTTGTTTTGATATGGGGCTTAGTATTTGAACCCAAGAATGAACTTAGGTTTATAGTTAACCCCACTTGTTGATCTTGTCATTTTGAAGCTATTATTACACAATTGTTTAATAGTTATGTCCTCATTTGTAATAAAATCCCATGTATTGTATTCCTTCATTTTTGTTTAAAATGTGTTCTCATCATTTATGTGGGCCCAAATCCCATTAAATGGGCCGAACCACTTAAGAATGGGCCGAGTAGTTGGGCTGGGTCAAATGAAATGCTACTGGGCCACAACAGCCTCCATGGGTACAATGCATGGTCGTGGGCCAAATTAGTTGTGTTGTGGGCCAAAAGAAATATGTTGGGCCGAAAGGAAAAATGGTCGTATGAATATCTGCTAGGCCGAATGTGGTTATGATCGAAGGAGTGTTTTAGGCCGAATGGTGATGAAGCTGGTCGAGTGAATGGTTCGAATGGCTTGCTTCGGCCAAAGGTGTTTGTCCCAACCGAATGGATATGACCGAGAGAATAACTCCAGTGAATGAGGGCTGCCGAAGGGGTTGCACCGAATGAGGCCAGTCGGCTTGAGGTTGGTTCGGTCGAAGTTGGCTCATACGGCCACCTTGCCATTCGGCCATGGCCATTCGGCCAGCTGTGTGTCGAGGTCGGCTAGAAGGCTCAAATCTGAACTCTAAGTCGAGATTTACAAGAATATTTGGTGATGGTGTGTGTTGGGTTTTAAGGTGAAAAGGTTTAGAACTAGTTAGGTTGTGAGATTTAAACAAATGGGTTTTGAAAACCCTATTTTTCGCGAATTTGGCAGCTTCATACCTCACATTTCAGTAGGTTTCTTCTCAGATCGGTTGTACTTTCGAGTAGAGGACATCAAGATCTTCATTTAGGCTCAAGAATGGCTCGATTTCGGTAAGGAATGAATGACCTATGGTGATTTAAAGTTTGAAATCTAGTGAGGGAATGGAAACCGGGATTAGGGTTTTTAGTGATAGAAGAAGAAGAGAGAAATGATGGAAATGCCCTCATTTAGGGTATTTATACTCCGGGGGTGTTCGGGATCATTTTCATGCTCGGTTTGCGTTTCCGATGCGTTTCCGGAACGTTACGCACGCGTTTTAAAAATTAAAATAAAAATAGTTTCTTTATTTATTTTTGATGAGTTTCAAAATTGTAAAACATTTCCTTAAATTATTGTCGTTCGTATCGTTTTCGTTTTCGTTTCGTCAGAACGCGTCGCCTTCGCGTGTATTCGTTCGTTAAGCTCATCATTCAAGAACGTTAAGCTAAAAGATATGTTTGTGTGAATCGTCACCCATGCAAACACACTATCAGTTCATTATTCTGAAACAACACTGCAATTATGCCTTTGATTGTATTTCTTCACTAACAGACTCAACTAAACATCCTGTTTTCCCATTGTTTTCGTACTGATTTGTCGGCCATCTGATTCCAGGCATCTATGGATATCAGATTCGCAACTGACTCATTCTTGTTATTTACTTGAACATCGTTGTTTCTCTTGATTCGTTGTATTAACTGCACTTAGGTTTTCACCCAAATACAATAACTATTGTTTATCGTGATCGTTGTACTCACAGTATTTAAGTTTACACATAAATACGTACAACTGTTTCTTGTATTTTGAAATCTGTTAATACAAATACTGTTCATGTACATGTATTTACACATAGTAATTAGTGAAAGTACACATACCCTACGGACTTGCCGGACGATCTGGTACTGGATGTCACAGTCTCCCCTTGTTAATGAAATTTCGTCCCGAAATTTAAGCATCAAAATCGGGCTCTAATTCTTTAACAGGTGGGGATACTTTGTCTTCATGTTGTCCTCGCGCTCCCAGGTAATTTCTGGTCCACGCTTGGAGTTCCATCGAACCTTTACAATAGGGATACGACTTCGTTTTAGTCTTTTGACTTCACGCTCCATAATCTCTACTCGATTTTCAATGAAATGTAATTGTTCATCAATTTGTATTTCTTCCAACGGTGTGATCAAGGATTCATCAGCGAGACATCTCTTGAAGTTTGATACATGGAATACATCGTGTACTCCGCTGAGTTCATCAGGGAGTTTGAGTCTGTATGCCATAGGACCTATGCGTTGAGTAATCTCAAACGGTCCGACAAACCTTGGTGCTAGTTTGCCTTTAGCCCCAAACCGAACTACACCTTTCCATGGGGACACTTTCAACATTACTCGGTCACCCACATCGAATTGCAAAGGCTTTCGCCGTTTGTCTGCGTAACTCTTTTGCCGGCTACGTGTTGCTTGTAATCTCTGTTGAATCTGAGCAATTTTATTAGTAGTTTCCTGAATAAGTTTAGGCCCAGTGATTATGTTGTCTCCCACTTCGGTCCAACAAATTGGAGACCGACATTTTCTACCATATAAGGCTTCAAACGGAGCACATCCAATGCTGCTGTGGTAGCTATTGTTGTAGGAGAACTCAATGAGTGGTAAATGTTTATCCCAACTTCCAGCAGTCTAGGATGCATGTCCTCAACATATCCTCTAGGGTTTGAATTGTTCGCTCGCTTTGCCCATCTGTTTGTGGATGATAAGCGGTGCTCAAGTTAACACTTGTCCCTAAGGATAGTTGCAATGATTGCCATAAACGCGATGTAAATCGACTGTCCCGGTCTGAAATAATAGACAATGGCACATCGTGCCGAACTACTATTTCATCAACATATAGTGTTGGTAGCTTTTCCATTTTGTAAGTTTCTCTGATCGGCAAGAAATGTGCGGACTTGGTCACTCTATCAATGATGACCCAAATCGAATCATGCCCGCTGGAAGTACGGGGTAGCTTGGTAAAAAAATCCATGGCTATTTGTTCCTATTTCCATTGTGGTGTCTCCGGTTTTTCCAGCAAACCCGAAGGTTTCTGGTGTTCGGCTTTGACTTTGGCACATGTGAGGCACTTGCCAACACAAGTGGCAACATCTTTCTTCATTCCTGGCCACCAATAAAACGACCTAAGATCTTGGTACATCTTATCGGCACCAGGATGAACAGAGTATCGTGTCTTGGGTGCCTCGTCAAGTATAAGTGTTTGAAGTTCATCTACTTTCGGGATCCAAACACGATCCAGATAATAGATAACTCCATCCTGTCTTATCTCAAAGTGTTTCTTGGCTCCACAATCGAGCTCTTGTTTCTAATTGTCACTTGTCACTGCTTCTTGTTGCGCTTGTATGATTTGATCTTTCAAACTTGTCTGCATGGTCATTCCCATTGCCCGAACGCGCAAGGGTTTGACTCTTTCCTTCGGACTCAAAGCATCTGCAAGAACATTTGCTTTGCCCGGATGGTATTTGATCACACAATCGTAACCGTTCAGGAGCTCAACCGAACGTCTCCGTCTCATGTTTAGCTCCTTCTGATCAAATATGTGTTGTAGGCCCTTGTGATCTGTGTAGATTGTGCACTTGGTACCATACAGGTAGTGTCTCCAAATCGTTAAAGCAAAGACAAAAGCTCCCAGTTCTAGATCGTGTGTTGTGTAGTTCTTCTCGTGTATCTTCAACTGTCTTGAGGCATATGCAATGATCAAACTTGAGTACATGGCACATGATTGAAATGATATAATGCAGACAGTTCAATAGTAATCAATTGTATTGCGTGTTCATCAATGTTCTTTGTTCTCAATGTTGTAAGTTCTAGTTGTTGTTAACAAAGTTAAATAGGATCTTGTCTTATTAAATTATGTTAATTGTTGTGTGAATGATGTTGTTATCATGAAGTTACATTATCATGATTATCATTCCTTGTTTATCCATATAATCACCATGTTGTCACTAAGCTGTGGCAAAAACTAGTCTTACTACACTTAGTCGACTCAGGTGGTGGATGACTCTTGTTCCATGTTCTCTTGTAATATGTGTTGAGTTTTAAGCTAAGTGTTATAAGTAATTGTCTTATTACACTTAGTTAACTCTAGTGTTGAATGATGTTATTAAGATATATTATCTTCATATCATTCATGTGTTTTGTTGTTGTTGTCATCGTGTTCACATGCGTTTATTTGTTCTTGTGAGAATAATTAAGCATTGTAAGATATAATCTTATAACTATTATTCTGTTGTGTTGATGATTTATGAAATTATATTATCATATTCATCGTGGTTATCCCTGTCATATCATGAACATAAAAGCATGCATAAAATGATAAATGATAATCATTCAAGCAGTATTATCTAATCAATGTAATAGCAGTATGTTAAACATAAAACTTTTAAATAATTAAAAGTTAAGCATGTTTCTCAGTCCCGAGAGTTTAAATCAGTTAAGATTAGAAAAAGGGGCGTATGAACTCACCTTGTAATAGTTGGGGTTGACTTAGCTTAAACAAGAATGCACGCGCTCTTTGTTGTACTAGATGTTGTATTCACGATCCTGTATTGATTTCATGTTGTTTGTAACTTGTAAGTATGAGTTGTAGTGATTTGTGTGCGTGTATGTGTTAGCCATAAAATTGGCTAACACACGTAGGTCTTTGTCATCATTTGGCCCTCATTTCAAGTGTCATAAATTATTATCACTAAGTTTCTTTATGTTAACTGTTTAGCTTTGATTCACTCTTGGAAAACTATAATCTTGTCATTAGGTGTTAGTCGTTCGTTTTGATATGGGGCTTAGTAATTAAATCCAAGAATGAACTTCGGTTTATAGTTAACCCACTTGTTGATCTTGTCAATTTGAAGCTATTGTTACACAATTGTTAAATAGTTATGTCCTAATTTGTAATAAAATCCCATGTATTGTTATTCCTTCATTTTTGTTTAAAATGTGTTTTCATCATTTATGTGGGCCCAAATCCCATCACATGGGCCGAACAACTTAAGATTGGGCCGAGTAGTTGGACTGGGTCAAATGAAATGCTACTGGGCCACAACAGCCTCCATGGGTCGAATGCATGGTCGTGGCCAAATAAGTTGTGTTGTGGGCCAAAAGAAATCTGTTGGACCGAAAGGAAAAATGGTCGTATGAATATCTGCTTGGCCGAATGTGGTTATGGTCGAAGGAGAGTGTTAGGCCGAATGGTGATGAAGCTGGCCGAGTGAATGGTTCGAATGGATTGCTTCGGCCAAAGGTGTTTGTCCCAACCGAATGGATGTGACCGACAGAATTACTCCAGCGAATGAGGGCTGCCGAAGGGGTTGCACCGAATGTGCCCAGTCGGCCTGAGGTTGGTTCGGTCGAAGTTGGCTCATACGGCCACCTTGCCATTCGGCCATGGCCATTTGCCCAGCTGTGTGTCGAGGTCGGCTATAAGTCTCAAATCCTAACTCTATGTCGAGATTTACAAGAATATTTTGTGATGGTGTGTGTTGGGTTTTAAGGTGAAAAGGTTTAGAACCGATTAGGTTGTGAGATTCAAACAAATGGGTTTTGAAAACCCTATTTTTCGCGAATTTGGCAGCTTCATACCTCAAATTTCATTATGTTTCTTCTCAGATCGGTTGTAATTTCAGGTAGAGGACATCAAGATCTTCATTTAGGCTGAAGAATGGCTCGATTTCGTTAAGGAATGAATTAGTTATGGTGATTTCAAGTTTGAAATCTAGTGAGGGAATGGAAAAACCGGATGTCACACCCCTGGGCCGCGTGCGGAATCCACGGCGCGGTGACGTATGATCAGTTGAATCATGCACAAGTGTTGAATAAGAACAACCATAATGGATTACTATGTTTCATAATGTTAAGACAATTGTTCAGTTACAGACAACTATCTACCAAAATAAAGACAACTACAGACCCAAAATATAGTTTACAAAATAAGACTCCAAACAAGACAATTAAACATTTAGGATTTAGTGAGTTTCTATTCCATCCTAGCATGTTTCTTCATCTTGTTCTATCTTAGAATGGTCTCCTTAGTTGTCCCTGAGAATGTCTTAAACCTGATTACCTGAAACACGTGAAAAGTAACTGTCAACTACAGACGCAGTTGGTGAGAACAATAGGTTTAAACATTTGTAAACATGAGTTATATGATATAAGACATAGGTAAGTTAAAGCGTCATAAGATTCACACGGATGAGCTGCAACCCAAACTAACATCAAGTAAGAAAATGAGTGTAAACAGTCCAATCACTGTTCGCACGACAGCCGATAATATCAAGTCCCAAACCACGTTTGGAGTTAGATAATACGTCAGCAGTTTTGATAACCATATGACACCAGACCTGCAGTTGGCTTTTAAAAGCAAATTTAAAAGCCAACTCCATCCTGGATAAGAAAACCATGACACCAGACCTGCAGTTAGCTTTTAAAACAAATTTAAAAGCTAACTCCATCCTGGATAAGAACCAATGTGTCCGCTTTCCCTTGTTGTGATCACCCAGTAGTACTAACGCTAATGAATATGATACTTGATGGGTTTATAAGTTTGTTTACAACAATGGACACCATGTTTTCTGAAATCTTCTTTAACCGGATGTGTTAATGTCTTATTGAAAACCCGGATTTAACTCCACGAGTTAAATCCTTTGTTTATGTAACATGAAAATGAATCTCTTGATTTGAATACCATGATGTGAACAACTTGACTTGAATACCATGTTTTGCACCACTTGATTTGAATACCATGTTTTGAACCAATGAGTTTGAGTACCATATTGTGAACCACTTGGTTTGAATACCATGATGTGATGACCTTGTGTAATAACAAGGTTTATAACAAAAGGGTTTGTAAAATCCTTTATCAAAAAGTGTTTATCCTTCATAAATACATTTGAGTAAATAATTTCAAAACAGTTCAAAAGTCCCTTATAAAACCTTTTTAATGAAAAGAGTTTAGTAATTGACAAGTAAATTAAAACAGTTGACAATTTCTTTAAACAATTGATGAATCCCTTGGATTCGTAAGATGAACCTGAAATGTTTATGACTTACACATAACTTGTGTAATGAAACAAGATTGAAATAGCGATTTTGATCACGTGTTCCACCCCAAAACAGTTATAAAATAGTAAAAGAGGGGCTAAAGTTCTCACCTGTCTGCAGTAGACTCTGAACTAAAACAGTTAGCAAGTAGCAAACAGGACTTCTAACTTGTTCCTATAACATTGTAATCATACATAAGATATAGGATTTATAATTGTATAACTTTGATTCATTGATTGACTTGTGTTCTCATGATTTGATTGTTGTGAAAACTTGTATGTTATGCTTTGAGTCCTTTGATTGATCATGGGTCCAAGAAACTTATGAAATGTTCTTTGATGCATAATTCTTATGCATAAATGATATTTGTTTAAGAATTTTGATAGCCATTGATTACCATTTGATAACATGAAATGTATGAAGAAGTTTAAGTGTTTTAGACTCCTATGTTTATGAATTGATCTCATTATTAGTTTAGGTTAATCTTAACCCAACTAATACAATTCATAGACATTTTGTATTATTGACCACATCATGGGTCATTTCAAATACAATGGGCCAATTGGTTATAGTGTTGGCCCAATAACATGTATTTAAGCCTTGTAACACGTCCAAGCTAATATCGAGCTTATTAGGGTCATAATGAGTCGTGTGAGCTTGGATTGGGCCTAAGGGATTTGAGTTGGGCCAACCAATGTTTAGGTAGGCCATGTAGAGTTCTAAGGTGTTATTGTCCAATTGAAAGTCTAAATGAACCAACCTAACATCCCTTGGGCTTGTCTCACCCTGTGGGCCTTTACTAATGGAAATTGGGCCGGATGGGTTGAGGTTGGGCCGAAAGTAAAGGTGGGCTGCCATTTGGGCAGCGAACCTTAAGAGTTCAAGTCCTAGGTTCGTTCAATACAAGGAATTCACCAAGGTTCGGCCAAGGATGGGATAGCTAGGGTTCGTTACATGTATGCATGGAAAGTTCGTCTATGGTAGTACAAGGTTCGGCCTACCTAGCTGCATATAAGGTTCGCTTGGGTATCATACATGGTTCGTAGATGAATACAAAGGTTCGGTCCTCATGGCACATGCATGGTTCGGCCGGCTGTATGGTTGAAGGGTTCGGCAATTGAGCAACGAACCATATGGGTTCGTCTATAGTTCGTGAAGGTTAGCCAAATGTAGGTTCGTTATTCACCATCTAACAGTAGGGTTCGGCTAAGTGAGTTGCGAACCATGCAAGTTCGTGAAGGATCGTGACTCTTTATGGTTCGTCTGGTTAGGATCAACGAACTATAGGTTTGTCATGATTGCAGGGTTCGTCTAAGGAAAGTTCTGTCAAGGGTTCGTGGTCAATAGGCTTCGCAGGGGCTTGAACAGGCTTCGGCTGATGGTACACGAAACAGTAGGGTTCGTGGGGTTCCTTGCAGGGTTCGTCTGCCGAACCTGTAACCTGCATAATCAACTTCGTCGAAACAAACTAGTTCCCATACTCCGATCTAAGTGAATATAACCTCAGGGAGGGTTGCTAGAGGTGCGAAATCAGTAATGGTGATGAAATATCCGACCGGTTATCGGTTTTTTAAGCAAAACACATCAAATTTTCATGAAAACCCTAATCTCCGAAATCTTCCAAGGATCATACCTCGTTTTTGGCTGGACAAATCAGCTGTTTTCTTGTACTTTCTTGTAGAGAATGTCGAGGGCTACGCGTGGGTTCAAGAATCACCGAAATCCGTTGAGAAACGAGCAAGATACGAGCGATTGAAGCTTTGAATTTCTAGAGAGATGGAGGGTTCGCGAGTTTTAGAGAGAGGTGAGGTTGTTGGCTGCATTTATGAAGTAGAATAGCCTTGTTCAAGGCTTTTATAGCCCGGGTGGTATTCGGGTCCGTTTCGGTCGCTCGGTTCGCGTTTCCGGAACGTAACGCGTATTTTACGCGGTTTTCTTTAAAATAGATATTAAAACTCATTTAAATGATGAGTTTCAAAATTGTAAAAAATAAAATAATTAATTTAATCATTTTACTCTTCGTGCATTGACGGATCGTTAAAACCTTCACAATTAGTGTATACCCGCAATCGCGTACGTTTTCCGATCGTATTAAAATATTTAAAGTCGTTTAATCGTAATTATAAGTTCAACATTCGTACTATTATGGATCGTCACCCATAACTATACTCAGTCTCGCTTACAGATTACGATCTTGGTTGAATTAATGTTATACTATTCGTCACTACACTACGCACTAACACTAACCTGTTACACCGAACGCAGTATATGTATAGGGCTCACTCTCGCTGCCCACCACTGTTTCGATTATAACAAGTTACTGTTCTTGCTTAGTGAAATCGACTGTAAATAGATAATACATACTTGTTTTCTGACTACTAAGATCCTGTAACACACAAGCACACATTATGAACATACTGAAACACATTGATAAACTGAACCATGAATAGACACTGTTCTAACACTGTTTACAACTACATGACTATATGCACAAATGTTACAGTCTCCCCTAGTTAAGGGAATTTCGTCCCGAAATTAACTAGCCGAAGATACTGTAAAAAGATGAGGGTACTTAAGCTTCATCTGGTCTTCACGTTCCCAGGTGAACTCAGCACCGCGTTTGCCCTCCCATCGCACTTTCACGATCGGGATACGGCTGCTGCGTTAAGTTTCTTGACCCCATGATCCATGATCTCAACTGGACGTTCAATGAATTGCATGTTATTCTGAATCTGTATGTCTTCCAGTGGAATCTGAACATCATGATCCGCCAAGCATTTCTTAAGATTTGATACATGAAAAGTATCATGAACTTTGCTTAGCTCCACTGGAAGTTTGAGTTTGTAGGCTACGGGACCAATCCGTTCCAGGATCTCAAAAGGTCCAACGTACCTTGGTGCAAGTTTCCCTTTCTTCCCGAATCGGACAACGCCTTTCCAGGGAGAAACTTTGAGTAAAACTCGGTCACCGACTTGGAACTCAAGCGGTTTCCGACGTCGATCAGCATAACTCTTATGCCGATCTCGTGCGGCCTTAAGCCGTGACTGAATGATTGTGATCTTGTCTGATGTTTCCTGAATGAGTTCTGGTCCTACGACCTGTGAGTCACCAATCTCGGTCCAACAGACCGGTGATCGGCACTTTCTACCATATAGAGCTTCGAATGGTGCACATTGAATGCTCGTATGATAGCTATTGTTATATGAAAACTCAATGAGTGGGAGATGAGTGTCCCAACTTCCACCGAAGTCAATGACACAAGAACGGAGCATGTCCTCAAGTGTTTGGATAGTCCTCTCACTTTGGCCGTCGGTTTGGGGATGATACGCCGTGCTAAGATTAACACGCGTTCCCAAAGCCTTTTGCAATGATTGCCAAAAGTGAGAAGTGAAGCGACTATCACGATCAGATATGATTGATGTTGGAGTACCATGACGTGCAATGATTTCGTTGATGTACAATGTGGATAACTTCTCCATCTTGTAATCCTCTCGGATTGGGAGGAGGAAAATGAGCAGATTTGGTGAGTCGATCAACGATCACCCAAATCGAATCGAAACCTCTCGGAGTTCTCGGCAACTTTGTTATGAAATCCATGGAAATTTGCTCCCATTTCCATTGAGGAATTTCAGGTTGTTGCAGAAGTCCCGAAGGCTTTTGATGTTTCTGCTTTGACCTTTGAACATGTAAGACATTTTCCCACGTACAGTGCTATGTCTTTTCTTCATCCCCGGCCACCATCAAGTCTTGACTACTCATCTTGTCGGCGATCCAGGATCTTAACTCGGCTCCGCTGACTCCGCAGCTTCATGGCCAGATGGTCACAACAAGTTCTTGATGAATGTTGTGTTCGCACATTCGTCAGAAATCATTTTGGAAGATCATAACTTCCATCAGCTTGAGAGGTTCAACTAGTTTGCATCTCAGCTCGAGGTTCTGTCTCTTGAGAATTGATGACCACTGTTACACTACTCAGTGTCTTGAGAATCAGAGTGTCAAGTTACTTCGTTGTTGATGCAATGTGCTATCAAGTCGTGATTCGTAATCTCTGTTGTGTGATCGATCCGATGGCTCCGCCAATGCTCGCTTTACCCGTCTGTAATCAGATTAGAAGTAATCAGTTAGAAGCTCAACCCAACGTCGTTGTCTCATGTTGAGTTCTTTCTGATTGAGAATGTGTTGAAGGCTCTTGTGGTCTGTATAGATGACACATTTAGTACCGTACAGGTAGTGTCTCCAAATCTTCAGTGCAAAGACCACAGCCCCTAACTCAAGGTCATGAGTAGTGTAATTCTTCTCGTGAACCTTAAGTTGTCTTGAAGCATAAGCAATGACCTTGTCCCGTTGCATAAGTACACAACCGAGACCAAGGTTTGAAGCATCACAGTAGACAATGAAATCATCACTGCCTTCTGGAAGACTAAGGATAGGGGAATTGCATAACTTCTGTTTAAGAAGTTGAAATGCATCTTCTTGTTTCTGTCCCCATATAAAAGCTTGACTTTTCTGAGTCAATGTAGTGAGTGGCAAAGCTATCTTAGAGAAGTTTGCAATGAATCTTCTATAATAACCTGCCAGACCCAGAAATGAACGAATCTCTGTTGGAGTAGATGGAGTAGTCCAGTTCTTAATCGCCTCAATCTTGGCTGGATCTACATGAATTCCATCTTTGTTTATGACATGTCCTAAGAAATGAACTTCCTTTAGCCAAAATTCACACTTTGAGAATTTAGCATAGAGTTGTTCAGCTCTTAGTATCTCCAGAACTTTCTCAAATGATCTCATGTTCTTGTTCCGACTTGGAATAAATCAGTATATCATCAATAAAGACAATAACAAACTGATCTAAATATGGCCTGCAGACTCGATTCATCAAGTCCATGAACACTGCGGGTGCATTGGTCAGCCCAAATGGCATAACCACAAACTCATAGTGTCCATATCGAGTCCTAAATGCAGTCTTTGGTATATCCTCATCATTTACTCTTAACTGATGATACCCAGATCGTAAGTCAATCTTAGAGAAGCAAGTTGCTCCCTGTAATTGATCAAATAGATCATCGATCCTAGGTAGAGGATATCTGTTCTTGATTGTTAACTTGTTCAGCTCACGATAATCTATGCACATGCGAAATGAACCGTCTTTCTTCTTGACAAATAGAACCGGAGCTCCCCATGGAGAGAAACTCGGTCTAATGAACCCTTTGTCTAGAAGTTCTTGAAGCTGACTAGACAGTTCTTGCATCTCAGACGGTGCTAACCGATACGGTGACTTCGCCACTGGGTTTGCTCCAGGGACGAGATCAATTCTAAACTCCACTTGTCGGACTGGTGGTAGTCCAGGCAAGTCTTCTGGAAATACGTCTGGGTAGTCTTTGATAACCGGTACGTCTCCAACTGCTTTCTTGTCAGGTTTCTTTTCCACCACGTGAGCTAAGAACGCATAATATTTCTTCTTTAGATACTTCCTCGCCTTGATGCACGATACAATCTTCAATTCGCGGCAGGGTTTCTCACCGTAGACTATCATCGTTTCGCCGGACGGTAGGGGAATTCGAATAAGTTTCTCCGAGCATACGATTTCAGCATTGTTCTTAGATAACCAATCCATTCCTACTACAACTTCGAAGCTTCCGAGAGTCATAGGAATGAGATCGATGGGGAAAAGATGGTCATTTAGTCTTAGCTCACAAGCATTAATGATGGAATCTACAACTATAGTCTTACCATTTGCTACTTCTACAGTATAGGGAGCAGTAAGTGTGGATAGTTGCATATTAAGCAAAGAAGCAGTATGAGCAGAGATAAAACTTTTATCAGCACCAGTATCAAATATGATAGGAACATAGTGATCATTGATAAGAAATGTACCCGTGATGACTGCCGGCTCTTCACGTGCTTCCGCAGTTCCGATCACAAAAGCACGAGCAGCAGCAGTATTGTTATTGAGTTTTGGACACTGATTTCTGAAGTGCCCTTCTGCCCCACAATTATAGCAGGCTCTTCCACCTGTAGCAGCAGAAGTTGTGGCAGCAGTTGTTGCAGCAATAAGATGAGCAGATCGACAAGTCGCTGCAAAGTGTCCCATACGCCCACACTTGAGACACTTCTTGCATGGAGTATTGGGCAGATGATGGTACTGGCATTTGGTGCAGAGTGGAAACGAGCCAGTGTACTGCTTTCTGACATTAGCGGGTTGTGGCATAGCAGTGAGGGGAGTAGCATGAGTAGGTGCAGCCGCAGTCAACGCTGCAAAGTTCTTGATTGTTTTCTGTTTCTTCTTCTTATGATGGTGCTGTTCAGGCTTCTTGCCTTCCTCAATCTGTGCCCTTTTGAATCCCTTTCGGGTGAGCACTCCAGATTTCACATACTCTTCAGTAAGAGTAGCACCCAGTTGTATCGCAGCTTCCAAAGTAGTGGGGTTGTTCCCCATAACAGTTCCTCTAACCACTAGAGGCAAGCCTTCGATGTATTTCTCTATCCTGCGGGATAGAGGAGTAACCAAATGTGGTACCAAAATGCACAACTCATGAAAACGAGTTGTATACTTGGCATTTTCGCCACTATCCTGCACCAGATTCCACATCTCCACTTCCAGTTTCTTTAGCTCGTGACGTGGACAAAACTTTTCCACCAGTAAGTTCTTGAATCCATTCCATGGTAAGGCTAGAGCGACCTCACGTCCCCTGGTGTTCTTCTCAGAGTTCCACCAGGTGAGCGCTCCTTTATGAAAAGCACTTGAGGCCATCTTGACCTTCAGATTTTCAGGACATCCAGTGAAGTCGAGAATGTCTTCGATGCTTTCCAGCCACTGCAGTAGGCCGGGTGCTCCCTCGGTACCAGAGTACTTGGGAGGTTTAGCATCGTTGAACTGCTTAAAAGTAAAGTTAGCAGTTCCAGCGTTTGTGGCATTTGAGTTGTGTGCAGAATCACCGGTACTTCCCGAAGATTCTGGGTAATATCAGTGACCATACCCGGGATCACATCCCTCATGTGAACAGCGATAGCTCGAGCAATCTTGTTAATTTCATCATCATTACCGCTTGTCGAACCCCCAGCATTTGGGTCTCGTCGAGGAGGCATTCTACGAATAGAAGCCACAAGCGGGTCAGTAATGAGAATGGATACAATTGAATTTTTATGATAAGGTCAGTAATATATCCATACTACTAGTATTATCATTCAATTGTAATATGATCCAGTACACGTATAAGTTATCAACTTATTTGTATACTTATCATGTGAATATGTACGATGTCTCATGATCTCTCCACCAAACCTACACACTGACACTTCCCGATATACCGAAAATAGCTTATATATAGGGCTCACTCTCGCTGCCCACCACCGTTTCGGTATACCACGATCATGCCCTTGCTAGCATTTGGCAACACGTTTGTACTGATTTCCATGTGTTTCCATTGATTAAGAATCCCATGATCTTTGATCAACTTGAACTATGATTGATTCCATGATTGAACTATGATTATGTTATGCGTGCACCTACTAACAGTTGTTAACATGTAGAACTAAATCATACGTGTGCTCTACACTTTCCTGTTAACTTATGCCAGTAAGTACCAATGATGTAATCACTTAAGAATTTCACTTAAGGTTTACATTTATGATATGTTCACAACTTGGTTGATTCACCATAATGTCTGGTTCATCCAAGTTTGAATTTCATTATGATTTGATTCACCAATGATTGTTTCCCAAATGATTGTATCCCATGTGTTTTGACTAATGTTCCATGTGTCCAGTTGATCCCGAATCCTCACTCCAAATACAAACGCCGGATTTCCCCCTAACATACTGAAATAAGCTTATATATAGGGTAAGCTCTCACCGACCCACCACTTACCTCAACACGTCAGCGTTAATCCGTCGTCTATATTTGGGGCTAAGATTCCAACTGTTGATTGATTATGATTGTCTCATGATTTCTCTTGTTCCCTGATTCTGTTTATGATTGTGTAAACCATGGTCCTTAATTTACTAGAAACTAAGACCTTAGGTCTATGTATATGTGTCCTAGGTTAATCAACCTAGTTTCCCAATACTTACAGTACTGAGCATAATGATTTCCTGTGAGAACTTCAACTAAAGAATACTGTTACACAGATTCTAAGTTATAAAGTTCCTATGATAATGAATCCATGATAATGATAACAATGACAAGGATTTCAAATCTAAGTTCTAAATTAATAGACCTCAACCTTTGAATTCCTATAGTGATATGACAAGGATCTCAAATCCAAGTTCTAAGTTAATAGATCTTGACCTTTGAATCCTATAATGAATATGACAAGGATCTCAAATCCAAGTTCTAAATTAATAGATCTTGACCTTTGAATCCTATAATGAATATGACAAGGATCTCAAATCCAAGTTCTAAATTAATAGATCTTGACCTTTGAATCCTATAATGAATATGACAAGGATCTCAAATCCAAGTTTAAATTAATAGATCTTGACCTTTGAATCCTATAATGAATATGACA
Organism: Mikania micrantha; assembly: GCA_009363875.1. Lineage (NCBI taxonomy): Eukaryota > Viridiplantae > Streptophyta > Magnoliopsida > Asterales > Asteraceae > Mikania > Mikania micrantha. The sequence goes on along the minus strand of CM018698.1, from coordinate 34,228,578 downwards.
AGGATCTCAAATCCAAGTTCTAAATTAATAGATCTTGACCTTTGAATCCTATAATGAATATGACAAGGATCTCAAATCCAAGTTCTAAATTAATAGATCTTGACCTTTGAATCCTATAATGAATATGACAAGGATCTCAAATCCAAGTTCTAAATTAATAGATCTTGACCTTTGAATCCTATAATGAATATGACAAGGATCTCAAATCCAAGTTCTAAATTAATAGATCTTGACCTTTGAATCCTATAATGATCTCTGTGTGAGAATTTCAGATCAAGGATACTAAGAATATAGATCCTTGCCTCTGAAATCCTTAAATGCATATGTGTGAGAATTTAATCCGGTTTCTAAAATTATAGAATTCCGGTTCAAATTCTTTGACTCGATGTCTAATCTTAGAAAAATGTCCCTAAAATCTTTCAAGCTTATTGTAGACTTAATGCTCACTTAAGTTACTTAGATCCTAAGTATCCTCAAGCCTATAGCACTTAGTCCTATTGGGTAGCTTAGGTTATAGTCTAGGTCATTAAACATTGGGTTTTCCTAGTTCTCTACAACCTTGGCTCTGATACCAACCTGTCACACCCCTGCGCCGCGTGCGGAATCCACGGCGCGGTGACGTATGATCAGTTGAATCATGCACAAGTGTGAATAAGAACAACCACAATGGATTACTATGTTTCATAATGTTAAGACAATTGTTCAGTTACAGACAACTATCTACCAAAATAAAGACAACTACAGACCCAAAATATAGTTTACAAAATAAGACTCCAAACAAGACAATTAAACATTTAGGATTTAGTGAGTTTCTATTCCATCCTAGCATGTTTCTTCATCTTGTTCTATCTTAGAATGGTCTCCTTAGTTGTCCCTGAGAATGTCTTAAACCTGATTACCTGAAACACGTGAAAAGTAACTGTCAACTACAGACGCAGTTGGTGAGAACAATAGGTTTAAACATTTGTAAACATGAGTTATATGATATAAGACATAGGTAAGTTAAAGCATCATAAGATTCACACGGATGAGCTGCAACCCAAACTAACATCAAGTAAGAAAATGAGTGTAAACAGTCCAATCACTGTTCGCACGACAGCCGATAATATCAAGTCCCAAACCACGTTTGGAGTTAGATAATACGTCAGCAGTTTTGATAACCATATGACACCAGACCTGCAGTTGGCTTTTAAAAGCAAATTTAAAAGCCAACTCCATCCTGGATAAGAAAACCATGACACCAGACCTGCAGTTAGCTTTTAAAACAAATTTAAAAGCTAACTCCATCCTGGATAAGAACCAATGTGTCCGCTTTCCCTTGTTGTGATCACCCAGTACTAACGCTAATGAATATGATACTTGATGGGTTTATAAGTTTGTTTACAACAATGGACACCATGTTTTCTGAAATCTTCTTTAACCGGATGTGTTAATGTCTTATTGAAAACCCGGATTTAACTCCACGAGTTAAATCCTTTGTTTATGTAACATGAAAATGAATCTCTTGATTTGAATACCATGATGTGAACAACTTGACTTGAATACCATGTTTTGCACCACTTGATTTGAATACCATGTTTTGAACCAATGAGTTTGAGTACCATATTGTGAACCACTTGGTTTGAATACCATGATGTGATGACCTTGTGTAATAACAAGGTTTATAACAAAAGGGTTTGTAAAATCCTTTATCAAAAAGTGTTTATCCTTCATAAATACATTTGAGTAAATAATTTCAAAACAGTTCAAAAGTCCCTTATAAAACCTTTTTAATGAAAAGAGTTTAGTAATTGACAAGTAAATTAAAACAGTTGACAATTTCTTTAAACAATTGATGAATCCCTTGGATTCGTAAGATGAACCTGAAATGTTTATGACTTACACATAACTTGTGTAATGAAACAAGATTGAAATAGCGATTTTGATCACGTGTTCCACCCCAAAACAGTTATAAAACAGTAAAAGAGGGGCTAAAGTTCTCACCTGTCTGCAGTAGACTCTGAACTAAAACAGTTAGCAAGTAGCAAACAGGACTTCTAACTTGTTCCTATAACATTGTAATCATACATAAGATATAGGATTTATAATTGTATAACTTTGATTCATTGATTGACTTGTGTTCTCATGATTTGATTGTTGTGAAAACTTGTATGTTATGCTTTGAGTCCTTGATTGATCATGGGTCCAAGAAACTTATGAAATGTTCTTTTGATGCATAATTCTTATGCATAAATGATATTTGTTTAAGAATTTTGATAGCCATTGATTACCATTTGATAACATGAAATGTATGAAGAAGTTTAAGTGTTTTAGACTCCTATGTTTATGAATTGATCTCATTATTAGTTTAGGTTAATCTTAACCCAACTAATACAATTCATAGACATTTTGTATTATTGACCACATCATGGGTCATTTCAAATACAATGGGCCAATTGGTTATAGTGTTGGCCCAATAACATGTATTTAAGCCTTGTAACACGTCCAAGCTAATATCGAGCTTATTAGGGTCATAATGAGTCGTGTGAGCTTGGATTGGGCCTAAGGGATTTGAGTTGGGCCAACCAATTTTAGGTAGGCCATGTAGAGTTCTAAGGTGTTATTGTCCAATTGAAAGTCTAAATGAACCAACCTAACATCCCTTGGGCTTGTCTCACCCTGTGGGCCTTTTACTAATGGAAATTGGGCCGGATGGGTTGAGGTTGGGCCGAAAGTAAAGGTGGGCTGCCATTTGGGCAGCGAACCCTTAAGAGTTCAAGTCCTAGGTTCGTTCAATACAAGGAATTCACCAAGGTTCGGCCAAGGATGGGATAGCTAGGGTTCGTTACATGTATGCATGGAAAGTTCGTCTATGGTAGTACAAGGTTCGGCCTACCTAGCTGCATATAAGGTTCGCTTGGGTATCATACATGGTTCGTAGATGAATACAAAGGTTCGGTCCTCATGGCACATGCATGGTTCGGCCGGCTGTATGGTTGAAGGGTTCGGCAATTGAGCAACGAACCATATGGGTTCGTCTATAGTTCGTGAAGGTTAGCCAAATGTAGGTTCGTTATTCACCATCTAACAGTAGGGTTCGGCTAAGTGAGTTGCGAACCATGCAAGTTCGTGAAGGATCATGACTCTTTATGGTTCGTCTGGTTAGGATCAACGAACTATAGGTTTGTCATGATTGCAGGGTTCGTCTAAGGAAAGTTCTGTCAAGGGTTCGTGGTCAATAGGCTTCGCAGGGGCTTGAACATGCTTCGGCTGATGGTACACGAAACAGTAGGGTTCGTGGGGTTCCTTGCAGGGTTCGTCTGCCGAACCTGTAACCTGCATAATCAACTTCGTCGAAACAAACTAGTTCCCATACTTCGATCTAAGTGAATATAACCTCAGGGAGGGTTGCTAGAGGTGCGAAATCAGTAATGGTGATGAAATATCCGACCGGTTATCGGTTTTAAGCAAAACACATCAAATTTTCATGAAAACCCTAATCTCCGAAATCTTCCAAGGATCATACCTCGTTTTTGGCTGGACAAATCAGCTGTTTTCTTGTACTTTCTTGTAGAGAATGTCGAGGGCTACGCGTGGGTTCAAGAATCACCGAAATCCGTTGAGAAACGAGCAAGATACGAGCGATTGAAGCTTTGAATTTCTAGAGAGATGGAGGGTTCGCGAGTTTTAGAGAGAGGTGAGGTTGTTGGCTGCATTTATGAAGTAGAATAGCCTTGTTCAAGGCTTTTATAGCCCGGGTGGTATTCGGGTCCGTTTCGGTCGCTCGGTTCGCGTTTCCGGAACGTAACGCGTATTTTACGCGGTTTTCTTTAAAATAGATATTAAACTCATTTAAATGATGAGTTTCAAAATTGTAAAAATATAAAATAATTAATTTAATCATTTTACTCTTCGTGCATTGACGGATCGTTAAAACCTTCACAATTACGTGTATACCCGCAATCGCGTACGTTTTCCGATCGTATTAAAATATTTAAAGTCGTTTAATCGTAATTATAAGTTCAACATTCGTACTATTATGGATCGTCACCCATAACTATACTCAGTCTCGCTTACAGATTACGATCTTGGTTGAATTAATTGTTATACTATTCGTCACTACACTACGCACTAACACTAACCTGTTACACCGAACGCAGTATATGTATAGGGCTCACTCTCGCTGCCCACCACTGTTTCGATATAACAAGTTACTGTTCTTGCTTAGTGAAATCGACTGTAAATAGATAATACATACTTGTTTTCTGACTACTAAGATCCTGTAACACACAAGCACACATTATGAACATACTGAAACACATTGATAAACTGAACCATGAATAGACACTGTTCTAACACTGTTTACAACTACATGACTATATGCACAAATGTTACACCGGATTAGGGTTTTTAGTGAGACAAAAAGAAGAGATAAATGATGGAAATGCCCTCATTTAGGGTATTTATACTCCGGTGGTGTTTGGGATCGTTTTGTTGCTCGGTTTGCGTTTCCGTTGCGTTTCCGGAACGTTACGCACACCTTTTACGAATTAAAATAAACATAGTTTCTTTCTTTCTTTTTGATGAGTTTCAAAATTGTAAAACATAAAATATTATATTTCCTTAAATTATTGTTGTTCATATCGTTTTCGTTTCCGTTTCGTCAGAACGCGTCGCCTTCGCGCGTATTCGTTCGAATCGTCACTCGAACGAACATGACGATGGTTTTGCTTTCTGATTCTTGCTTTCTACTTCCAGTCATCATTTCAGAACGTTAAACTCATAGATATGTTTGTGTGAATCGTCACCCACGCAAATACAATATCAGTTCATTTTTCTGAAACAACACTCCAATTATGCCTTTGATTGTATTTCCTCACTAACGTACTCAACTAAACATCATGTTTTCCCATTGTTTTCGTACTGATATTTCGACCATCTGATTCCTGACATCTATGGATATCAGATCGCAACCGAATCGTTCTTGTTATTTACTTGAACATCGTTGTTTCTCTTGACTCGTTGTATTAACTGTACTTAGGTTTTCACCTAAATATAACAACTATTGTTTAACGTGATCGTTGTACATACAGTATTTAAGTTTACACATAAATACGTACAACTGTTTCTTGTATTTTGAAATCTGTTAATACAAACATTGTTCATGTACATGTATTTTCACATAGTAATTAGTGAAAGTACACATACCGTACGGACTTGCCGGACGATCTGGTACTGGATGTCACAATCACCTTCTGACTCTCCTACACAACCACCTGCACCTCCACCTCCACATGTTCCACCTTCACAGCCATCACCTGCTCACGAGTTGGATCCGGCTACTATTGCTTTAGCCACTCTACTGACAAGCCAACTGAGGGATGTGATCCCTTATATGATGAACATGATCAACAGCCAGAATGGCAACAACACTGACAACTCATCTGGGGAAGGCATTGGCAACACCAAACACCAACTGGACTACTCCTATAAGAACTTTGTAGGATGCAAGTAACCAGTATTCAGCGGCAATGAAGGAGCTGTTGGCTTGATCTAGTGGATCGAGAAAATGGAGACTACTTTAGACATCAGCAGATGCCCTGACCAACACCGAGTGAGATATGATGCAGGATCATTTGAGAAATGAGCCCTAACCTGGTGGAATTCCCAGCTTCAAACCCGAGGAAGGGACGAGGCATTGGCGATGTCTTGAGAGGATTTCAAGAGTTTCTTGAGGGGCGAGTTCTGCCCGAGGAATAACCTAAAGAAAGTAGAAACAGAGCTGCTGAACCACGTGATGGTTGGAGCTGAACATCTGGCATTCACCACCAGATTTCATGAACTGGAAACACTGGCACCGGATATTGTGCCCACACTAGAGAAGAGGATTGAACCGTATGTCGGTGGACTGACGTCTTGCATTCAAGGGCATGTGATTGCCGCACACCCAACCACACTGAGATGGCTGTCACAATGTCAGCTACACTGACTGATGTGATGGTTGCCTCTGGCGTACTCAGTAGAGAGTCCGGGACTACGAAGGAACAACACCCCACCAAGAAACGAAAGGTTGTTAAGAGCTTCGCAACGACCACCACTACCAAACAAGCAGTGCCCACACAACTACAACTGAACCACAAGCCTTATTCTGGCATGGCTCAATTCTACAATAAGTGCAACTATCATCATCAACCAAGTGCAGGGTGCAGACAATGTACTTATTGTGGAAAAAGGGGCATTGGGCCAAATTCTGCAAGAATCAAGCAACCCAGCACAGGGCTAATCAAGCAGTGGCACAAACCGCTATACAAAATGATTGCATTTCATGTTACACCTGCGGGGAACCAGGACATTATGTGAAGAATTGTCCGAAGAGGGTGCTACTGAGAGGGCAAGCACCGAGGGGACATGCATTCAATATAGGGGCGGCTGCTGCATGCCAAGACACTGACACCAACACTGGTATGCTTTTAATTTAAAATCTTTGCAGTTGTATTATTTAACACTAGCATATATTATCGTTTGCCTCTTTAGAGTTGGTTTAAAACTTACTCACATTTGGGGCAACACTCGAATATCTCTTACACTAAATGACATGAACTTACAGTTCACTTACCTTTAGTGAACAAATACATACCATGGAATTCAAATCAAGGGACATGAATAGTGTCAACACCATCACCAGAACGGATGATTTGGCCTTGATAAGGGTGAAGTCATCTGATCCAATAGAACTGTCTTCATGTCATTACAGTGAACAACAGAGATGTGTTCATAAATCTCATTACTGGGGTACGAGCACATACGATTAGATTCGTCAATGATGTCCTATCGGACAAAATACGAATCCATTCCAACAAGGGGAGGAATGAGAGGTTCATTCTAACAAGAAATAACATGCGAGTATAAGAATCATAGGGAACATTAAGAACCATGAATTTGTTGGAAAAACTCGAGATACTAAGATGGGAGTGTACACAAACAGCTATGGATTTTAGATTTCCGAGCTACCTCACACTCCCAGTAGGCTTGACGTTTATTGAATCATTATGAACAATGAAATCAAGTCTACTCATTACATAACTATACACAAAAGCCTAGGCTCATTGATAGGGACTAGGTCACACAACAACAACATTTCCTCAAAGAACCTCGAACATTAGGGATCGTGCGGTTGAGAAACTGAAAATGAATCCGTATCACATCAAAAAAGCTTGATGAAACTCCAAACATAACTCTGTGTGAACTTGAGAACATGAGAAACACGCGATATCAAAACATCTCCACCTATACAAAGAAAAAGTAGTACCCGACAATGACGTTTAAATTTCGGGACGAAATTTCTTTAACAAGGGGAGACTGTGACATCCAGTACCTCATCGTCCGGCAAGTCCGTACGGTGTGTTTACTTTCACTATTTACTGTGTGTAAATACATTGTTTGAACAGTTGTGTAACAACAAAACACGGGAAAACAAGAATCAGTTGTAAGTGTTTAAGTGAAACTTAAATATTGTAAGTACAACAACTCACGATAAACAACAGTTGTTTGTGTTAAGGTGAAAACCTAAGTACAGTTAATACAACGAATCAAGAGAAACAACAGTGTACAAGTAAACAACAAGAACACGTTAGTTGCGATCTGATATCCATAGATGACAGGAATCAGATGGCCGATAAATCAGTACGAAAACAATGTGAAAACAGGAAGTATAGTTGAGTCCATCAGTAAGGAAACGTAATTTAGAACATAAATGCAGTGTTATTTCATAAAAATAAACTGACAGTGTGTTTGTGTGGGTGACGATTCACACAAACATATATGTGGTTATAATGTTCTAAACGATAACTGAGAAGTAGAAAACCAAATCAGAAAGTGAAACGTACGATCGTGTTCGTACAGTTAGCGCTCTGTACGAAAACACGTGTAAGTGACGTTTTCTGACGAAACGACGATGTTTAACGACTTAATTGGGAATGACACAGTAAAATAAAGGAAACATAATATTTATGTTTTACAATTTTGAAACTCATCAAAACAGTCCGAGAAATTTAATTAGCTTAAGTACGAAAAATACACGTGGTTACGCGTCTGAAACGCAACGGAAATGAAAACCGAGCAAAATAAACGAACCCGAACAACCCTGGAGTATAATAATCCTAAATGAGGCTTTCTCCCTCATTTCTCTCTTCCCTCTCTCTCTAAAACACCACACCCGTTTTTCTCCTCTCTATCTAGAAAATTCATCTTCAAATCATCATATCTTGCTTGTTTCTTGATGAAATCAAGAGTTCTTGGTGTCCACACGTGGCTACAGTCATCACCAACAAGAAAGTACAACCGATCTGAGGATTCATCCACTAAAAATCGAGGTATCGAAGCTTGTATGTCACAAAGGATTAGGGTTTATTAAGCATATGCCGAGCTACAACCCCTAACCAGTCCTAGGTTCACCTCCACGCACCCTACACCTTCAAGAACCTCTCAGCGCTTAACACTAACCTGGGAACAGGTGGGAACAGCTTAGGTTCGATGGGATGATGATGAAGAATAATCGAAGTACAGGGTTCGTGGGTTAGCAGGTGACCGAACCTGCTAACTGGCCGAACCTTCATCTGTCACGAACCAGGGGGGAAACGAACCTGAGCTGGACAAACCCTACTGCCACAAACCCACTTGACCTAACCTCCGCTCCATCGAACCTCCTGGCCCATCATGTAACACTGACACGAACCTGAGTGTGACACGTGGCACGACAGTACAAACACTCACACATGACTAGATAATTCGAGGAATTATCGAGAAACAGCACACACGTGTGGAAACACACGAACGTTGGTGAACGTTAGGACATCGTTTAACACAACACTCAAAACCTCACGAAACACTCACACATTGAACTTGGAAGTTCAAACGAGGCCTAACGATAGTTTGTAAACGCGAAACCGACTACGAACGGATCAAACCCATTAGACTAGGCTTATTGGGCTCTTCAGGGGCCCATCGCGGTACGCGATGGCCCAACAAGAGGCCCTATAGCGGTACGCGATAGGTGGGCAGGGGATTTGAATCCCGAATTCCATCGCGTATCGCGAAGCATCTTTTTGGCCCCTCTCCGCGGTACGCGACGGTCCAGCACGCAAAATCTTTATAAAACCAAGATGAAATCATTTCTAGCCACCCTATACCACCATTACCGAGTCCTGGTCACTTCTACTCGACATCATCATCCTCTAGAGCCATCTTCAACCTCTGGAAAGCTGAAACAACACTTAGGAAGCCATTGTTGAAGAAGAGAAAGCTTGGAGGGAGCTTAGGGAGACCTCTAGAGCACCATCTACCACCACCTTCTTGTTCTTGACTAGACCAATGAATGAGGAGGGCTAGAAGCTGTTCTCTTCATCATTTCAGAGATATCAACACCTTAGAAGGTAGTTCTACACCTCTCGTGGCCCAAAAACCACCATATTTCGCACATGCACGCTCACAAACACACATGGAAGTTCATAGCATGCACATACACAAGATTATGTTCTGGGTTTGATGATTTTAGTATGATTAATGATGATCTATGATGACTTGATAATGTTATATGATGATTTATGATGATCTATGAAGATGTGTATGTGTAAATCACTCGATTTGGTCATGAATGGGCAAGAAACCCACATGCATGTATAATCTAGGATTGCTAGATGAGTTATTTGTGAATGTTGATGCTATTGAGAATGCACTACATGATTTGATGATGTAAAAATGGGTAAATTGTGAATACTTATGACACTTGCTAAATATAGTAACTTTTAAGTTACAAAATGGTGTTATGGGTGATATGGTGAGCATGCATGTATGTAGATATGTTATTTGATGAATAAGATGATGATATTAATGTTTAGGATGTAATTTGAATATTGAAAATGGTCATTACTAGCAAAGTTACTAAATATAGTAACTTTTGCGGGTCAAATATTGTTAGATGATGATTTGGACCATACTAGTAGGTTTAAATGATGTTAGATGATTTATTATGATGATTTGTGATATAAAAAGGGATTAGAAATATTAGAATGGTCATTTTTAAGCAAAAACTACAAAGTTACTATTTATAGTAACTTTGTTTTTACAAAACCAACTTATGAATATTTTGTAAGATTTGACCATGCTAAGTGGTTTATTATGTTTTAACATGATGATAGTATGCTAAGTTAGATCGTTTCCGATATCACGTATGCTAGATATGGAAACTTTCCATTTTAGGAAACTTTTATGTGCAAACATGATATAAATGACTTATGTGATCTCGTATGATAAAGTGCTATGTGTTAACATGATCACGTAAGACTAATGAGCATGCTCGAACTATAAAACCGTTATGCTTTGTGAACTTTCCATAAATGGAAACTTACTATAAATAGTAAGCTGTCCATAGACGCGACTTGCGCGTTTTGCACACGACGAGCACTTACACGATTCACAACCGTCACATGATTCACCAACGGGTCGTTGACTTGACACGGTCAACATTGGTCAAACACAGTCAAACACGGTCATTGTAGACAAACACGAGCAAACACGGTCATTGTGGACCGACACGGACAAACATGAACAACCGAGGGTTGTTGAGCACAAAGACAAGCACTAACACGAACACGAACACGATCACTTATATGAACTCATGTACGGTATACGATATAGGTTGCCGGTGACCGACGCGCAGACCACACGGAAGCTTACGCTTACGATATTTCACTTGATCACTGAGGTGAGTTTACGACGCCCCTCTTTAACTCTTTTCAAACTTTTCGAATAGGGGAAGAATACTAGTTGCATCGAGTCAAACATTACTACTGTACACACACTTTATGTGTATGCTGATTTATTAGACAAGCATTAAGTGTTGAACTCGTAACAAGCCCTCACAAAGTCTTACCGTTAATGTACGAACAACGTGGTAGATTTTAATGGATCCGTTTGGGTGTGACTAACCCCACGGGGCACAATATTGACTGAGTGTCATAACCCGTGAAATTCTGACCTAACTTACTGTGTGCACGAGACACAGTGGAGGCAAGGACAAACAAGTCTAGTTCGGTAGTGACGCACTGTATTAAAAACTTATATTTTCTGCTGCAATGATTTACTATTCCGCTGCAAACTATTTTGTTAAGTGTATGTGTCGAACATTGTATTTGTAAACACATATAGAGGTGTTCTATATGACCTTGAGCTGTGATTCTGGCCACGTCACACCCACGTGGACTGACACCACGAGTGGGAATTTGGGGGTGTGACACTTGGAATCACGAACCTCCCATCCCTACGAACCTCCTACCTTTGGCTGAACCTCTCCTCATCGTGAACGAACCTTTGATCAACAAAGCAGCACCATCACCAAACCTACATGGCGAACCCTACTTGAACAAACCATGAGGTTCGCCAAAACCATGGAAGTACCAAATCTCTGTCAAATGAGTACCAAGGTTCGCTGGAAATCGAGCCATGCAACCATTTCGATCGACCTAGACTCACTTGGTTGACCCATGTGGATAATCTGATCCACACGTAAACCGACCCAAAGATCTCTTTCTTCTTTGGCCCAGAGCTTATCCTTTCGGCCCAAGCAAACTTATTCGACTCAAGGGATAGTCGGCCCAATTAATTGGCCCAACCTTTTTGTTTTAGCCCACACTTCATTCGGCCTAGCCCATTTGAATCATTCGGCCAATGAATTGCCTCGGCCAATAACAATTGAACCGGGCCACATAACAAAAGATATACGAACATGCTTAAACCAAAGTTTATGGGTAATAATGCATGGGTTATTAGTGGTTTTATTACAAAGGTAGTAATAATTTGGTTAAGCAAAACTTGTAAAGACTTTAAAAACATTAACCTAAGTTCATTTTGGGGATCGTTTATTGAGTCTTATATCATAGTAATTAATGAACACATAATGACCAAGTTGAGATTTCAAGAATGAATCAAAGTCAAAATTACAACAAAAAGACATAGGGTAATAGTGACCAATAACAATGGAACCGGGGCCGAATGAAGACCGAGACTTACAAGTGTTAGCCAACTCTAGGGCTAACACATACACGCACGCAAGTCACTACAACTATTATTCATAAGTTACAACAACATGAAATCAATACAGGATCGTGAAAACAACAAAAAATCCAACAAAGAGCGCGTGCATTCTTGTTTAGGCTAAGTCAACCACTTCAACAGCAAGGTGAGTTCATATGCCCCCTTTCTAATCTTAACTGATTTCAAAGCTCGGGGCTGAGAAACATGCTTAAAATTTTATTTATTTACAAGTTCTGATATAACATTCTGACTTTACAATAATTTAGATAATATCGTTTATCCTTATTATAGTTTATCATTTTATGCTTGCTTGTCTTATCATTTGATGACTGAGATATCTAGGATGATACATATTAACATATCTTCATGACCTATCAACACAATAGAATAATACTAGTTGTAAGAGTTTATCTTACAACGTCTTATTATTCTTACATGATTGAACAAAGAGATAATCAAGTAGTACATACTGATACCAATTACAAAAAACAAGAATGATAATCATGATAGCGTAACTTCATGATGACAAGATCATTCACACATTACTAACATCGTGTAATAAGACATGTCTTATAACACTTTGTTAGAGTCGATAAGATCACACAACAAAGAGATAACAGTTGAGACACATACTTGGGATATCGAGGAGGATATCCTGATAACATACTGTCGGGATGACATTCCCTGCACATACTACCACTAGGTATTTAGACAAGTTCTTAATACACATGGTTCACACCTGATAACATACAACATTAAGGATATCATTGGGAACAAACGGCATGGGGAATTTCATACATTAATTACTACATGGCGAGTTATAACAAATCACACTCTTGATATAGGATCTTAGAGATCTGTAATGATAAACATGGGACACCGGGTTAACCTTATTAAATAACCATAATGCTTAACTCATTCCTAATAAACAACATACCAAAAGGAAGTCATAACTTCACTTTCATATAAATGAAGTTGACCCGATTCATTAGGAACTTACCAAGCATGGCATACCGAGCATGGCATACGATAACATTTTAATGATTAACACACCAAGGGTTTTGGGAGCCTATTCATTTAAATAGATATCAAGGAGGATATCTTACTCATCGGGTTGGTCAGAAATGACAACCACTAGGACATCTATGTCTCAATCTAGGTATCATGGGGAGGATACCTTACACTCCAAACCAACCAGAAACCACATACCTAAAGGATCTGAGTTTTCATTCAAATAGATATCGTGGGGAGGATATCTTACAGACCGGACTGGGCAGTACTGACAGTCACAGAGACTCTTAAGTCTCACTCTAGATATCTTTGGGGGATATCTTACCCTTCGGGTTAATCAGAGATGATTAGCTACTAAAACTATTAAGTTTTACTCTAGATATAGAGGAGGATATCTTACACGCCGGGCTAATCCGTAAGGAATAGCAAACAGAGATAATTACGTCTCTTTTCCATCTAAGGGGAATAATCAAACCTGGGAAATCATGGGTGAAACGAAATGGGTATCCATAGTTGTAATACAAGTGGTGTTAAATCCTGTTGAACATGTGGTGGGATGGCGTCTGGGCGGGTTGTAGTCTCGACCCTTTCGTGTGCCCTATATATAAGCATGCTTGATTGGATGTAATAGCACTTGTAAGTATAACTATGGAGAGGACATGGTGTATGAAAAATGAAACATTCATAAACAAGACTTGTGTGTAACATTGTGAACATGAATAACAATAAATCAATGGTTTTCAATTATCAAACTTATGAACTCACCAACCTAGTGTTGACTTTGTTTAAATGCATGTTTTCTCAGGTGATGAATATGTTTAGTCACAAGACATCAGGAACATAGCTAGTGGACTTTTAGAAGACCTAGCTGCATTTTGTGTTGATCATACTTTTGAATTACAAACAATGAATCATCTTTTGTAAATCTTGTGCAGATACAAGATAGGAACTGAATGATTCTTTTTGGATAGATTTACTTAGTTAAATTATAAACATAACATTCTAATTTAACTTTGTAATTCTACATCATATGTCAAGTTAGCATTTCTCATTATATATCATGTGCCGTGTAAACAATCTGATCAATCCGATTATCAAGCGATATCGCGCCCCGAGAACCTTCCGCCCGACGGGAAAGTCGATCCAGCCCGCCGGCTCGGGGTGTGACACAAAGTGTTATAAGAACTTGTCTTATTATACAGTGTGAGTGGTTATGTGAATGATGTTGTAACCATGAAATTACATTATCATGATTATCATTCTGGTTATCCCATAGCCTTCACCCGATTATAGCTATAGTGTTGGAAGAACTGGTCTTACTACACTTAACTAGATCAGGTGGTGAATGATGTCATGAAGTCATGTGGACATGATTATCATTCCTGTTCTCATTCGTGTTTGTTTCATGTTATCACGTTGAACTTGTTGTAAATAACGAAGTGTCATAAGATCAAATCCTAATACACTTATGTTATTTTAGTGATTGGATGATATCAGGAAATTATGTTATCTTGACATCATCCTTGATATGTTGTATTGTTATAATCAAAATAAAATGAACACAATGCTATGATCTCTAGTCTTTAACATTGATGCGTAAGATTTCATCTTATCATACAATGTTAGCTTATGTGAAGGGTGATATCTTGAAACCATGTTTTCATGATTATCAACATCAATATCCCCAGTGACTGTCCTCATGTTGTCACAATGTTATGTATACTCAATGTTTTTAACAGGGTGAAATAAGAGCTCGTCTTATTAAACAGTGTTAATAAATGTGGTGAATGATAATATCATCATGAAGTTACGTTATCATGATTATCATTCTTGTTGTCTCAGTGTTATAAGCTCGTTGTTGCGAGATCTAGCTTTGATGCATTATGTCATTCATTTTGATGAGTTAGTATCATGAAGTTATGTTATCATGATATTGTTCCTGTTATGCTTTACATGTTATTTCACACACAAGCACGCGTAATGATATGATCAGGTCATAATATGATAATTAAGATAAAATCAGTATTCTCTATATCACCTTATGATTTAAATAAAATACTAAAGCTTTTAAATAATTAAAAGAGTTAGCATGTTTCTCAGCCCAGAAGTTAAAATCAGAAGATTAGAAAAGGGGCATATGAACTCACCTTGTAGCTGAAGTGGTTGACTAAGACTCAAGAAATGCACGCACTCACTGTTGTCGTACTGATGTTGTATTCCAAGTCCTGTGTTTGATTAAATGTTATTTGAATTATGATCTCATATTTGATTGTTCTTTTTGAAATCTGAGTTGTTAATTGAGTTGGTGTAGTGAAAATGACTCATTCTTGTGATTTTCATAAGAATGGCTCATGCTAAAGAGTGTTCACCCGAATGAGTCCTTCACCCGAATGAGTCCACCCGAATGAGTCAGTCACCCGAATGAGTCCTTCGCCCGAATGAGTCCTTCACCCGAATGAGCCATTCGCTCGAATGAGTCACCCGATGTAACATTTGTGCATTTAGTCATGTAGTCGTGAACAGTGTTAGAACAGTGTGTGTACATGTTCAGTCAGTCAATGTGAATCATGTGTCATTATGTGCTTGTGTGTTAGAATCTTTATCATTTAACAAGTATGTATTATTTATTTACAGTCGATTTCACTAAGCAAGAACAGTAACTTGTTATATCGAAACAGTGGTGGGCAGCGAGAGTGAGCCCTATATATATACTGCGTTCGGTGTAACAAGTTAGTGTTAGTGCGTAGTGTGGAGACGAATATTATTACAATTAATTCAACAAAAATCGTAATCTGTAAGCGAGACTGAGTATAGTTATGGGTGACGATCCATAATGATACGAATGTTGAACTTATAATTATGATTAAACGACTTTAAATATTTTAATACGATCGGAAAACGTACGCGATTGCGGGTATACACGTAATTGTGAATGTTTAACGATCCGACAACACACGAAGAGTAAAAATAATTATATTAATTATTTTATATTTTTACAATTTTGAAACTCATCATTTTAATGAGTTTAATAACTCTTTTTATTTTAAAATCGCGTAAAATACGCGTTACGTTCCGGAAACGCGAACCGAGCGACCGAAACGAACCCGAACTTCACCCGAACTATAAAAGCCTTGAACAAGGCTTCCTACTTCATTTATTACTTCAACAACCCTTTCTCTCTCTACTAGTTCGTCTACCCTCTCTCTCTCTAGAAACCGAACTTTTAACGTGCGTAACTCGCTTATTTCTCAACGGATTTCGAAGTTCTTGGTGTCCACGCGAAGCTCTTGACAAACTCTACACGAAAGTACAAGAATATCGCAGATCCATCCAGCCAAAAACGAGGTATGATCCAAGGAAGTTTCGGGAATTAGGGTTTATTGTGTGTTTTTGTTTAAACTCGACGTCTAGCCGGTCCTAGCACTCTCCTAATTAGTTTCGCAGCCATAGAAAGCTTTCTGGAGGTTTTATTAGCTTGAATCATGGTCTAGAATCAGATGGTTGATGATGGTGATGCGGCTGGTAACAGGTTCGTCGGCCGAACCTTCTTCTTCAGTTGGCGAACCCTAGGGATACTCCACGAACCATAATGGTTCGTAGGTCTTCAGCCGAACCCTTATGGGTCCTCACGAACCAGCATCAGGTCACCATGGATCACACGAACCTTAGAGGAATCACGAACCAGTACCGAGCCTTCACGAACCATTGATGATCAACGAAGTTACTGCGAACCTTGCATGGTTCGTTGGTTGTAACCGAACCTTCAGCCATGCAGCCGGCCGAACCCTGATCCTCATCAGTGCCACGAACCCTTCATCCTCTATACTTCACGAACCATCATCAGGACCGAACCCATAGACGAACCTTGGAACTTTCTATCACGACCGAACCCTTTTGTTAGGGGCGAACCCTATGCTTAACCCAAGAGGGTTCGCTGCCCAAAATGGCAGCTTCCCTTTTCTTCGGCCCAACTTCAACCTATTTGGCCCAAAAGCTTTAATACTAGGCCCATAGGTGCGAGGTAAGCCCGAGGGAATTATAATTGATCCATTAGACTTTCAATTAGCTCGATAACACCTTGGAACGTTACGTAGAATACCTTTACATTGGGTGGCCAACTTAAATCCTTAGACCCAATCCAAGCTATTCGGTCACTATGATCCTAATTGGCTAGCGATTGTCTTTGGCGTGTTATAAAGCCTACCTAAATGTTGTTGGGCCAACATCACATCCACTTGGTCCTAAGAGGCCCATGGACCTATACTTAAGCTCATCATGGTTTTAGGGGCTTAAGGTCCATATTGTGGCCCACAAAACTCAAAGTAAATTGTAATTCGATCTTATTTGGGTTTAAGTTTATGACTGAACTTAATCATGAGATCAAATCACAAACACAAAGACTTGGAAACAATTGAACAGCTTTTCACAACTCATGTTATCAAATGGTTTATCAAACTCTTAAACATATGTGGCACACAAACAAGTTATCATACAAAAGAACATTTCACAAGTTTCTTGAACCCATGATCAATCAAGTAATCAAGTTAAACAAGTTCAAGTGAACACCAGTCAATCAATAAATCAAAGTCTATACAATTATAAATCTTATATCTTATGTATGATTACAATGATATAGGAACAAGTTAGAAGTCCTGTTTGCTACTTGCTAACTGTTTAAGTCAGAGTCTACTGCAGACAGGTGAGAACTCTAGCCCCTCTTTTACTGTTTTATAACTGTTTTGGGGTGGAACACGTGATCAAAACCGCTATTTCAATCTTGTTTCATTACACAAGTTATGTGTAATTCATAAACATTACAGGTTCATCTTACGAATCCAAGGGATTCATCAATTGTTTAAAGAAATTGTCAACTGTTTTAATTTACTTGTCAATTACTAAACTCTTTTCATTAAAAAGGTTTTATAAGGGACTTTTGAACTGTTTTGAAATTAATTTACTCAAATGTATTTATGAAGGATAAACACTTTTTGATAAAGGATTTTACAAACCCTTTTGTTATAAACCTTGTTATTACACAAGGTCATCACATCATGGTATTCAAAACAAGTGGTTCACAACATGGTATCCAAATCAAGTGGTTCAAAACATGGTATTCAAATCAAGTGGTTCAAAACATGGTATTCAAATCAAGTGGTTCAAAACATGGTATTCAAATCAAGTTGTTCACATCATGGTATTCAAATCAAGTGGTTCATTTCATGGTATTCAAAACAAAGGATTTAATTCGTGGAATTAAATCCAGGCTTTTCAATTCATGTTATCAAATAAGGCATTAACACATCCGGTTAAAGTAAGATTCAGAACATGGTGTCAATTGTTGTAAACAAACTTGTAAAAGCATCAAGTATCACATTCATTAGCGTTAGTACTGGGTGATCACAACAAGGGAAAGCGGACACATTGTTTCTTATCTAGGATGGAGTTAGCTTTTAAATTTGTTTTAAAAGCTAACTGTAGGTCTGGTGTCATTGTTTTCTTATCCAGGATGGAGTTGGCTTTTAAATTTGCTTTTAAAAGCCAACTGCAGGTCTGGTGTCATATGGTTATCAAAACTGCTGACGTATTATCTAACTCCAAACGTGGTTTGGGACTTGATATTATTGGCTTTCGTGCGAACAGTGATTGGACTGTTTCCACTCATTTTCTTACTTGATGTTAGTTTGGGTTGCAGCTCATCCGTGTGAATCTTATGATGCTTTAACTTACCTATGCCTTATATCATATACTCATGTTTACAAATGCTTAAACCTATTGTTCTCACCAACTACGTCTGTAGTTGACAGTTACTTTTCACGTGTTTCAGGTAATCAGGTTTAAGACATTCTCAGAGGCAACTAAGGAGACCATACTAAGATAGAACAAGATGAAGAAACATGCTAGGATGGATTAGAAACACACTAAATCCTAAATGTTTAATTGTCTTGTTTGGAGTCTTATTTTGTAAACTATATTTTGGGTCTGTAGTTGTCTTACTTTTGGTAGATAGATTGTCTGTAACTAATCAACTGTCTAAACATTATGAAATGTAGTAATCCATTGTGGTTGTTCTTATTCAATACTTGTGCATGATTCAACTGTTCATACGTCACCGCGCCGTGGATTCCGCACGCGGCGCAGGGGTGTGACAGGTTGGTATCAGAGCCAAGGTTGTAGAGAACTAGGAAAAACCCAATGTTTAATGACCTAGACTATAACCTAAGCTACCCAATAGGACTAAGTGCTATAGGCTTGAGGATACTTAGGATCTAAGTAACTTAAGTGAGCATTAAGTCTACAATAAGCTTGAAAGATCTTAGGGACATTTTTCTAAGATTAGACATCGAGTCAAGGAATTTGAACCGGAATTCTATAATTTTAGAAACCGGATTAAATTCTCACACATATGCATTTAAGGATTTCAGAGGCAAGGATCTGTATTCTTAGTATCCTTGATCTGAAATTCTCACACAGAGATCATTATAGAAATTCAGAGGCAAAGATCCGTATTTTCGGTATCTTTGATATGAATTTCTTGTCATATTCATTATAGGATTTAGAGACAAAGATTGATATCTTTGATCTAAAGTCCTTGTCATATTCATTATAGGAATTCAAATGTCAAGATCTATTAATTTAGAGTCTTGATTTGAAGTCCTTGTCATATTCATTATAGGAATTCAAATGTCAAGATCTATTAATTTAGAGGCTTGATTTGAAATCCTTGTCATATTCATTATAGGAATTCAAATGTCAAGATCTATTAATTTAGAGTCTTGAATTGAAATCCTTGTCATGCTCATTATAGGAATTCAAAGGTCAAGAACTATTAATTTAGAATCTTGAGTTGAAATCCTTGTCATTGTTATCATTGTTATCATTATCAGGTGTTCATTATCATAGGAACTTTATAACTTAGAATCTGTGTAACAGTATTCTTTAGTTGAAGTTCTCACAAGAGATCATTATACTCGATACTGTAGGTATTGAGGACCTAGGTTAAATAACCTAGGACACACATGCTAAAACCTAAGGTTTTAATTTCGAGTAAATTAAGAACCATGGTTTACATAATCATTATCATAGTCACAGAACAAGAGGCAATCATGAGACAATCATAATCAATCAACAGTTGGAATCTTAGCCCCAAATATAGACGACGGATTAACGCTGACGTGTTGAGGTAAGTGGTGGGTCGGTGAGAGCTTACCCTATATATAAGCTTATTTCAGTATGTTAGGGGGAATCCGGCGTTTGTATTTGGAGTGAGGATTCGGGATCAACTGGACACGTGGATCATTAGTCAAACATATGGGATACAAACATTTGGGAAACAATCATTGGTGAATCAAATCATAGTGCAATTCAAACTTGGATAAACCAAACATTATGGTGAATCAAACAAGTTGTGAACATTTTTAATGTAAACCTTAAGTGAAATTCTTAAGTGATTACATCATTAGTACTTACTGACCTAAGTTAACAGGAAAGTGTAGAACACACGTATGATTTAGTTCTACATGTTAACAACTGTTAGTAGGTGCACGCATAACATAATCATAGTTCAATCATGGAATCAATCATAGTTCAATTTGATCAAAGATTCATGGGATTCTTAATCAATGGAACACACTTGGAAATCAGTACAAACGTGTTGCCAAATGCTAGCAAGGGCATGATCGTGGTATATCGAAACGGTGGTGGGCAGCGAGAGTGAGCCCTATATATATACTATTTTCGGTATATCGGGAAAGTGTCAGTGTGTAGATTTGGTGGAGAGATCATGGGACATCGTACATATTCACATGATAAGTATGCAAATAAGTTGATAACTTATACGTGTACTGGATCATATTACAATTGAATGATAATACTAGTAGTATGGATATATTACTGACCTTATCATGAAAAATTCAATTGTATCCTTTCTCATTACTGACCCACTTGTGGCTTCTATTCGTAGAATGCCTCCCCGACGTGATCCTAACGGAGGGGGTTCAACAAGTGGCAATGACGATGAAATCAACAAGATTGCTCGAGTTATTGCTGTTCATATGAGGGAAGTAATCCCTGGTATGGTCACTGATATTACCCAGAATCTTCGGGGGAGTACTAGTGATTCAGCACATAACTCAAATGCTACAACTACTGGAACTGCTAACTTCACATTCAAGCAGTTCAACGATGCTAAGCCTCCTAAGTACTCCGGTACTGAAGGAGCTACCGGCCTACTGCAATGGCTGGAAAGCATTGAAGACATTCTCGACTTCACTGGATGTCCTGAGAATCTGAAGGTCAAGATGGCCTCAAGCGCTTTTCACAAAGGCGCACTCACCTGGTGGAATTCTGAGAAGAACACCAGAGGACGTGAAGTCGCTCTAGCCTTACCATGGGATGGATTCAAGAACTTACTGGTGGAAAAGTTTTGTCCACGTCACGAGCTAAAGAAACTGGAAGTGGAGATGTGGAATCTGGTGCAGGATAGTGGGGAAAGTGCCAAGTATACAACTCGTTTTCATGAGTTGTGCATTTTGGTACCACATCTGGTTACTCCTCTATCCCGCAGGATAGAGAAATACATTGAAGGGTTGCCTCTGGTTGTTAGAGGAACTGTCATGGGTAATAACCCTACTACACTAGAGGCGGCGATTCAACTTGGTGCTACTCTTACTGAAGAGTATGTGAAGTCTGGAGTGCTCACCCGAAAGGGATTCAAGAGAGCACAGATTGAAGAAGGCAAGAAGCCTGAACAGCACCATCCCAAGAAGAAGAAACAAAAGACAATCAAGAACTTTGCAGCGTTGACTGCGGCTGCACCTACTCATGCCACACCTATCAATGCTATGCCACAACCTGCTAACGCCAGAAAGTCTTATACTGGCACATTTCCACTTTGCACCAAATGTCAGTATCATCATCTACCCAACACTCCATGCAGAAAGTGTCTCAAATGTGGGCGTATGGGACACTTGGCGGCTACATGCCGATCTGCTCATCTTGCTGTTACAACAACTGCTACCACTACTGCTACAGGTGGAAGAGCCTGTTATAATTGTGGAGCAGAGGGACACTTCAGAAACCAGTGTCCAAAACTCAACAACAATACTGCTGCTGCTCGTGCTTTTGTGATTGGAACTGCTGAAGCACGTGAAGAGCCGGCAGTCATCACGGGTACATTTCTTATCAATGATCACTATGTTCCTATCATATTTGATACTGGTGCTGATAAAAGTTTTATCTCTGCTCATACTGCTTCTTTGCTTAATATGCAACTATCCACACTTACTGCTCCCTATACTGTAGAAGTAGCGAATGGTAAGACTATAGTTGTAGATTCCATCATTCATGCTTGTGAGCTAAGACTAAATGACCATCTCTTTTCCATCGATCTCATTCCTATGACTCTCGGAAGCTTCGAAGTAGTGGTAGGAATGGATTGGTTATCTAAGAATAATGCTGAAATCGTATGCTCGGAGAAACTCATTCGGATTCCCCTACCGTCTGGCGAAACGATGATAGTCTACGGTGAGAAACCCTGCCGCGGATTGAAGATTGTATCGTGCATCAAGGCGAGGAAGTATTTGAAGAAGAAATATTATGCATTCTTAGCTCACGTGGTGGAAAAGAAACCTGACAAGAAAGCAGTCGGAGACGTACCGGTCATCAAAGATTTTTCAGATGTATTTCCAGAAGACTTGCCTGGACTACCACCAGTCCGGCAAGTGGAGTTTAGAATTGATCTCGTCCCTGGAGCAAATCCGGTGGCGAAATCACCGTATCGATTAGCACCGTCGGAGATGCAAGAACTGTCTAGTCAGCTTCAAGAACTTTTAGACAAAGGTTTCATAAGACCGAGTTTCTCTCCATGGGGAGCTCCGGTTCTCTTTGTCAAAAAGAAAGACGGTTCGTTTCGCATGTGTATCGATTATCGTGAGCTGAACAAGTTAACAATCAAGAATAGATATCCTCTACCTAGGATCGATGATTTGTTTGATCAATTACAGGGAGCAACTTGTTTCTCTAAGATTGATTTACGATCTGGGTATCATCAGTTACGAGTAAATGATGAGGATATACCAAAGACTGCCTTTAGGACTCGATATGGACACTATGAGTTTGTGGTTATGCCATTTGGGCTGACCAATGCACCTGCAGTGTTCATGGACTTGATGAATCGAGTCTGTAGGCCTTACTTGGATCAGTTTGTTATCGTCTTTATTGATGATATACTGATTTATTCCAAGTCAGAACGAGAACATGAGGATCATTTGAAGAAAGTCTTGGAACTACTAAGAAAGGAACAACTTTATGCTAAATTCTCAAAGTGTGAATTTTGGCTAAAGGAGGTTCACTTCTTAGGACATGTCATAAACAAAGATGGGATACATGTAGATCCGTCGAAGATTGAGGCGATTAAGAACTGGACTACTCCATCTACTCCAACAGAGATTCGTTCATTTCTGGGTCTGGCAGGTTATTATAGAAGATTCATTGCAAACTTCTCTAAGATAGCCTTGCCACTCACTACATTGACTCAGAAAAGTCAAGCTTTTATATGGGGACAGAAACAAGAAGATGCATTTCAACTTCTTAAACAGAAGTTATGCAATTCCCCTATCCTTAGTCTTCCAGAAGGCAGTGATGATTTCATTGTCTACTGTGATGCTTCAAACCTTGGTCTCGGTTGTGTACTTATGCAACGGGACAAGGTCATTGCTTATGCTTCAAGACAACTTAAGGTTCACGAGAAGAATTACACTACTCATGACCTTGAGTTAGGGGCTGTGGTCTTTGCATTGAAGATTTGGAGACACTACCTTTATAGTACTAAATGTGTCATCTATACAGACCACAAGAGCCTTCAACACATTCTCAATCAGAAAGAACTCAAAATGAGACAACGACGTTGGGTTGAGCTTCTAACTGATTACGACTGTGAGATTCGTTACCATCCGGGTAAAGCCAATGTGGTGGCGGATGCTCTTAGTCGCAAGGAACCAGTCAAACCAATTCGTGTTAGAGCCATGGAGATCAACACACAGCCAAACTTGAAAGACTTGATTCGTATTGCACAACAACAAGTAGTAACAGATAATCAACTCAAGACAGACTTGGATTGTGGTATTGAGAAGAAACTAGAACCTCGAGCTGATGGGTTGTTATATCTCAACGGCCGCATTTGGATTCCAAAGTCTGAAGAATTGCGCACACTCATCTGTGATGAGGCTCATAAGTCGCGATACTCAGTTCATCCTGGAGCCGACAAGATGTATCAGGACTTGAGGACATCTTACTGGTGGCCGGGAATGAAGAAAGACATAGCACTGTACGTGGGAAAATGTCTTACTTGTTCAAAGGTCAAAGCAGAACATCAAAAGCCTTCGGGACTTCTGCAGCAACCTGAAATTCCTCAATGGAAATGGGAACAAATTTCCATGGATTTCATAACGAAGTTGCCGAGAACTCCGAGAGGTTTCGATTCGATTTGGGTGATCGTTGACCGACTCACCAAATCTGCTCATTTTCTCCCAATCCGAGAGGATTACAAGATGGAGAAGTTATCCACATTGTACATCAACGAAATCATTGCACGTCATGGTACTCCAACATCAATCATATCTGATCGTGATAGTCGCTTCACTTCTCGCTTTTGGCAATCATTGCAAAAGGCTTTGGGAACGCGTGTTAATCTTAGCACGGCGTATCATCCCCAAACCGACGGCCAAAGTGAGAGGACTATCCAAACACTTGAGGACATGCTCCGTTCTTGTGTCATTGACTTCGGTGGAAGTTGGGACACTCATCTCCCACTCATTGAGTTTTCATATAACAATAGCTATCATACGAGCATTCAATGTGCACCATTCGAAGCTCTATATGGTAGAAAGTGCCGATCACCGGTCTGTTGGACCGAGATTGGTGACTCACAGGTCGTAGGACCAGAACTCATTCAGGAAACATCAGACAAGATCACAATCATTCAGTCACGGCTTAAGGCTGCACGAGATCGGCAGAAGAGTTATGCTGATCGACGTCGGAAACCGCTTGAGTTCCAAGTCGGTGACCGAGTCTTACTCAAAGTTTCTCCCTGGAAAGGCGTTGTCCGATTCGGGAAGAAAGGGAAACTTGCACCAAGGTACGTTGGACCTTTTGAGATCCTGGAACGGATTGTTCCCGTAGCCTACAAACTCAAACTTCCAGTGGAGCTAAGCAATGTTCATGATACTTTTCATGTATCAAATCTTAAGAAATGCTTAGCGGATCATGATGTTCAGATTCCATTGGAAGACATTCAGATTCAGAACAACATGCAATTCATAGAACATCCGGTTGAAATCATGGATCATGGGGTCAAGAAACTTAAACGCAGCCGTATCCCGATCGTGAAAGTGCGATGGGAGGGCAAACGCGGTGCTGAGTTCACCTGGGAACGTGAAGACCAGATGAAGCTTAAGTACCCTCATCTTTTTACAGTATCTTCGGCTAGTTAATTTCGGGACGAAATTCCCTTAACTAGGGGA
This sequence comes from Mikania micrantha, assembly GCA_009363875.1. NCBI lineage: Eukaryota > Viridiplantae > Streptophyta > Magnoliopsida > Asterales > Asteraceae > Mikania > Mikania micrantha. The sequence continues at coordinate 34,202,980 of CM018698.1, read as the reverse complement.
GACTGTAACATTTGTGCATTTAGTCATGTAGTCGTGAACAGTGTTAGAACAGTGTGTGTACATGTTCAGTCAGTCAATGTGAATCATGTGTCATTATGTGCTTGTGTGTTAGAATCTTTATCATTTAACAAGTATGTATTATTTATTTACAGTCGATTTCACTAAGCAAGAACAGTAACTTGTTATATCGAAACAGTGGTGGGCAGCGAGAGTGAGCCCTATATATATACTGCGTTCGGTGTAACAAGTTAGTGTTAGTGCGTAGTGTGGAGACGAATATTATTACAATTAATTCAACAAAAATCGTAATCTGTAAGCGAGACTGAGTATAGTTATGGGTGACGATCCATAATGATACGAATGTTGAACTTATAATTATGATTAAACGACTTTAAATATTTTAATACGATCGGAAAACGTACGCGATTGCGGGTATACACGTAATTGTGAATGTTTAACGATCCGACAACACACGAAGAGTAAAAATAATTATATTAATTATTTTATATTTTTACAATTTTGAAACTCATCATTTTAATGAGTTTAATAACTCTTTTTATTTTAAAATCGCGTAAAATACGCGTTACGTTCCGGAAACGCGAACCGAGCGACCGGAACGAACCCGAACTTCACCCGAACTATAAAAGCCTTGAACAAGGCTTCCTACTTCATTTATTACTTCAACAACCCTTTCTCTCTCTACTAGTTCGTCTACCCTCTCTCTCTCTAGAAACCGAACTTTTAACGCGCGTAACTCGCTTATTTCTCAACGGATTTCGAAGTTCTTGGTGTCCACGCGAAGCTCTTGACAAACTCTACACGAAAGTACAAGAATATCGCAGATCCATCCAGCCAAAAACGAGGTATGATCCAAGGAAGTTTCGGGAATTAGGGTTTCTTGTGTGTTTTTGTTTAAACTCGACGTCTAGCCGGTCCTAGCACTCTCCTAATTAGTTTCGCAGCCATAGAAAGCTTTCTGGAGGTTTTATTAGCTTGAATCGTGGTCTAGAATCAGATGGTTGATGATGGTGATGCGGCTGGTAACAAGTTCGTCGGCCGAACCTTCTTCTTCAGTTGGCGAACCCTAGGGATACTCCACGAACCATAATGGTTCGTAGGTCTTCAGCCGAACCCTTATGGGTCCTCACGAACCAGCATCAGGTCACCATGGATCACACGAACCTTAGAGGAATCACGAACCAGTACCGAGCCTTCACGAACCATTGATGATCAACGAAGTTACTGCGAACCTTGCATGGTTCGTTGGTTGTAACCGAACCTTCAGCCATGCAGCCGGCCGAACCCTGATCCTCATCAGTGCCACGAACCCTTCATCCTCTATACTTCACGAACCATCATCAGGACCGAACCCATAGACGAACCTTGGAACTTTCTATCACGACCGAACCCTTTTGTTAGGGGCGAACCCTATGCTTAACCCAAGAGGGTTCGCTGCCCAAAATGGCAGCTTCCCTTTTCTTCGGCCCAACTTCAACCTATTTGGCCCAAAAGCTTTAATACTAGGCCCATAGGTGCGAGGTAAGCCCGAGGGAATTATAATTGATCCATTAGACTTTCAATTAGCTCGATAACACCTTGGAACGTTACGTAGAATACCTTTACATTGGGTGGCCAACTTAAATCCTTAGACCCAATCCAAGCTATTCGGTCACTATGATCCTAATTGGCTAGCGATTGTCTTTGGCGTGTTATAAAGCCTACCTAAATGTTGTTGGGCCAACATCACATCCACTTGGTCCTAAGAGGCCCATGGACCTATACTTAAGCTCATCATGGTTTTAGGGGCTTAAGGTCCATATTGTGGCCCACAAAACTCAAAGTAAATTGTAATTCGATCTTATTTGGGTTTAAGTTTATGACTGAACTTAATCATGAGATCAAATCACAAACACAAAGACTTGGAAACAATTGAACAGCTTTTCACAACTCATGTTATCAAATGGTTTATCAAACACTTAAACATATGTGGCACACAAACAAGTTATCATACAAAAGAACATTTCACAAGTTTCTTGAACCCATGATCAATCAAGTAATCAAGTTAAACAAGTTCAAGTGAACACCAGTCAATCAACAAATCAAAGTCTATACAATTATAAATCTTATATCTTATGTATGATTACAATGATATAGGAACAAGTTAGAAGTCCTGTTTGCTACTTGCTAACTGTTTAAGTCAGAGTCTACTGCAGACAGGTGAGAACTCTAGCCCCTCTTTTACTGTTTTATAACTGTTTTGGGGTGGAACACGTGATCAAAACCGCTATTTCAATCTTGTTTCATTACACAAGTTATGTGTAATTCATAAACATTACAGGTTCATCTTACGAATCCAAGGGATTCATCAATTGTTTAAAGAAATTGTCAACTGTTTTAATTTACTTGTCAATTACTAAACTCTTTTCATTAAAAAGGTTTTATAAGGGACTTTTGAACTGTTTTGAAATTAATTTACTCAAATGTATTTATGAAGGATAAACACTTTTTGATAAAGGATTTTACAAACCCTTTTGTTATAAACCTTGTTATTACACAAGGTCATCACATCATGGTATTCAAAACAAGTGGTTCACAACATGGTATCCAAATCAAGTGGTTCAAAACATGGTATTCAAATCAAGTGGTTCAAAACATGGTATTCAAATCAAGTGGTTCAAAACATGGTATTCAAATCAAGTTGTTCACATCATGGTATTCAAATCAAGTGGTTCATTTCATGGTATTCAAAACAAAGGATTTAATTCGTGGAATTAAATCCAGGCTTTTCAATTCATGTTATCAAATAAGGCATTAACACATCCGGTTAAAGTAAGATTCAGAACATGGTGTCAATTGTTGTAAACAAACTTGTAAAAGCATCAAGTATCACATTCATTAGCGTTAGTACTGGGTGATCACAACAAGGGAAAGCGGACACATTGTTTCTTATCCAGGATGGAGTTAGCTTTTAAATTTGTTTTAAAAGCTAACTGTAGGTCTGGTGTCATTGTTTTCTTATCCAGGATGGAGTTGGCTTTTAAATTTGCTTTTAAAAGCCAACTGCAGGTCTGGTGTCATATGGTTATCAAAACTGCTGACGTATTATCTAACTCCAAACGTGGTTTGGGACTTGATATTATTGGCTTTCGTGCGAACAGTGATTGGACTGTTTCCACTCATTTTCTTACTTGATGTTAGTTTGGGTTGCAGCTCATCCGTGTGAATCTTATGATGCTTTAACTTACCTATGCCTTATATCATATACTCATGTTTACAAATGCTTAAACCTATTGTTCTCACCAACTACGTCTGTAGTTGACAGTTACTTTTCACGTGTTTCAGGTAATCAGGTTTAAGACATTCTCAGAGGCAACTAAGGAGACCATACTAAGATAGAACAAGATGAAGAAACATGCTAGGATGGATTAGAAACACACTAAATCCTAAATGTTTAATTGTCTTGTTTGGAGTCTTATTTTGTAAACTATATTTTGGGTCTGTAGTTGTCTTACTTTTGGTAGATAGATTGTCTGTAACTAATCAACTGTCTAAACATTATGAAATGTAGTAATCCATTGTGGTTGTTCTTATTCAATACTTGTGCATGATTCAACTGTTCATACGTCACCGCGCCGTGGATTCCGCACGCGGCGCAGGGGTGTGACACCCGAATGGCTCATTCTCCCGCTCATTCTCCCGACTCATTCTCCTGCTCATTTTCCCAACTCATTCTCCCAACTCATTTTCCCGGCCATTCGCCCGAACGGGTTTTCAGCCATGGGAGAAGACGACTTCGGGTTATGGTTGTATATATAGTCGTTTTGAGTGGGTTTATGTGAGTAAAGTCGTTTAGAAGGTGTATGGGTAAAAAAGAGATGTTTAAAACCGGTTAAAACCGTGGTTGGGTGAGGTTTCCAGAAAACCCTAAAATCCGAACGTTCTCTCTACAATTTCACCCAACCGAGCTTGCTTCGGGTTAGATCGTCTGTACTTCCTTGTTCTACTCGTCGAGAGGGTCGTTTAGGCACCAAAAAAACGAAATTTGGTGGTGGTTTGCTATGGTGGAGTGTTGGTGAAGCTTCGAGAGAGAGTAGACAGAGAGAAGAGATCTTGAGTGGAGAGAGAGATTGTGATCGGCCAAAATGAAGAAGAAGGAGAAAGAAATGGGGTTTTATACCCCGGGTGTTTACCCACGTGTCCGGTCTCGCACGGTGTCGTTTTCACGTATTTTTACGCCCGCGTTATTCCGGTTACGCAATTAGGCATTTTAAACCGAAATTTATAATTCTTGGATTATTTTTATTAGTTTCAAAATTGTAAAATGTTTAATATTATATTTTACTTATTTTTACTGTTTCGTTCGCGATCAGACCGTTAAACCTCGTTATTTCGTTACGTAACGTTAATTACCTGTAACTTTACTAAACAATTTTTATAAAATTCTTTTTAGGTGGTAATTTCAAATAAATATTATTTTTAATTTATTTTAATTATTTTAACGTTCGTAATCGTTTGTTTTTGCCGTTTCGTCAGAAACGTAACTTACGCGTGTTTTCATACAGAGCGCTAACTGTACGTATACGATCATACGTTTCACTTTCTGATTTGGTTTTCTATTTTTCAGATGTCGTTCAGAACGTTAAACTCATAGATATGTTTGTGTGAATCGTCACCCACGCAAACACACTGTCAGTTTATTATTTCGAAACGATACTGAATTTCGGTTTTGCATTGAATTTCCTCACTGACGGACTCGACTAAACACACCTACTTGCACATAATCACACTTGTTTCACCTTGTTTACTCATAGAATTATCAGCCATCTGATTTCTGTTATTTGTGAAGATCAGATCGCAACCGATATGGTTTCTTTACTTGTTCTCATGTTGTAGTTTCATCTGGATTGTTCTATTTATTGTATTTAAATTTTCAATTAAACATGTACAAATGTTATTTGTTTTCTTAGTCCTGTTGTCACACAACTGTTATTCCCTTTGTATTGTTGCAAATTTATATTTCAATTTTCATCGAAATGTATACAAATGTAAATTGTTTCCACTAAATTTTTATCACATACAGTTCATCACATAGTGTTCACACATAGTTTAGATGTAAGTACCCACACACCGTACGGATTTGCCGGACTGTCTGGTACTAGTTGTCACACTGCCCGATATAGGCCCCGAAGGAGGCCCTTAAACTTTCCAGCAGTCACCTCTTGCTGGGTGTAGATACCCATGCTGACAGCAAACTGGGCAACACTCATGCCGCGAATCGCCCGTCCTAAAGAGAACGACACAGCTCCGGGATAGGTGAGCGAGCATGTGTCGTAACGAAATGTGTATAGGAACTCCACGGTGAGATCGTCGTACTGTGACCACTCACAGCGTAACATGCGCCCCCACCGTGGAGTCACCATGGCATCGAACTCGTCGACGCGGCCCAACTGCTCGATCACTACTCGATCGTATCCATGATGCTGGAACGTCTCCAGGCTGGCGAGCGTCTGCATGTGGCTGTACACCAGCGTGTCTGCCGCAAATTGCAGAAATATATAATCTGATCTGGTGCGCAGCTGCGGTGGAATGGGGTGAGCATCTGCAGGTGGGATGACCAATGGAGCGGAGTAACATATCTCACGTGCCGGCGGCTGTTGCTGTGCTGTATCCGTACGTCTGTGTCACACCCCGAGCCGGCAGGTTGGATCGACTTCCCCATCGGGCGAAAGGTTCCCGGGGCGCGATATCGGGAATGATAATCGGAATGATCAGATTGTTTACATTACGCATGATATATAAATGAGAAACTGCTAAATGAAAATAGAATTACAAAGTTAAATTACATCAGTTTTGTTCATAATTTAACAATCTAAATCTACTATCAACATCATAAAATTTCTATCTTTTATCTTCACAAGATATACAAAATAAATTGTAAAATGATGTCCAAAAGTATGCATGTCCAAAATGCTAGGTCCTCTAACGGGTATCTTAGTTCAAAAGTATTAACTTCTTAATTGACATGTTCGTCACCTGAGAAGTCATGCAAAAAGATCAAGTCAACACATGGTTGGTGAGTTCATGTAGTTTTATAAAAGTGAATTTGAATAGCCTTTTAAATGACAACCTTAACCTCACCATTAACCACCTATACATCCAATTCAATATGTTTATATATAGGGCATATGTAGGGTCGAACTTACCGCCCGCCCAACCACCGTCCCACCACATACCAAACCACATGATATATTGTTCCTGGTGATAATTAAGCATTTCATCATATACCTCCAATTCATAGCATTTGATTACCCTAAAAATGTTTACCTTGATCCCCCGAGATGACAACCTTAACCTCATCAACGACCACCTATGTTATCCAATCAAGTATGCTTATATATATGGCATATGTAGGGGACAAGCCCCAGCTACCATCCCACCACATACTAGACTGCTTAGCATATTGTTGTTAATGATAATTAAGTGTTTCACTCCATTCACCTTCATTTTAGATTCTTGATTTCCACAAATTGAATCACCTCTGATTTCTTGAGTTCGTCATGTATCCATGATTACCCCAAAACATTTGTAGAAATATAATATTAAATGTTTAATTAAATTAAAAAAATAATCATTTAAATACAACTAAGACATGATGATTGGGCCTTATTTGACTCAATCAATTAGACTTAATTGTTGGTGGTTGTCCAAGTTGTACCGTCTCACACATGGCCCATATCAGGCATGACCCAAAATGAGTCTACCTGTATGCGTCGGGACATTCATGATGCCCATATCAGATTGAACCTCTGGCCTACTGTACATGTCGGGACTTTAGGATATCCTTTGATTCTTGATTGTCTTTGTTCTCTTGATTTTGTTTGATAGTTTTAGTTATGCCCATATAACTTGACTACAAGAGTCTACTATTGTGCCGGGACTTTCCGTGTGTTACACATGATCTTGATTTACATACAATTGACATCCACCTTAACTTAGGCATTAATGATTTCATTAGATCTTAATGATTTCATTATTTCAAAGATTCACACATGGTTATGATTCCCTTGATTCTTTTGATTCTCTTGATTCTGATCTTTAGAATTCCATGATTTCCACAATGATTATAGATTCTTGATTAGGATCCTTTGTTTTACTAATCATACACTGAATTAGATTCCCTTGAATTTGATCTTTAGCTTTAGTTCTCTTGGTTACACTTTGATTTTAGATTCTTTGAATTGAATTTGATGGACTAAGGGTTTGTTTTGGAGTTTTAGAATTAAGGTATTACTCATAAGAGTAATTATTTAATGCGTTAGTTAATTCTGCATAACAATTACCTTGACAGGAGTCTAGGAGTATAAACAAGTATATATAAAGCGTACAACAAGTAAAAGCATTTACGTAAAACATATTTATATAAAAAGGTTTACGCATGCTTCTCAGCCCAATGTTTGAAAACAAAAATGTTTAGAAAAGGGGCAATGAACTCACCTGTGTTGCTGTGCAATTGAATTATCACAAAATACGCGCTCGTTACTTGTGGTTTATGTACCTTCAGTACCTGAGTTGTCTTAAGAGGATTCGAATACGATCAGTATTTATAATAGTCGTATCTATGGCTTTGGTCTCGGTGTGCAACTAAGTGTCCTATGTTACTAATGTGCTTCTAAGATTCCTTCTATCTAGCCTAACTTATTACCCATTAATAAACCCTGATCCCACAGTATTCATTACAAGTCTTTAGTTAAAACATTTTTAAGTTAATTCATTTTAAGTTGAACATTTATTTAGAAATCATTTAATTAGTTTAATAGGGCTTATAAATCAATTTCTTTTATTCAAACACATAATTAAGTTAAGAAAAGTATAGTTAACATGATGGGCTTGGGTTAATCCCATTGGATTACACCTGGCCCACTACTAGGCCTTGATTGTTCATGAGTTTTCATCAACTCTTTGTATAATACAACCTAGATAGTTTCAATAACTATCTAAGGTAATTATATACTCCATGAAATGTCTAAGTGTTGGATGTTGGTTATGAAGTCAACATCCTTATTCTTAGTCATTGTCTTGATCCATAGTGTCCTCCTCACTATAATATTAATATTTTAGCTTAATAAAATCCGATTGTATTAGACTAAAAGGATGACTACAACATTCATGTTGTAGTTCAATCCTTGCTTATATAAGTATTTGCATTATAAATCCATAACATAAGGGATTTAAAACTTGGTTTCCTTAGTTGAAAACCCTAATTCATGATGTCTTTTAACTAAGTTCTTATGTCTTAAACCAACCGCTATCCAAGGTTAAGCCCCATTGTTACTACGAAAAACCCTTACTTTGTTACACTCCCTACTTGATGCTTAGATTTCCCATGTATACACACACAAACTAAATTCCCATGAATGCATTACGTAAACTAACCACGCATCTCATGCATACATTCGGTTCCCATTTTTAATTTTGCTAGCTTCCAATCTATGTATTCTGCCGATTAGACCAAGATCCGACCGAAGTGTTATGACCAAAGACAAGTACTTGGCCGACTGAGAGGCATGGCCGAAAGGGTCCTTGGCCGAACCAGGCTTGGCCGACAGAATGAAGCATGGGCCGATCGAATAAAGACTTGTGGGGCCCCGAAACCGGGCACCTCATAGAGGTTGGTTTTCATCATAACACATAGCTCTTAAACTAAAAACTTTCATAATCATTCAGCGGAAATGTAAACATAGTTTGATAGACAGAATTTAATAAAGTGTCTGTATTAAAATCATATCGAAGTGCCAAAGCCATCGGATTCTCTATCTTGATGCCCCGAGCTCCATGCATCCTTTCGTCTTAGCCTTAACCTGACATACATGCTAAATCAAGTAAGCTTACGCTGGTGAGTTCTATTTTTCATAAAACAACATTAAACATGCTTAACATAAACATCATTTCATACACATAGTCCATAACCTTAGCACATAACATCCTTAACCTCATCATCATACGTTCCACTGTCACCATACGAACAGTGGGCTTATGCCAGCACAAGGCTCCATACCCAGTTAAAGTCTTGGTTGACTATCATACCCAGTTACAGTCATGGTTGACTGTCATACCCAGTTATAGTCGTGGTTGACTCTCATACCCAGTTATAGTCGTGGTTGACTATCATACCCAGTTATAGTCGTGGTTGACTATCATACCCAGTTATAGTCGTGGTTGACTATCATACCCAGTTATAGTCATGGTTGACTATCATTCGTACATTTTCCTATAACACGTATAGAAACATCATTCGTTCATCATACAGGACATGCCATCATCATTCATCGCATTCCTTGTGGCATTATAACAAGTCATGCTAGTATCTTATCCTCATAACATCATCACTATGTCCTAATATCATAGGACTCATCATATTATGTCATGCCAGTATCATTTCATCATATCATCATAACCCACTAGCAATGAATACATATCATGCTATGATCATATTATCAGATCATACGTTCTAGTATTCGTAAACTTTTCATACTAGCATCTTATCATCATGGCATTCTGCCCTAACAACAAAGGCACATATCATATCATAACATTTCATCGCATGCTAGAATCATTAACATCGTATCATATACTCATCCTAGCACTCTAGGACATCATCATGGCATTTACTAACTATTGTCATAGTTATCATCATATTGCATGTCATCATACAGTCTTCGTCATGTTATGTCTTCATAAATCATTCATCATATGTTCATCATAAGTTCATCCTACTTAGCATATTACATGCACAATTCATCATACATAATGCATACATAATCATAGCATAACATGCATCATCATATTATAAACACATAACATTTTCACATAATCGTAAGCATGTATGACAGCCCAAAACATTTAGAGTGAAACAGGGCATCTAGACCTCACCTGATAATAGCTCCTTGTCTTCTTAACCGAACTCCTTAGTCAAGACCTGGGAACCTACATCAGTATATCGTCTCATCACATACCATTCTTAGACTTAGGATATATTCTAAGTCCTCATAGTCAACTAGTTCCCCCTTAAGGAATCCAAGTCCTCGAAACTTAGCTAAGTATTCGAAACCCTTGGAATGCATTAAGTTCCCATGTACACGAAATCCCATAGTTCAAGAAATAGCTGGTACTCGAAACCATCATCTGTATTCGAATTAACCAGTGTACTCGAAATAGTCTGTGTATTCGAAATAACCAGTGTACTCGAAGTAGTCTGTGTATTCGAAATAACCAGTGTACTCGAAATAGCCTTGTACTCGAAATTCTAATTATGATTTCGAGTACCCTTTGTACAGGGTTTCGTGTACTCATCACTTTCATCATAAAACATCTTAGAATTTCATCTAAGGCTTTGGGGAGCTAGTTCTAGGTTCCTTAGGGTGTTACCTACATACTGGAACCTCAAAGTCCCGAACTTTATGCATAAAGGTGTGAGCTTTATGCATAAGTTCCCTTTTGTATGTCCATCCTAATTTTTGTACAAAAATCCTAACTTTTCAGTTTGGATCACTTACTTGACGGTAGATGAGCACTCCTGTAGATCCTCGTGCGTTTCCTCTTCCGTTTGGTCGATTAAAAGCTCGATCCTTGAAGTTCCGGGACTCTACTTCGTGTACTCGGGAGAATGTGCTTCTAGCCAAAGGTTCGCACTATTCCTAAGGCACTGGTATTTATAGGGAGGGTCCCTGTATTCGAAAACTCATGTACACGAAATACGGTGTACTCGAAATATTCTCCCATTTCGAGTACACGATCTCTAAGCCTCGCCTTGTTTATTTTTCGTCTATTTTCCTTCAATATTATTATACGTTACCCATTTGTACGTTTAAGTGACTTTTATTAGAAAATTTGGGATGTTACAAGTCTCCCCTCCTTACAATAGGTTTCGTCCCGAAACCTGCCTCGTTACACATCGAACAAACGAGGATACAGCCTCCTCATTTCATCTTCCGTCTCCCATGTCGCGTCTGAACCCTTCCGATGCTTCCACTGAACCTTGACTTGACGAACCGTTTTATTCCGTAGCTGTTTTTCCTACGTATCCACGATGGCAACTGGTTCTTCAATGTAGTTCAGTCGGTCATCTACCTCAATGTCATCCAAAGGAACGTGTGTTAGCTCGTCTGCCAGACACTTCCTAAGATGTGACACGTGGATGGTAGGATGAATCCCATTCAGCTCCTCTGGTAGGTCCAATCGATACGCGACTTTCCCTACCCTTTCCTTTATCTGAAACGGTCCGATGTACCTCGGACTCAACTTTCCTCTCTTTCTGAATCGAATGATTCTCTTCCATGGTGATACTTTCAGCAACACTCGATCGCCAACATCAAACTCGATCGGTCTTCGGCGCTTGTCAGCGTAAGACTTTTGGCGATCTTGTGCAGCTTTCATTCGTGCTTTTATCACCCGTAACTTTTCTGCCATATCAATCACGGCAACCATGTTTCCTATTTCCTTCTGTCCAACTTCACCCTAGCATACCGGGGTTCTACATCGTCTTCCGTACAACGCCTCGTATGGGGGCATTCCGATACTAGAGTGATAGCTGTTATTCGAAAACTCCACCAATGGCAAGTGATCATCCCAGCTTCCTCCAAAATCGATAATGCACGCCCTCAACATATCCTCCAACGTTTGAATAGTCCTTTCCGACTGTCCATCCGTTTGGGGGTGATAGGCGGTACTGATGTTCAGTCTCGTTCCCATAGCATCGTGAAACTGCTCCCAGAATCTGGAAGTAAACCTCGTATCTCGATCTGACACAATGGAGACAGGAACTCCATGTCGGGTCACAATCTCTTTCACGAACAACTCAGACAACCTTTCGGACGTATACGTTTCCTTGATAGGAAGAAAGTGTGCACTCTTCGTCAATCGGTCCACAATAACCCAAATGGTATCATGTCATTTAGCTGTTCTCGGTAGCTTGGTGATGAAATCCATGGTGATGTGTTCCCATTTCTATTCCGGTACCTCAAGAGGTTGCACATATCCGTAGGGTTTCTGATGTTCAGCCTTCACTTGTGCACAAGTAAGGCACCTATTCACGTACTGCATCACGTTAAATTTCATGTCCGGCCACCAATAATCCTTTCGAAGATCTTGATACATCTTCGTCGCACCGGGATGAACCGAATAACGTGATTTGTGGGCTTCATCTAAAATCCTTGACCGAATGTCCCCATTTCTGGGTACCCACATTCGACCGAATCGTATCTTTATACCGCAATCATTGTCTTCCAAGTTCTTGACCTGCCCGAAGACACGTTCAAAACCCACGTTCTCCTCTTTCAACCCTTCCTGTTGCGCCTGTTTGAGCTCGTTCAGAAAGTTTGGCGTTATCACCAAACTATATGATTTTACCCATATGGCAGGATGATCCGTCTTGTGACTCAAAGCATCTGCTACCACATTGGCCTTTCCTGGGTGATATAAAATATCACAATCATAATCCTTTAACAGCTCAAGCCATCGTCTCTGCCTCATATTCAAATCCTTTTGCTCGAAGAAGTACTTCAAGCTCTTATGGTCGGTATAGATGGTACTCCTTACTCCATACAAATAGTGCCTCCATATTTTCCATGCAAACACTACTGCAGCGAGTTCAAGATCATGGGTCGGGTAGTTAGCCTCATGAATCTTTAGCTGGCGAGAAGCATAAGCTATCACCCTTCCCCTTTGCATCAGTACGCATCCCAACCCTTGTCGTGACGCATCGGCATACACAACAAGATCATCATTTCCATCCGGTAGTGCTAGAACAGGAGCTTGGGTAAGTTTCTCCTTTAGCACTGAAAAACGCTTGTTCTTGGTTCGGACCCCATTCGTACTTTACATCTTTCCTCATGAGCTTTGTCAACGGCGTCGCTAGCTTGGAGAAGTCTTGAATAAATCTCCGATAGTAACCGGCCAAACCAAGAAAACTGCGTACTTCAGTCGGTGACTTCGGAGGGCTCCATTTCATAATCGTTTCAACTTTAGCTGGATCTACCATAATGCCTTCTGGGTTCACCACGTGACCCAGAAACTGTACCTCTCGTAACCAGAAAGCGCATTTGGAGAATTAATCATAAAGTTTCTCTTTCTTTAGGATATCCAATACCTCACGTACGTGGCAAGCATGGTGTCCCTCGTTCTTTGAATAAATCAAAATATCATCAATAAACACTATCACCGATCGGTCCAGCATCGGTCGACATATTCTGTTCATCAAATCCATAAATGCTGCGGGAGCATTCGTCAATCCAAACGACATAATGAGAAACTCGTAATGTCCATAACGCATACGGAAAGCAGTCTTTGGAATATCCTGCTCTCGAACTTTCAACTGATGGTAACCGGATCGGAGATCAATCTTTGAGAACCAGCTTGCCCCTTGCAGTTGATCGAACAAGTCATCAATTCTAGGTAGAGGATACCTGTTCTTTACGGTCAACTAATTCAGTTCCCTGTAATCGATACACATACGCATACTTCCATCTTTCTTCTTAATGAACTGCACCGGTGCTCCCCACGGAGAGACAATCGGTCGTATAAAACCTTTATCAAGGAGTTCTTGTAGCTGGATCATCATTTCCTTCATCTCAGTTGGAGCTAGACAGTAAGGTGTTTTGGCAACGGGTTGTGCCCCTGGCACTAAGTCGATCTGGAACTCAATTTCCCGCTCAGGTGGTAATCCAGGAAATTCCTCAGGGAATACATCGGGGAAGTTACACACCACATGAACATCATCAATCGTCCTCGTATCATTACGCTCCTCAATCACATAGGCCAAGTAGGCACCGCACCCCCGCCTCATCATATCATCAGCCTTGATCATCGAAATGATTTTCGACGCATACATCGTTCTATCACCATAAACCGTTACAGAACTCCCATCCATCGCACGTAAACATATCATCTTTCGTCGACATACAATGTTAGCCTCATATTTGGCTAACCAGTCTGTCACACCCCGACCCGAGGGGATTAGGGCATGACGATTGATTTCAAATCATTTAACTAACTTTGCGGAAGCATAGTTTAAATAATTCATAGCCCAAAGCAAACTAAAGCAAATAAAGTCTCAAACACACAACAATTGTCTAAACTGCCACGCAGGGCCCAATAAAACATAATTCAATAACATAAATTGTTTTTAAATCAAATCCATTCTAAAGCCACACTATTCCTCTAGAAGCTCTTTCAGTTCTCCTACTCATACCAATTCAACCTGAAAGACATGCTAAAATACGTCAACTAAATAGTTGGTGAGAACATGAGTTTAATAATATGACACAATAGTAACAATAAGTATAACATGTGATAATTCAATAACAATACAACCAACCCTGTCCCATGCTCGGGCGTTTGCCTCATACACTGTTAGTCCACAACATGGTCAAACCAAATATACTTCCCAATTCCGAGACCCGTTCCTGCTCTCGGTCATTTATGTATCATAAGAATATATGCCACAACGGTTGACAATAACCTCAGTGGGGTTTCAACCTTTCTTTTACAAGGCCACCCTTTCGGGCCACTGTGCGTGGGGGATTCCCCAAGTAGTACTACCCATATACTCACCGGCTCTCCTTATGAGTTAATGGTTGTAAATTATGTTTAATGCCTAGGGGAAGCAATTTTATTGAAATGGACGTTCATTATCACATAAATAAAATTTTATAAACAATTTATGGAGCATGCTTTCAGTATCCCAAAACAGTAAAAAGAAAAGGGATCACATGAACTCACCTGCTACTGATGTTTGGTTATCTGTCGATTGAAGGGGTTGATGGTAAATCTTGATTGGTTCACTTGCCTAGTGTATGTTTAGATTTCAGTAAATATCCATGCCATAAACATTGATGTGATATTGTTTCTCATTTAACCTTATTTTCAAGTATTCAAAATTACATGAGAATATAAGTTTACATATTTATAAGTTTTTCCCCATTACTTTTTATTAGTAAAGGGTCTGAGTAAATTTTTATTTACTCATTCCCTATTATTTTAATATTAACTACTTATATTACAAATTGTTTTTATATGCTTAAAATCCTCAAAAATTCCCAGATAATGATTCTGATCACTAAAAATTCCGAAAATATTTATATAGTTTCATACGGATGTTATTTAACTCCTGTAAAATTTTCAGAATTTTTAAAGCTTGTTTACTATTTTAAACAGTTTTAAACATTTTAAATCCCATTAATATTATAATAAATATTTCCCCTTACGTAAAAATTACCAAACGTTTTATACAGTAAATAAATCACGTTCTAAGGTTACTTCAGGAATTTCAGAATTTTAGGAGGTAATTTACTATATAAAATGATTTTTGCACTATTTATTATTTTAAATAACAAATAAATACTTAACAGTCACTAAAAATTACCATATTTTAACTGAGGCCTCCCAGTATTATTAGAATACTGGGAAAAATAATTACGTCATATTTTGGACAGTAAAAAATTAAATTCGTATTTTTAGCCTTTACAAATATTTTAAATGGCAAATAATTAGTTTAAACTATAAATTTTTAGTTTCAATATTTTTCCCAGGTCTTCTAACTATATTCATACCGAAATAAATTATACTTAGGATTTTTGTCACTGAGGAGCTATTTTTGATGATTTTATCAAGATTTATAAGGATTTTAATAAATTCATAACTTATTCTAGACATAACAATAAATACTCAAACTTTTTGAGTGTTATCCCAACATTATTATGAGTCCATTTTAGTTATACATTCTGTCCAGAAAACTGTTAACATAATTTTTGATATTTTAAATACTTATAAGCCTTAGAAATTGGGTTTTTGGGGCAAAATTAACAATATAACATTCCTATCATCAAAACCCAATCTTTTATAAAATATTTCCAACAATAAAATCATATCTAGACCTGATCAAAATTTCGAGACATACATATAAGCATTTTAAAGTTGTAGTTTTCATTTTTACATACATGCATGCATATGTATATTAATCCTTAGAGAGGTATAGTCATACCCTTGTGTTGTGAACTTGTGAACCACGATTCGAGATGATTCTTAGGATGGTTAGAACCTATCAAATGTGTAGAAAGGTTTTAGAGTTAGCTAGAAATATGAAAATGTGAGTTATGAGTTTCCACCTCATGGATTAACACATGCAAGACTTGCATGTGTAGGGATTATCTTGTGTTCTCGTCCCCCATAGAATTTAGTGTATTAGATAGGATGAAAATCGATTTCTTTGAATGGGTAAGGATCCTTGTACCGAAATCATGGTTTTTGTTTAGAATTTGTCGAATCTTCACACATGCATGTGCATGCATGTGTGTTTTTCGGACATTGTCATCAAAACTCATGCTTGTATGTTTTGAAAAGTTCAATATAAATGTTTAGGGGCTGTCGAGATTTGTGAGACAAGAAAGAGTAGATAGAATAAGGTTTTCAAGTTTTAGAAGCTCACTATCTAACCTTTGTGTCGAACGAAACTCTTGAACTCGAGATGCTTTTGTGTTGAGACCTCAAAACCGTCGATCTCTTGGGGAAGAGGGGCTGGAACTCGTCAAAGCTTGAGAGGGAATGAAGTGAGAGTGTTTTCCTTTGAGTTAAGAGAATTCAAATGAGGAGTGTGAAATTATTTGTTGTGGCCGAATTTAGAGAGAGATAGATGGGTATTTTTCGGTCAAAGAAAAAGAAAAAGGGAAGGGAGTGAGTGGGTGATGTGTGTGGGGAAAAGAGGGAGGATGTGGATTGGTGGGTTTAGGGTGGTGGTGTAAGGGTTTTTGTTTTCTTGTGTTAGTATGTATGTATGTAGCCGTGTAAGGTGTGTGTGTATATGATGGTGATGTGGGTAAAAGATGTAGAAGTAACCCTATTGGTGATAGTGGGAGGTGTGTTAAGAAAATAGTTTTAAATCAAATATGTGTGTGTGTCTAACGTGTGTGCATATATATATGTATATATATATATGTATCGTGTATATGTGTATGTGTATGCATGTGTGTCAAGATGTAAAAGTATAAAGATAGTATATGTATATATATATATATATATATAATGATGTTATGTGTAGATAATATAAAGAGTTGTGTTTTATTTATTTAAATAACCTATGCATGTATGGATATATGTGGGTGTCGCACATATGCATGTATGTGTAAACATATATTAGATTTTTATTTGTTGAGTCATGAAATTAATACCCCTATGCATGTATGTATGAACGAAATGTGAACATATATTTATATATTACTATGTGTGTGTATGTCGTGACATACATATAACTTTTTAATATGATAATTATTTATTAGAAGTAATTTAGCATTAGGTAAGATAATTATCATAAATTCAAACATGCTTATAAATATATATACATATATGAATATGTGAAATCATTGTTCCACTTTATTTTCACTCACTGTGTCACAAGAATATATTATGTTTCATAGAAGAATTCTTGTTTCTAAATTTTTATGGCATGGGTGTTCTATTGTTCTCAACTAATGACATAATTTCTCTACTTAATGTTTCTAAGAAGTGTGTTTATCTAAACATATTAACAGAATGCATCGAAATTTAAAGTTTTAATATAAACCTGATTCACGTGTTGTCACAGTCTCCCCTACTTGTAGAAATTTCGTCCTCGAAATTTGCTTTGTCATAGTCAACTTGTAGTTTGAAATAGTTGAGGGTACTTCTTACGTATCTCCGACTCTTTTTCCCAAGTAAACTTAGGCCCTCGTTTGGAATCCCAACGTACTTTTACAATTGGTATCTTACTACGCCTCAACTTCTTGATCTGTCTGTCCATGATTTCTACAGGCTCCTCCATGAATTGCAATTGTTTATTGACCTTTGCTTCTTTGTAAGGTATGATCAAACTTTCGTCCACTAAGCATTTCTTGAGGTTTGACACATGAAACACATCATGTATTCCTTCTAATTCCAATGGAAGTTCTAGCTGATAAGCTACAAGTCTCACTCTTGCTACAATTTTAAAGGGTCCAATATACCGGGGGTTCAACTTCCCATGTTTGCCAAAGCGTACCGTACCCTTCCATGGTGATACCTTTAGCATGACTTTATCTCCTACACTGAACTCCAACGGCCTTCGTCTCTTATCTGCATAACTCTTCTGTCGGTCTTGAGCAGCCTTCATCCTTTCCTTGATTTTATGAATCTTATTAGTAGTTTCTTGCACAATCTCAGGCCCTGTTAATTTGTTCTCACCTATTTCATTCCAACACAGCGGTGATCTACACTTTCTCCCATATAATGCTTCAAACGGTGCGGCTTGAATACTAGTATGGTAGCTGTTATTATAGGAGAATTCAACTAATGGCAAGTGGGTGTCCCAACTTCCTCCAAAATCTATTACACACGCTCTCAACATGTCTTCCAATGTCTGGATAGTCCTTTCACTTTGCCCATCCGTTTGAGGATGGTAAGCCGTACTTAGTTTTAATTTGGTTCCCAGAGCTTCTTGAAGAGTTTGCCAAAATCTTGAGGTGAAGCGACTATCTCTATCCGAGATTATTGATGTTGGCACTCCGTGTCTCGACACAATTTCATTCATATAAATCTTTGCTAACTTATCCATCTTGAAATCTTCCCTTATGGGTAAAAAGTGTGCTGTTTTTGTTAACCTATCAACGACTACCCATATTGAGTCATGACCACTTGTGGTCCGAGGTAACTTGGTTACAAAATCCATAGTAACTTGTTCCCATTTCCATGCAGGTATCTCTGGTTGTTGTAACAATCCAGATGGCTTCTGATGCTCTGCTTTTACTCTTGCACAAGTCAAGCATTTGCTGACATATTCTGCTATTGATCTTTTTAATCCAGGCCACCAGAATTTTTCTTTTAACTCATGGTACATCTTGTCGCCACCGGGATGCACTGAGTATCTAGACTTATGGGTTTCTTCTAAAATTACTTCCCTCATACCCCCATGCAGAGGTATCCATATCTTCCCTTTATATTCCTTTAATCTTCCTTGATCTTCTTCATCAAATTGTTTCACTTTTTGTCAATGATTCTTCCCTTAAGTTTTCCTTGGACAAGGCTTCCTGTTGAACTTTATGTATCATTTCCTTTAGATCAATCCCTACTGTCATCTTCAGGGCTTTTACTCTTAGTGGACTCATTCTTTCTTTTCGACTCAAGGCGTCTGCTACTACATTTGCCTTTCCCGGATGATACCTGATTTCACAGTCATAATCACTTAACAATTCTACCCATCTCCTTTGCCTCATATTCAGTATTTTCTGATCCAGTATATGTTGTAAGCTCTTATGATCAGTATAGATTACACAATTCGTTCCATATAAGTAGTGTCTCCATATCTTTAGAGCAAACACTACAGCTCCTAATTCTAAGTCATGGGTGGTGTAGTTTTTCTCATGTGTTTTCAATTGTCGTGATGCGTATGCAATCACTTTCTTCCTTTGCATTAACACACAACCTAGTCCCATTCTAGAAGCATCACAGTACACCACGAAATCTTCATTCCCTTCTGGTAAGGATAATATGGGTGCACTACATAACCTTTGCTTAAGAGTGTCAAATGCTTCTTGTTGTTTTTCTCCCCATTCAAAAGTCACTTTCTTCTGAGTTAACGTAGTTAACGGTAGTGCTATCTTCGAGAAATTCTCAATAAATCTTCTGTAATAACCAGCCAATCCCAGGAATTGTCTTATTTCGGTAGGAGTTCTCGGTGTCTCCCATTCCTTAATTGCCTCTATCTTTGAAGGGTCTACTTGTATTCCTTCTTCGTTTATAATGTGCCCCAAGAACTGTACCTCTCTCATCCAAAATTCACATTTGCTCAGCTTAGCAAACAACTTTTCCTTCCTTAAGAGTTCTAGCATCTTTCGTAGGTGCTCTTCATGATCCTTCGCATTCTTCGAGTATATTAGTATATCATCAATGAATACTATCACGAATTTATCCAGGTATGGTTTACACACCCGGTTCATGAGATCCATAAACACAGCAGGTGCGTTTGTAAGCCCGAAGGGCATTACCATAAACTCATAATGTCCGTAACGAGTTCTGAACGCGGTTTTAGGAACATCCTCATCCCTAACTCTCAATTGATGATATCCCGATCTTAAGTCTATCTTTGAAAAATAGCTTGCCCCTTGAAGTTGATCAAACAAATCATCGATTCTGGGGAGTGGATAACGATTCTTTATAGTGACTTTGTTTAGCTCTCGGTAGTCGATGCACATTCTCAACATCCCGTCCTTCTTTTTCACAAATAGTACTGGGGCTCCCCATGGGGAAAAGCTCGGTCTTATGAAACCTTTATCCATCAGCTCTTGTATTTGAATCACCATTTCTTGCATTTCGGAGGGTGCTAAGCGATAAGGTGCTTTAGCTACTGGTGCCGCTCCTGGTATCAAATCAATTCTGAATTCCACTTGTCTTGGTGCCGGCATTCCTGGCAACTCTTCAGGGAATACATCCATATATTCAGATACAATTGGTATTTCCTTGGGTACTGTTTCTTCTTTCTTGGTGACTACATAGGCCAGGTAAATCATGTTTCCCTTCCTTGAATACCTCTCCGTCTTTGCATACGAAATGATTTGCGGTAATTCTCTAACCTTATGTCCAATCACGATTACCTTCTTATTGTTAACTAAGGGAATTGTCATAGTCTTATGTTCACAGTTAAGTTCTACCTTATTCATGGTTAGCCAATCCATTCCAATAACTACATCAAAGCCTCCTAATTCAATAGGCAGTAAATCAATCTTAAACTTTTGTCCTTCCATAACTAATTCACAATCTTTCAACATTTCTTTTATACTTATCACTTTTCCAGTGGCTATCTCTACTTCACATATATCTTTCAAACAAGTGGGTTGCTTATCGAGTAAGGATCGAAATTTTGTTGATATAAAACTAAATGTGGCACCCGTATCAATCAATACACTAGCAACATGATTGTTTAAAAGAAACGTACCCGTTATCATTTCCGGATCCTTCTGTGCTTCGGTTGCGGTAAGTACGAATGCTCTTCCGGTTGCTTTCTGCGGCTTATCTCTCTTCAGTTTCGGGCACACATTCCTCAAATGCCCAGGGTCTCCGCATTCATAACACCTAGCTACATCCTTGGCTCTACAATCCTTGAGGAGGTGTCCTGCTTTCTTGCACTTGTAGCAATACTTTGGGTTGCATTCTCCTTGGTGATGTATCTTGCATTTGTCACACCAAGGACTAGTTCCTAGGTATAGCTTTCTCCCTGGTCTGGGTACAGTTGATTCCTTTGCCTTGCCAAAGTCATTTCTCTTTCCTTCAAATCTCCTAAACTTGTGATCTCCTTTCCTATCATTCCTGTTATCCTGCCCCTTCCTCTTATCTCCCACCTTTTCTTGGTTTATCTTCCCACATCGCACTATTTCATCAGTAAGCGTTCCTCCTAACTCTACTGCAGACTGAAAAGTAGCTGGTCTTGCTGTCCTGACATATCCCCTAACTTGTGGTGCTAAACCCCAGATGTACCTTCCAATCCTTTTAGTCTCAGGGGTAACCAAGTGTGGTACAAGTAACGCCATCTCATTGAATCGATTGATATATTTGGTGTGATCCAAACCAACCATTTCATGTGCTAGAAATTCCGCTTCGATTCTTTCCAGTTCATTAATCGGGCAGAATTTTTCAGTAACAATATCCTTAAAATCTTTCCACTTCATGGTTTTAATGGCGTTTCGTCCCCTAGTCTTGACAATGGTGTTCCACCAAGTTAACGCAGATCCCTTAAGAGAGTGAGTTGCATATTTCACCTTGTTATCCTCCTTGCAATCGCTGATATCTAACACTGCCTCCATATCTTCCAACCATCTTATTGCTCCTACAGCACCATCCCTTCCTTCAAAATCTTTGGGCTTGCAGGCCATGAAGGTCTTGTATGAGCACCCCTTTCGTTCTTCTGTTTCTACTTGTTTGATTTCTGGCCCTCCAGCTCCGTGGGCATTTTCGTTTTGATTTTCTATATTCATATCTGCCCTGATTTGCGCTGCGATGGTCGGTATTGCGTTTTGGATATGTCTAGTGATAAGATCAGTCATTCTGTCTTCCCTGTTCCGGTCTCCCTCATTTCCTCCTGCATTTGGGTTGCCCTCCAAGGGGTTTTCTCCATTTTCAGCGTGATTTACTGAGTTTTCCGGGGGAGGTGGTGGTGGATTCCTTCTTCGTCCAGCTCGCGGATTTGGATTTGCTCCCGCATTGAGTTGACCACGGTTCAGTCGTTGGCTACGTCGGGGAGGCATTCTATATCATGAGTTTCACACGTAGAGAAAATTATTGTTATTAGTCATTATTGAGCAATTAATTTAGTTTCAGTATTGTGTCATATTCGTAGTTAACAATTATTAAAGAGAAAACAAAAATATATTTAGGCAACCTTCAAATCCATACATTTAAAATCATACATCCAAAATATCTCATGATGTATCATATTATCACATTCATTCATCATGACAACCAAACAATAATTCATAGAAACCAAATTTCTCAATGTTTCAACCCATTCATTACATAATTCAAAATGTTTCACCATCATGTTTCCAATGCACCATCAGGGAAAATATCCCTATCAATCCCAATTGTTTCATAATACATCAAGATTTGGGCATGCAATCCCATATTGTCTCATAATACATCAAATGACATAATTCATAATGAAAAATAAAAAAAATCAGTCCCCTAAGTCTTCTTCCCACGTAGTGAATCCCACACAGTTGCAAAGAATCCCTTCTTCTTTGTTGCCTGTCGAGCCTCACGGGTCTCCTTCAATTCTTTGCGTGTCATTTCCAGTTGCAGGGTGACTGCTCCTATATGCCTTTGGAATTGTTCCGCTAGTTGGGTTGCCTTCTTTTCCTGCTCGAACATAGCAGACCACAGCATGTAGTTCTCTTCTCTCTGCGGGTTGACATCTACAGCTCTGCTCCTACTCGGACCCGCCATATCCATCCCATGGCGAGCAGAATGCCCTAAGTGCACGCTATGACGCGCGGGCTGAACCAGATCAGGTTCTCCCATGGTAGGATAAAGGGGTCCACTCCTGGGCATACGAAAAGACATGGAGGCTCCCGGCCTCGCTCCCATAACAGGTGTGGGTCTCCTAACAGGTCCGTCACTAGGTTCAATACGGGGTAAGGGAGGAGACATAGATCTAGTGCGAGATCTACTGGGCGTAGTAGATGCAGCATCATAATACTCCATTGGCTCCGACTCTGATGAAGAGAAGTATGCATCCTCTGGCAGCGGACTATAGTGTTGAGGGAACTGTCGATGCAATTCCTCACGAACAGCTGGAGGGAAGTCTCTCCTCGCAAAGGCACTTGGTCGGCTCGATGGTCCGCTCTTACTGGTTCCCTTACCTTTCGCATCCATTTTCCTGCAATAAATTAATTAGAATATTTGATAATGTAATTTGTCCTAGATTCCCTAAAGCAATATTTCCTATTTCCTAAGTATCCTAATTTCTTATCTATTTGTCCCAATCTCTCGGTTATAGTCTTAGGTATGCTAAGGCACCTCATTCTCTATAACCTTGGGCTCTGATACCAACCTGTCACACCCCGACCCGAGGGGATTAGGGCATGACGATTGATTTCAAATCATTTAACTAACTTTGCGGAAGCATAGTTTAAATAATTCATAGCCCAAAGCAAACTAAAGCAAATAAAGTCTCAAACACACAACAATTGTCTAAACTACCACGCAGGGCCCAATAAAACATAATTCAATAACATAAATTGTTTTTAAATCAAATCCATTCTAAAGCCACACTATTCCTCTAGAAGCTATTCCAGTTCTCCTACTCATACCAATTCAACCTGAAAGACATGCTAAAATACGTCAACTAAATAGTTGGTGAGAACATGAGTTTAATAATATGACACAATAGTAACAATAAGTATAACATGTGATAATTCAATAACAATACAACCAACCCTGTCCCATGCTCGGGCGTTTGCCTCATACACTGTTAGCCCACAACATGGTCAAACCAAATATACTTCCTAATTCCGAGACCCGTTCCTGCTCTCGGTCATTTATGTATCATAAGAATATATGCCACAACGGTTGACAATAACCTCAGTGGGGTTTCAACCTTTCTTTTACAAGGCCACCCTTTCGGGCCACTGTGCGTGGGGGATTCCCCAAGTAGTACTACCCATATACTCACAGGCTCTCCTTATGAGTTAATGGTTGTAAATTATGTTTAATGCCTAGGGGAAGCAATTTTATTGAAACGGACGTTCATTATCACATAAATAAAATTTTATGAACAATTTATGGAGCATGCTTTCAGTATCCCAAAACAGTAAAAAGAAAAGGGATCACATGAACTCACCTGCTACTGATGTTTGGTTATCTGTCGATTGAAGGGGTTGATGGTAAATCTTGATTGGTTCACTTGCCTAGTGTATGTTTAGATTTCAGTAAATATCCATGCCATAAACATTGATGTGATATTGTTTCTCATTTAACCTTATTTTCAAGTATTCAAAATTACATGAGAATATAAGTTTACATATTTATAAGTTTTTCCCCATTACTTTTTATTAGTAAAGGGTCTGGGTAAATTTTTATTTACTCATTCCCTATTATTTTAATATTAACTACTTATATTACAAATTGATTTTATATGCTTAAAATCCTCAAAAATTCCCAGATAATGATTCTGATCACTAAAAATTCCGACAATATTTATATAGTTTCATACGGATGTTATTTAACTCCTGTAAAATTTTCAGAATTTTTAAAGCTTGTTTACTATTTTAAACAGTTTTAAACATTTTAAATCCTATTAATATTATAATAAATATTTCCCGATACGTAAAAATTACCAAACATTTTATACAGTAAATAAATCATGTTCTAAGGTTACTGCAGGAATATCAGAATTTTAGGAGGTCATTTACTATATAAAATGATTTTTGCAGTATTTATTATTTTAAATAACAAATAAATACTTAAAAGTCACTAAAAATTACCATATTTTAACTGAGGCCTCTCAGTATTATTCGAATACTGGGAAAAATAATTACTTCATATTTTGGACAGTAACAAATTAAATTCGTATTTTTAGCCTTTACAAATATTTTAAATGGCAAATAATTAGTTTAAACTATAAATTTTTAGTTTCAATATTTTTCCCAGGTCTTCTAACTATATTCATACCGAAATAAATTATACTTAGGATTTTTGTCACTCAGGAGCTATTTTTGATGATTTTATCAAGATTTATAAGGATTTTAATAAATTCATAACTTATTCTAGACATAACAATAAATACTCAAACTTTTTGAGTGTTATCCCAACATTATTATGAGTCCATTTCAGTTATACATTCTGTCCAGAAAACTGTTAACATAATTTTTGATATTTTAAATACTTATAATCCTTAGAAATTGGGTTTTTGGGGCAAAATTAACAATATAACTTTCCTATCATCAAAACCCAATCTTTTATAAAATATTTCCAACAATAAAATCATATCTAGACCTGATCAAAATTTCGAGACATACATATAAGCATTTTAAAGTTGTAGTTTTCATTTTTACATACATGCATGCATATATATATTAATCCTTAGAGAGGTATAGTCATACCCTTGTGTTGTGAACTTGTGAACCACGATTCGAGATGATTCTTAGGATGGTTAGAACCTATCAAATGTGTAGAAAGGTTTTAGAGTTAGCTAGAAATATGAAAATGGGAGTTATGAGTTTCCAACTCATGGATTAACACATGCAAGACTTGCATGTGTAGGGATTATCTTGTGTTCTCGTCCCCCATAGAATTTAGTGTATTAGATAGGATGAAAATCGATTTCTTTGAATGGGTAAGAATCCTTGTACCGAAATCATGGTTTTTGTTTAGAATTTGTCGAATCTTCGCACATGCATGTGCATGCATGTGTGTTTTTCGGACATTGTCATAAAAACTCATGCTTGTATGTTTTGAAAAGTTCAATATAAATGTTTAGGGGCTGTCGAGATTTGTGAGACAAGAAAGAGTAGATAGAATAAGGTTTTCAAGTTTTAGAAGCTCACTATCTAACCTTTGTGTCGAACGAAACTCTTGAACTCGAGATGCTCTTGTGTTGAGACCTCGAAACCGTTGATCTCTTGGGGAAGAGGGGCTGGAACTCGTCAAAGCTTGAGAGGGAATGAAGTGAGAGTGTTTTCCTTTGAGTTAAGAGAATTCAAATGAGGAGTGTGAAATTATTTGTTGTGGCCGAATTTAGAGAGAGATAGATGGGTATCTTTCGGTCAAAGAAAAAGAAAAAGGGAAGGGAGTGAGTGGGTGATGTGTGTGGGGAAAAGAGGGAGGATGTGGATTGGTGGGTTGAGGGTGGTGGTGTAAGGGTTTTTGTTTTCTTGTGTTAGTATGTATGTATGTAGCCGTGTAAGGTGTGTGTGTATATGATGGTGATATGGGTAAAAGATGTAGAAGTAACCCTATTGGTGATAGTGGGAGGTGTGTTAAGAAAATAGTTTTAAATCAAATATGTGTGTGTGTCTAACGTGTGTGCATATATATATGTATATATATATATATGTGTATCGTGTATATGTGTATGTGTATGCATGTGTGTCAAGATATAAAAGTATAAAGATAGTATATGTATATATATATATATAATGATGTTATGTGTAGATAATATAAAGAGTTGTGTTTTATTTATTTAAATAACCTATGCATGTATGGATATATGTAGGTGTCGCACATATGCATGTATGTGTAAACATATGTTAGATTTTTATTTGTTGAGTCATGAAATTAATACCCCTATGCATGTATGTATGAACGAAATGTGAACATATATTTATATATTACTATGTGTGTGTATGTCGTGACATACATATAACTTTTTAATATGATAATTATTTATTAGAAGTAATTTAGCATTAGGTAAGATAATTATCATAAATTCAAACATGCTTATAAATATATATACATATATGAATATGTGAAATCATTGTTCCACTTTATTTTCACTCACTGTGTCACAAGAATATATTATGTTTCATAGAAGAATTCTTGTTTCTAAATTTTTATGGCATGGGTGTTCTATTGTTCTCAACTAATGACATAATTTCTCTACTTAATGTTTCTAAGAAGTGTGTTTATCTAAACATATTAACAGAATGCATCGAAATTTAAAGTTTTAATATAAACCTGATTCACGTGTTGTCACACAGTCCATACCCAAAACTACATCGAAGCCTCCTAAGGTTATCAGAAACAATCGGACAGGGAAGCTATGACCTTCTATCTCAACATAACAATCATCAATAACCTCAGTCACCCTGGTCATCTTACCAATAGCCGTCTCTACATCAAATACTCGATCTATCTTCTTAACCTTCCCAGATAACCCATCACAGAAAGTAGAAGACACAAAACTCATACTGGCACCAGAATCAAACAATACAGAAGCAGGAATATTGTTGATAAAAAAGGTACCTGTGACCACATCGGGGTCCTCGATCGCATCATCCTTCATCATCGTAAAGGCTCGTGCTTTAGCCTTCTACTTCTCCTTTCCTTTCTCCTCTTTCTTACCCGAGCTCGAAGCATCGGCCCATGGTTGTCTGCAATCCTTGGACAGATGTCCAAACCCGTTGCAGTTGTAGCATATGGTGGCACTCGGGCAGTTGTTGGAAAAATGTCTCGTCTTCCCACATCGAAAACATAAGTTAGTGCCCACCAAGCACTGTCCGACGTGAACTTTACCACACTTGTTACATCGGTTCACATCCTCAAACTTCAACTTCTTGCTTGAAAACTTTCGTTGGTCTGTTCGACCCCTCTTAGTCCCGGAAGACTATTTCTCTTTTGCTTCTTCTTTGGCTGATTCAACAGACATAACATCATCCCAAACTATCCCACTGAGTTCAACAGTGGAGTCGAAGGTCTTGGGAGCATTTGCCTTGACATGAATTCTGACCTTTGGTGGCAAACCCTCCATGTACAACTTCATCCTCCTTTCCTCAGTAGCAACTAGATGATGTACAAGCCTCGCCATCTCATTAAACCGTGAAGTGTACTGCCTGTGATTCAAGCTTCCAGCTTTCAGCACCAGAAACTCTCTTTCAACTTTATCCAATTCGTTCTTGGGACATAACTGTTTAGCGACCAGTTCCCTGAGATCGTCCCAAGTCATCTTCTCCATATCAGCTATAGACTTGGACTGCTTAATGGTGTTCCACCAGTGTAGTGCCTCCTCGACAAAGGAGTGAGCTGCAAACTTGACAACTTGATCAATTCGGCACTCAATCGCAGAAATCCAGTGGCAGGTGGCTACATCATCCTTCTTTCCATCAAAGGTCGGTGGGTTACATCCCTTGAAGGACTTGTATTCACAGCCCTTCAGTTTCCAAGTCATAGAGTCGTCGCTCTTAGTCTCGATGATCACCACATCATCTTCTTTGGTGCTCTCCTTAGTTCCCTCAGACTTGTCTTTCAGAACATCCTTCAGTGCCTTAGCAATCAAGGTTGGTAGCTTCTCATCCATGATCTTGCAGACCTCATCAGAAATAGCCTTCACTACGATAGGTTCAAGAGTGAACTCTTCTTCATTCTCTGGTTGCTCGTTGTGCTCGTGGTCGTCCTCATTGACGGGTTCTTCATCCTCGACACGTGGTTCTTCAGGTTTCTGTGGTTGCTTACGTGGTCTACCCTTTTGTCCACCCATCTAAAATTTCTACATAATGCAACAATTGATGAGTTAGTACAAGAATCAGTTTAGCACGGAATAAGCTTTGTAAATCGTTAATGACGTTGATCAGGTGTTATTAACTATTTACCCAACTCATAGGCTCTAAACGTTTCCCCTCCCATCTCCTCAATGTGCATGACACTAACAACTTATCTAACCTTAGATCTACATCTTAACTCGTACAAAATTTTCAGCTCGTGGCATCCGTTCATCCGTGGTTGGCAATCCGCATCCTTTAATCCCATTCTCAGTTTAAGTCTTAGCATTTGGGATGCTAAGATCTCTCAAACTATGGCCCTGATACCAACTTGTGGGGCCCCGAAACCGGGCACCTCACAGAGGTTGGTTTTCATCATAACACATAGCTCTTAAACTGAAAACTTTCATAATCATGCAGCGGAAATGTAAACCTAGTTTGATAGACAGAATTTAAAGTGTCTGTATTTTGATCATATCGAATTGCCAAAGCCATCGGATTCTCTATCTTGATGCCCCGAGCTCCATGCATCCTTTCGTCTTAGCCCTAACCTGACATACATGCTAAATCAAGTCAGCTTACGCTGGTGAGTTCTAGTTTTCATAAAAAAACATTAAACATGCTTAACATAAACATCATTTCATTCACATAGTCCATAACCTTAGCACATAACATCCTTAACCTCATCATCATACGTTCCACTGTCACCATACGAACAGTGGGCTTATGCCGGCACAAGGCTCCATACCCAGTTATAGTCTTGGTTGACTATCATACCCAGTTATAGTCGTGGTTGACTATCATACCCAATTATAGTCGTGGTTGACTATCATACCCAGTTATAGTCACGGTTGACTATCATACCCAGTTATAGTCGTGGTTGACTATCATACCCAGTTATAGTTGTGGTTGACTATCATACCCAGTTATAGTCGTGGCTGACTATCATTCGTACATTTTCCTATAACATTTATAGAAACATCATTCGTTCATCATACAGGACATGCTAAGATCATTCATCGCATTCCTTGTGGCATTATAACATTTCATGCTAGTATCTTATCGTCATAACGTCATCACTATGTCCTAATATCATAGGACTCATCATATTATGTCATGCCAGTATCATTTCATCATATCATCATAACCCACTAGCAATGAATACATATCATGCTATCATCATATTATCAGATCATACATTTTGGTATTCGTAAACTTTTCTTACTAGCATCTTATCATCATGGCATTCTGCCCTAACAACAAAGGCACATATCATATCATAACATTTCATCGCATGCTAGAATCATTAACATCATATCATATACTCATCCTAGCACTCTAGGACATCATCATGGCATTTACTAACTATTGTCATAGTTATCATCATATTGCATGTCATCATACAGTCTTCATCATGTTATTTCTTCATAACTCATTCATCATATGTTCATCATAAGTTCATCCTACTTAGCATATTACCTGCACAATTCATCATACATAATGCATACATAATCATAGCATAACATGCATCATCATATTATAAACACATAACATTTTCACATAATCGTATGCATGTATGACAGCCCAAAACATTTAGAGTGAAACAGGGCATCTAGAACTCACCTGATAGTGGCTCCTTGTCTTCTTAACCGAACTCCTTAGTCAAGATCTGGGAACCTACATCAGTATATGGTCTCATCACATACCATTCTTAGACTTAGGATATCTTCTAAGTCCTCATAGTCAACTGGTTCCCCTTAAGGAATCCAAGTCCTCGAAACTTAGCTAAGTATTCGAAACCCTTGGAATGCATTAAGTTCCCATGTACACGAAATCCCATAGTTCACGAAATAGCTGGTACTCGAAACCATCATCTGTATTCGAACTAACCAGTGTACTCGAAATAGTCTGTGTATTCGAAATAACCAGTGTACTCGAAGTAGTCTGTGTATTCGAAATAACCAGTGTACTCGAAATAGCCTTGTACTCGAAATTCTAATTATGATTTCGAGTACCCTTTGTGCTGGGTTTCTTGTACTCATCACTTTCGTCATAAAACATCTTAGAATTTCATCTAAGGCTTTGGGGAGCTTGTTCTAGGTTTCTTAGGGTGTTACCTACATACTAGAATCTCAAAGTCCCGAACTTGATGCATAAATGAGTGAGCTTTATGCATAAGTTCCCTTTTGTATGTCCATCCTAATTTTTGTACAAAAATCCTAACTTTTAGTTTGGATCACTTACTTGAAGGTAGATGAGCACTCTTGTAGATCCTCATGCGTTTCCTCTTCCGTTTGGTCGATTCAAAGCTCGATCCTTGAAGTTTCGGGACTCCACTTCGTGTACTCTGGAGAATGTGCTTCTAGCCAAAGGTTCGCACTATTCCCAAGGCACTGATATTTATAGGGAGGGTCCCTGTATTCGAAAACTCATGTACACGAAATATGGTGTACTCGAAATATTCTCCCATTTTGAGTACACGATCTCTAAGCCCCGCCTTGGTTATTTTTCGTCTGTTTTCCTTCAAGATTATTATTCGTTACCCGTTTGTACGTTTAAGTGACTTGTATTAGAAAATTTGGGATGTTACAAGACTTGGCCGAAGGAACCAAAGCCTAAGTCGATTGGGTCTTTAGCGAATAGGGTTCGGCCGAAGGGGTTAGAGCCGACCGAATGAGTGGATGGCCGAACGAATGGGGTTGCTTCGACACAAAGGCCATTCGGCCGAAAAGAGGAGCTATTCGGCCTGTGTGGCAATTCAACCT
This sequence comes from Mikania micrantha, assembly GCA_009363875.1. NCBI lineage: Eukaryota > Viridiplantae > Streptophyta > Magnoliopsida > Asterales > Asteraceae > Mikania > Mikania micrantha. Next base: position 34,171,470 of record CM018698.1, on the reverse strand, counting down.
TGCTGGTTGCTTGTCATTCGACCTGTTGCGCCCCGATTGGGCAACCATAGTTTTCAAGCTAATCGACTCATGATGTGTTAGTTTAACACATCCGTTTTTGTAGATATTCGAGTCCGTTTCATTAGTTTTGTGAATATTTCGAGTCGTTTATAGTTCCTATTTACATTTTATTGCTTTTGTGCAGGATTGTGTCCCGGAGAAGTGGAAACGAGGGAAAACGGGCGTCGGAATCGAGTGCGGGTGAACGAGCGAAGAAAACGAACTTTTCTGCCCTAGGCGGTACGCCTAGCAAGGTTGCTTGGCCCCAGGCTGTAACACATGCATATTTATTTTTATAAAATATGTGGTTCAATATTATTATTTTAAATATCTAGTTATTATATACACGTATGTGACACTTACATACTAGTAGGTAACGAGTAAAATGATTATTAAAAATTTTTGACACACTTATTCGGTCAGTTAATGTTATAGGAGACCGCTCAAAATTAATAAAATATATTATAATTAAACTTTCGCCGTTTTTAACGAAACTTTGGTCGAAACGTAGAGAAAAATGAGCGGATCCCAGGAGTATTTTTAGAATTTTATAAAACATCATATTTTAAAAGTTATATAAGAGAAAAACGAAATTTGAGCTAAATTAATTATAATAATGAAATAATAAAATAATAAAATATTAATCTTTACATTCAAATTGGATTTGAATGTTGACGTGCCATCTTCTAATATTTCAAATGAAATTACGAATCACTCAGGATGTCAACCAACAAACACGTATCTACAAAATTTCTTTTATAGCAAGTTACAAATTACCTATAAATACTTATTCGATGCTTAGAAACCATTCACAAAATATACACACACACATATAAATAAAAAGGAGATTATAAGCTTTGGATGCTAGGAGGTACTGATCAGTATAAAGGGGTCAAGATTAAGGAGTCGGTTCGTTCAGGTATATTATTTAATTTTTTGTTAAACTCATAAATTTAAAGTTTTATTAAAATATTAACTTATAGGGTTAGGGTTAAGATCCGACCCTATGTATATATTAAAAATTTTAGTTTACTTAAAATAATAATAATAATCATCGTAGTAGTAGTAATAGTAATAATAATAATAATAATAATAATAATAATAATAATAATAATAAGAATAAATATAATAATAATAATAATAATCGTCATAATAATAATAATATTAATAATAATAAATAAGTAAATAAGTAATTAAATTTTCTTTGCAGAATAATTATAAGAATAGATTAAGCAGAAACGCTGCCCAAAATTTATATCGAGAAGTTTTAGCTATCACTCTACCAACCAAAAATTCATGTGAATACATTTAACTTATTTTTAATTATAAATGCATTTTTTTTAGCATTGTATGTTCAAACTTTGACGCATAAAAAGATACTATGAGACCAGGATTTAGGCCATTAGTATACGTACGAGTTGCAAATTCTATCCGCTATGGGTGAAATTCCCATACGTGGCTGGTAACGTGGGCTGGAAGGTTATACGTAAGACGCACTCCGCAGGCAACCTAACCAGTGACGGGCTGCGGGCTGGAGGGAACAATTGTAAGATGCACTCCGCTGTTGTTCCTAACCACTAACAGTACAAGCCAGGGTATGCAGTGGTTGTATCGATCAGTGAAATAACCTGCTAAAGGTGTTGTATGGCCAATAATAATTATGGTTAAAGGACCAAACATGCTATGCTTACATATCGACTCTGTTATTTGTATTCACCAACATTATGTTCACGTTTTATTTTCAAAAACTTTTCAGGTAATAATGAAATATAAAAGAGAAGCGAGATTAGAGATTCTTGGCCTACGATGCCTTGAATAAGATCTTGTGGTAAGACGATGGAGCTATTGGAGCTATGCCTCCAAGTCATGTATAAACCGGATATTATAAAATGAATTGAAATTGTGTGTTTGTGAATATCCGGTTTACAATAATATGAATAGATGGTGTTCATACCTATGCGTATGAAATTTTATGAAATCCTGAAAAGTTATTTTGAAAATTATTTACAAACAATGAAATGTGGTTTTTCATACCCCACACGTATGAACTATTTTGAAATCATGAAACATATGGTTTTCACATCCATGCATGTGAATTATTTATAAAATTATGAATTTATAAAACAACACTTCCACTGAAACATGTTAAAATGAAAAATAAACTCTGACCGAGACTGTATTATCTATGAAACCAATTCGGGTCGCAGCACCCGGGTCGCCGAGAGCCCGGGGTGTGACATGTTGGTATCAGAGATCCTGGTTTTAGCGAAATAGGTACTATGGATAGTATCTAAGCTTTAACCGAATTGAGATAAGTGCCTATCAAAGGAATAGGTAGAATAGTATTCTTGAAATACTAAGAATGGTTGAAATAATAGTGTGAATCTTGATCACAGCCTATGAGCTAATGATGATGAATTATTTTGAAGACTTTGTCAAGTATCATATTTGATAGACAATGTCTAGAAATTTAAATAACAGCGAACCATAAAAAAAAAGACGTGGACGAAAGATGTCACACCCCGAGCCGGCGGGGTTGGATCGAAGTCCCCGTCGGGCGGAAGGTTCTCGGGGCGCGATATCGTGAGTGATAATCGTAATGATCAGATTGTTTACATAGCATCAATATTAAGAATAACTAAAGCACAATAAAACATTAAACTAGGATTACAAAGTTAAATTACAATACCAATGTTCAGTAATTTAACCCGGTAAACCTATCAAAAGAATCAAGTGTTTTCTATCTTGTAACTGTACAAGACATCCAAAAGTGATTCGTATGAATAACAAAATATGTGCCTCCAAAATCTACTAGGTCCATTATCTGGGCAGCCTAGCAATGGAATCCAAAAGCCTTAGCTTAAACCTGTTCATCACCTAAGCAAGCAAGTAAGAAAAACAAAGTCAACACAATGGTTGGTGAGTTCATGTAGTTCGTAAGTTTAAAAATAGCTTTAACAAACCTCTTTCGGTAAAACCTTAACCTCATTAACTCCACATGTAATATCCAAATCGTTACGCTTATATATAGGGCATACCCCTGAGTCGAGCCTACAACCCGCCCAGACGCCGTCCCACCAGATACTAATCCGCATATGACACTGTTGTTAATAATAATTATGCATTTTACCTACTGTTCAAACCATTCCTCGTCGTAACTTTATCTTACTGTTTCAAAGTTTACAAGTCTATAGCATTCGTTAGTATTAGCTTCAAAGTAAGTTTAACAAGCATCATAGTTTCACACGCACCATAGTTTCGCTTTCACTAATCTCATGCGTGAGTACAAGCCCTGCTATAGCAGAAGTTTAGCAATTACATAGCTCATGGCTAGATACAAGCCCTGCTCTAGCAGAAGTTTAGCCATTACGTATCTCATGAATTAGTTAAGCCTAGTCTAGCAATTACGTGTCTCCTATACAAGATACAAGCCATGCTATAGCAGAAGTTTAGCAATTACGTATCTCATACATAGACACAAGCCAGGCATACACAAACAATCCAGCATTTACATATCTCATATGAGCAGACAAAAGCCCTGCTATAGCAGAAGTTTAGCAATTACATGTCTCTTAGATAGATAACAGCTTAGCCTCGTTGTAGTTTAGCTTTCACGTATCTCAATACATGGGTACAAGCCCTGCCATAGCAGAAGTTTAGCAATTACGTAGCCCATGATTAGATACAAGCTTAGTATTTCGCGCGCAATCATAGTTTCAAGCATATAGATTCAAGCACTCACATATAGTTTCATCATGAATTTCATAGCATAAGCATCAAGTCTCAAGTTTAAGCTACTCAAAGTATACTAGATTCCAAGCATAAGTCTCATTGTAAGCATCATGCTTAAGTTTAAAAGCATTAAATAACGTTTCAATAATTTATTAAAATGTTTAACATGCTTCTCAGTCCCGAAGTAAAACAAATAAGTTTGAAAAGGGACAAATGAACTCACCTTGTGTCCGTAGTAGTTGACTAAGCAAAGTAAGAATGCACGCGCTCTTCGTTTATACTTGTTGTGATGTTCACGCTCCTGTATTAATGTCATAGTATTTGTAGCTTATAAGTATGTGTTGTAATGATTCGTGTGCGTGTAAGTGTTAGTCCTAAAATTGATTAACACTCGCAAGTCTGATTCATTATACGGCCCGGTGTTCTTACATTAGTCTATATCATGTTGAATCTCTTTAATGGTTTAATGTTTCACACTTAACCTTGAATTACAGGTTTACATCCTTAAGTAGGGTTTCTAAATTTTTGTGTGGTTTGTTTAAAATTTGTTATCACCTTGTAACAAATAAGGTGATAGTGTATAAATGATTTCATCATTCATTTCTATCGTTCGCGCATGAAATCATTGATCTTTTATCTCTATTGGGCCGGATAATTCCTTAGACTTATAAATGTGTAATTGGGCCTAGCAATTGTATGTATAGGGGCCGGCTAAGTGCATTGGGCCAAAACAATTCCTAGTGGCCGATATAGTGATTCCATGATTCAATCGTAGATGGGCCTTGGGTCTATTGTAACATGATGTCTAACAAAAAGGGTTGGGCTAATTAATTGGGCTGAGTTTAATTGATATGGACCGATTTTTAAATTTCCGGCCAAAATCAAAAGAAATACTTGGGCCACGTACAACACATTGGGCTGCATGCATTCCACAAGGCCGAATAGGATTTTGTGTGGGCCGGCCGAAAGATGAGCTGCACAGCTCTAAGGTTCGTGGAAAAGAAACAAGGCTCGGCCATAGTTCAGTTCGACTAGGTTCGCCAATGACACCTCAGGTTCGGCAGGAGGGTTCGCTAATAGGGATGGGTTTGGCTGCGATTGTAGGGTTCGGCTAACATTCATGCATGGAGGATTCGTGGTTCAAAAGGCTCGGCTGATGATACCAGGTTCGGCCAGGTGAGTGGTAATCCAAAGGTTCGTCGACCATGACTCATCAAAGGTTCGGCTGGCCCAAAGGTTCACAGCCTAAGGTTCGGGAAGTTCAGCCGCCAGTAGGATGGTTCGTTGCATGGGAGGTTCGCAGCCCCTTCCTTGGGTTCGTCGGGTTTGGCTCGCCTACTAGGGTTCGTCCCAAATCCAAGGTTCGCCTAGAATGGTAGAGGGTTCGCTTGTGTGGCCTCAATAGTTCAAGGGTTCGGCTAGTTTGATTGGAATTCGGCCGTCCCACTATTGCAACCTGCAGGTTGTCACACCCCCAATTTTCAACCAACGGAATCACACCGTTTGGGAGCGTGACAAACCAGGATCTCAGATCATTAGACATAGCGAAGACCTCTACATGAATTTCAAAACATACGTTGGTCTTTAAAACATAACATTCAGAGTTTACAAAAAGTTGCGGAAGCGTTTAAAAACCATAAGCAGTTGTAAAGTAAACATTACAAACCAAAGTACTTAAATATTCAAATGTTCAAATTCAAATTAAAAGTCAAAGTGTTTATAATGCATGAGACTCTATCTTCCTAGTCCATGCCAGCTGTAACGCGCGCCTTAGCGTCCTGAGAAAACATGCAAATCAAGTCAACACAAAGGTTGGTGCATAACACAGGTTTTAAATAATCATAGTGTTCAAAACAGCAGTTTGAATAACAAGTTGGTAGATAACATAATCACAAATGCACAGTCATGATAGCTAGTCATATAAACTATTTACATACGTGTTCGACACCGAAGCTGACGGATTGCCATGCTATAGCATGTTTTCGCCTTGCCACTATTGTCTATCACAACAATAGTAAAATTGTGTTTGGTCAGTCAAACACCTGCGTAGATCCCATCTACCAGGTGAGGTTTGTCAAACCTAATAGATCTATTTCCAACTACCACGCTTTGCATTACAGCAAACTAAACGGTTCGAGGTGTGTAAGGACTTTCAAGTTGATATGTTTTCACATAATGTAAACAGCTAACTCATGCAAGTGATATGTATCTAAAACAGTTTGTTGCACATGTTTTCTCCCCCAAAACAGTTTAAAATAAGAAAGGGCCGTGTACGCACCTTTGATAATAGCAGAATGATCACACACTAAAAGCTCGTGTAAGGAATCCTCCTACGAAGAATCTGTGTTTAAACAATAACCTAGTGTTATTCGAAATGTCGTTTTGTACTTGCAATCACATACGTGTCAACACACGTATGTTAAAGTGTGAGAATTGTGCATACGGAAGTACGCGTGCTTTTGAAATCGTTTAAATAAAATCCTACACGATTTTATTTAATTTAACGTAATTATACGCGATTTCGTGTTCGGATTAAAATATAAATTTTATCATCTTAACACGTTCGTATTCTAGTTACGGTTCCAACGCAACTTGAACGGATCGAATCGGACTTGAAACGAAGGAGTTATGGTTAAAACATCAAAAATGATTTAAATGGTCAAAAATGGTGGAATCCGGGATCGAACCCGCGACCCCCCCGTTCAAAGCACACGCGTCTAACCAGTCCAGCCCGCTAGGGTATCGCGATTATAATCAGGAATTAATTCTTTTAACATTACATTGGTCGGCTTCCCCTTAACATTCTATAGCCGAAGCATCCTAGTTCGAATTAGCTACGAATTCGATCCTGATAATCCATGAATCCATAAAGATTTCATTACAGTAGAAATTTCGAAGTTATTAGTACCAATTAATTTGAACATAACAATCGTTTGACCCAAAATCCCCAATTCGTTTTTCCTCAAGAACCCTAGATATCAAATCCCATTGATTCGATGTTAAAACCAGAAATTGTTTTATGTTTAAGCTTAATCGGCACCTTATGAAGCTTCCTATATCATTCAATTCGATCCTTAACCTCTTTAAGATCAAAACCCCCAAAATTGTTTTGCTATGAACCCTAGTTACTAGAACCTTATCAATTCGTTATGGCTACATATAATTGATACATGATTTAGCTTATGCGAACCCTTCTGAAGCTAAAGATGAAAGTTAATTCGATTTTAAAGCCCATTTGATTAAAAACCCCCAAAACAACTTCCACGATGAACCCTAGAAGTCGGGTTCTATCAATTCGATATTAACAGTTGCAATTGTTGTAGTAGAACTCTTAATCGATCATGTTAGGAGGTGTAGGATTGATTTCTTACCGGATTAGTTGTCGAATTGATGAAGATCCCCTTCTAGCCCTAGTTTCGGCCCCCTTGAAGATCGATTCTTCTGTCTGGAACTACTGAGATCGATTCACTGCTTGTATCACTCTCTAATAATGCCGAATAGTGTTTAGGAATTCTCAATTGTGAGAATTGAATTCGAATTGTGAGGTTTTGGTTGTAAGGGGCTACGGTTACAACTTGTGGATCCTTAATTCCATTCAATTCGAATTCTAACAGGTAAAAACGTATGTAAACGGTTCATAATCATTATTACAATGATTATGGATGATAAATTTGCAATTACAACTTCGAATTTAATACATTTCGAATTTCCTTCATGCATTCTAAACGAATTTTGACTTTTAAAGTCAAAATTGGACTTTTAACATAATTATAAGTCTTAATTCAGCAATTAGAACAATTTGAGACTGATTTCTACAAAATTACATCCTTTAGATATGGTTTAACTCTATTGCATAATAATTCGATTAACAAAGTTGAGCTTAAAATCCCTAATTGTTACTAATCGGCTTCTTTAATCATTGTTGGCCTAAATTAAACTAATTGGGCCTCAAAATACCATTGGGCCTATCTAAACTTTACTGGGCCTTCCTAGATTTCATTGGGCCTCCCTGGGCCTTATTGGGCCTTAATTTGTTTACATTGGGCCTCATTTGCCCCTATTGGGCCTAACTTAGTTCTGTTGGGCCTTCATAGACTTTATTGGAACTGATTTGTCTTGTTGGGTCTTCCTTGACTTCACTGGATCTTCTTTGGCTTTACTGGGCCTTCATGGACCTTATTGGGCCTTCATTGGCCTTGTTGGGCCTTCATTGGCCTTGTTGGGCCTTCATTGGCCTTGTTGGGCCTTCATTGGCCTTGTTGGGCCTACGGAGGTTAACAAGGTTAACTTGAAAAGTCGGATTGTCACACAGGTCATCATCATCGTTTGGAGCTGGTACTAGGGTTGTTTCAACCATGTTTTCGTATCACTGTCGAATGCATAGTGATCGGGAAAGTGGTTCTAGGCCGGTCAAAACATGTGTGTCGATTCACCATCAAGAAACCCTATTTTCCAGAAATTCCGTGGCTTATTACCTCGTAAATGGCTGAACTAACGATCAGATTAGTTGTACTTTCGTGTAGAGGACGATGAAAGCTTCATTTAGGCACCAAAATTGCTTGATTTCATCCACAAATGAAGGAGATTTAGAGCTTCAAAGCTTGGAAAATGGTGGAAATGTTAGAGAGAGAGAGAAAAACGAGTTGGTGAGTTGTAGAGAGAGAGAGAAGGTGAAATAAATGAGAAGGAGTCTCATTTAGGGTTTATATACCCCGTGGGTGTTCGGGTTCGTTTCGGTTGCTCAGTTCATATTTTCCTCGTGTTTCCGTATCGTTACGCGCGTGTTTCGTAATTTAAATAAAAGAGTTTATTTTTAACTATTTTGTTGATATTTATTTCTAGTAATTATTTCAAATATCGTTTTATTAAATTATTTATCGAATTATATTATTTTTACGCATTTCATTAATTTGTTCGCGAATTATTAAAAATAGTTTATTTAAATTTATTTATGATGAGTTTCAAAATTGTAAAACAGAAAATATTATATTTCCTTAGATTTATTATCGTTCATATCGTTTTCATGTTCGTTCTCGTTTCGTCAGATCGCGTCGCCATCGCGCGTATTCGTTCGAATCTTCATTCGAACGAACACGACGATGGTTTGGCTTCCTGATTCTTGTTCTCTACTGTTCAGTCATTATTTCTGAACGTTAAGCTCTCAGAATCATTCGTACAGATCGTCACCTATACGAATAATTTGTCGGTTTAGCATTCCGTAATAACAACCGTTATGGTTTTGTTTTGTTTAACCTCACATACGTTTATACCCAATAGCATCAAATCAAGTATCTGTTTTTCAACACTGTGTTGTTTGATATGTGTCTGACCGTTAAACCCTAAGGTTTTAATTAGATTTCAGACAATCGCATAATAATTTCGTGTTAAGCATAATGTATCAATAGCATAAACATAGTTTCACGTAATTTGTACCTGAGTTACTGTATGAGTTACTGTTGCGATCACTGTTCCAGCACGCGTCCGGCACTGATGTTACAGTCTCCCCTAGCTAGAGAAATTTTGTCCCGAAATTTAAGAGTCGTTATTCGGTACGACTTCCTCTGTAAAGAGTTGGGGATACTTGTTCTTCATGTGATCTTCTCGTTCCCAAGTAAACTCGGGTCTGCGCCTTGAGTTCCAACGAACCTTAACGATCGGGATACGGCTTCGCCTCAGTTTCTTAACTTTGCGATCCATAATCTCTAAAGGTTATTCAACAAAACGTAAGTGTTCATCCAATTGAATTTCTTCAACTGGTATGATAAGAGTTTCATCGGCAAGGCATTTCTTCAAGTTTGAGACGTGAAACACGTCATGTACACCACTAAGTTCATCTTGTAAGCTTAATCTGTACGCCACAGGACCAATACGTTCGATGATCTCGAACGGTCCCACGTACCGTGGTGTTAGTTTGCCTTTCTTTTCAAAACGAACTACACCTTTCCATGGGGATACCTTCAACATGACACGGTCTCCCACTTGGAATTCCAACGGCTTGCGCCGTTTGTCAGCATAACTCTTTTGTCTGCTTCTGGTAGCCTGTAACCTCTGTTCTATCTGAGCGATTTTGTCTGTAGTTTCTTGAATGAGTTTTGGCCCGGTGATACGATTATCTCCAACTTCCGACCAACAGATCGGCGATCGACACTTGCGACCATGTAGAGCCTCAAACGGTTCACATCCGATGCTACTATGATAACTATTGTTGTAGGAGAATTCGATCAGTGGTAAATGAGAATCCCAATTCCCACCGAAGTCTAGAACACAAGTTCTTCACATGTCCTCCAGGGTTTGTATAGTACGTTCGCTTTGACCATCCGTTTGTGGATGATAAGTTGTACTCAAGTTTAATTGTGTCCCAAAGATTTCTGCAATGATTGCCAGAACCTTGATGTGAATCTGCTATCACCATCTGAAATGATAGACAATGGCACACCATGGCGTACCACTATCTCGTTGATGTAAAGCTTCGCTAGTTTATCCATCGTGTATGTTTCTCGCATCGGCAAGAAATGAGCAGATTTGGTTAATCGATCAACGATAACCCAAATAGTGTCATGTCCACTGGAAGTGCGGGGTAGCTTAGTAACAAAGTCCATAGCTATCTGTTCCCACTTCCAAAAATTTTAGGCTGTTCCAGTAAACCTGACGGTTTCTGGTGTTCCGCCTTCACTTTGGCACACGTAAGACATCTACCAACATACTCAGCTATGTCTTTCTTCATACCCGGCCACCAATAATACGCACGTAAGTCTTGGTACATTTTATCAGCACCGGGATGCACAGAGTATTTGATCTTGTGTGCTTCATCAAAAATAAGCTTTCTCAACTCATCTACTGCAGAAATCCATATACGATCCTTGTAGTAGACAAGTCCATCAGGTTTTGTTTCCAAATTTTTTTCCACTCCACAATCTAAGTCTTTCTTCAAGTTTCCTTGTTCAACCGCCTCTTGTTGTGCTTGCGTAATGTTGCCGTGTAAGCTTGTCTACACAGTCATTCCCATTGCTCTGACACGCAAGGGTTTGGCTCGTTCCTTCCGACTCAAGGCATCAGCTACAACGTTTGCCTTGCCCGGATGGTACTTGATTACATAGTCGTAATCATTCAGAAGCTCAGCCCAACGTCGCTGTCGCATGTTGAGTTCCTTCTGATCGAATATGTGTTGTAGATTTTGTGATCGGTAAATATGGTACACTTGGTGCCATATAAGTAATGTCTCCATATCTTTAAAGCAAATATCACAGCTCCTAATTCCAAATCATGAGTAGTGTAATTCTTCTCATTAATTTTCAGTTGTCTCGAAGCATACAGGATAACTTTGTCTCGTTGCATCAGTACACAACCGAGTCCCTGATGGGATGCATCACAATACACAACAAAGTCATCACATCCGTCTAGGAGAGATAAGATCGAAGCATCACATAGTTTTTTCTTCAACATTTGAAAGGCTTCTTCTTGCTTTTGCTCCTAAACAAACAGTTCGCTTTTCTGTGTTAGCTTTGTAAGTGGCAGAGCTATTTTTGAAAAGTTTGAGATAAACCTCCGGTAATAGCCTGCTAAGCCTAGAAAAGAATGTATCTCCGTCGGTGTCTTCGGAGTGTCCCAATCCATTATTGCCTCGATCTTGGCAGGATCAACATGTATTCCCTCACTTTTAACTACATGACCTAGGAATTGCACCTCTTTTAACCAGAACTCACACTTAGAGAATTTGGCATAGAGTTTCTCTTCCTTTAACAGTTCCAAGATCGTTCTAAGATGTTGCTCATGTTATGCTTTGCTTTTAGAATAAATCAATATGTCATCAATAAAAACAATAACAAATTGATCTAAGTACGGCTTACACACTCGGTTCATGAGATCCATGAAAACCGCGGGTGCATTCGTCAATCCAAAAGTGTGACACCCAACAATTTCAAGTAAATTGCAACTCTTACACTCTATATATTTCACATTCATACTTGTTGCATTTCATTTAATTATGTTTAATTAGATGAGTCAAACACACACAACTGCTAAACGATAGTTCGAGGAATTATCGAATCATACATTGCACATTGGTTTTGGAAACCAAGTGTGGCAAACACAAACACAAACACAATTGAATTGTGCATCACACGTTGATTAGGATTAATCAAGCGTGCAAACACTTCGTAAAACACGAACACAAACTATCAAAGATAATTCAAGGAATTATCGAAACACACACACGAGTCTCACGAATGTTGGTGATCAATCATACTTATGTGTCATTATAGGATTATGTGCTAAACATGCATTAGATGTTTAAGATAAACATTAGGGATCAAGTACGAGCAAAATCGAATCATCGTAATCGAAAAACATGAAATTGGACCCATCGCGGTACGCGACGGTCCCTTAGTGAAAGGCTTCGCGTCACACGAAAAAAACCGGGAATCGAGACTCCTGAATTCCATCGCGGTACGCGATAAAAGATTTTGATCGGCCTCCGCGGTACGCGAAGGCCATGCAGATCAAAATTTCTTTATATTGAAACCCATTTCTTTTCCACTATGTTCCCTTGCAATTTACCCGAGTTTTTACATCTATTTTCGACCAAATCCCTCTGAAACCAACACCCCTAACCTGCTGGAAGAAACGTTGGAGCAATCTCTTCCTGATTTGGAGCCATAGGAACATCAAGGAAGATCGAGGAGCCCTCAATCGACGAGAAGATCGAATACAGCCATCGTAGCAGCTCCACAACCTCTGTCTAACTTGAAATCAATCCTCTAACAGCTTCTAAGGTAGTTTTATACGCTTATTAGTTGTTAGATAGTAAATGCAATGGGTAAAAACCCACATGCAACTCCATATGGTTATTGTGCTCAAATTTGTTGGTGATTGGTTGCGTAGTTGTTATAGATTTGCTGATTTTAGTATAGGATTGATGGGATTTGAGTTTGAATGAATTATTGGTTGATTTGATAATGATTTTAGTACACTTGCCATAAAAGGAAACTTTTATGTTCAAGTCTTGGATTTGTGAAAATCTAGACATGTTAGACATGTCTAGATGTTGTTAAATATATATTGGAGTGTTTGAAACACATTTAGGTATTTGATTTTGTCAAAAAAATTGGTTTTGTAGAAACTTGCTAAATATGGAAACTTTTGTAAATTAAAAGAGGGCTTTTGATGTTTTAAAATGTTTTGATGAACTTTGAGTATTGGAATATGCTTAAAAATGGTTTCTATGCATATTGGAAACTTTGATTTGTGAAAACAAGTTTTTAAACGGATACTTTCCAAATAAGGAAACTTTATTTGGGCAAAACGGCATAAATGGTGATTTATGCGCAAACAACATGTTTTAAGGGTTTAAATGTGTTTTATAAATATATTAGAAGTATTAACATTATGAAACGGGATTTCATAACCACACTTTCCTAAATTGGAAACTTTCTAAAAATGGCAACTTGTATGATTAGAGTCATAGGATGCATATAAGTGTCCTACTTGTGGTTGTGACACATTGGATGGTCATAACACAACAATCGTGTCACCAACGATTCGTTGAGTCTCACTAGTCGACACCCGCACTCGGTTGAGCACACCGACACTTGGAGTTGTATGGATTACAACACACCACAAAACACATACTCACACCTATATGGTTATAGGAGCATACTAGCAGGTGTTAGCTTTCGCAGACGTGAACACACAAACACATACCGGAACTGCTAACCAGGTAAGTTCACAGCCCCTTTTACATTTTCTACCTTTGGGGGAGAAAACATTGCATACAACTGTTTTTGAACAACAGACACACTTTTGGTTGCTTTTGTACATGCTAATATCGTATATGCATATGTGTGGCATTCATCCACAAAACTGATAAGTCCTCATCAAACACACCTCGAACCGTTAATAGCGCATTGCGCTTAGCGTGGTAATTCTGAATAGTACTATTTGGGCCTGACAAGCCCCACTGTTGAGAGCTGTATGGCCACCCAGACTAGAGGTCGGAACAGTGCATAATTGACCAAACAACATTTGCCATATCTTGGATGGATATGGCGGGAGGCAGCATGTTAGCTTCGGTTGCGAACCCGCATATGGTATAAATCATATTGACTAGCTATCAATGGATATTGCATTGTATTGAAAAGTAGACCTGCAAAACATTTACTTTAAACATTTTGATGTTTACTACTGATTAAAAACATGTGCTCTCACCAACCATTGTGTTGACCTTTTACTCGCAAATTTTCTCAGGTAACTAAGGCACGTACACGAGGAATCTAGGATGCTAGGATGGAGTCCATGTATCAATTTATGTGTCTTAGGCTTTCAAACATTTGTTATCATTTTGTTATGATATAATTTGTAATGTTAAACAACTTGAAATGCTTCCGCAAACTATTACTCTGTTATGTTTTTAAGACTGATTTAATCTTATGCTTCCGCAACTTATGAATTTAGACCGTTTGATATTACTAAACTTCCGCAACTCTGATTTTACAAAACCGTTTTATCCAAGTATTTGGATGTACGTACGAAACCAGACATATAGGTCTCGCAACTGTGTGACTGGAGACTGCGATCCTGCAAGATCAGCCAGCCGTCGCGCCCCCGTCCGGGATGGGAGGGCCGGGGTGCGACAAAAAGGCATCACCGTAAACTCGTAATGCCCGTATCTGGTAGGAAACCCTGTCTTTGGTATGTCTTCATCTTGTACTCTGAGCTGGTGGTATCTGGACCGCAAATCGATCTTCGAAAAGTATTGAGCTCCTTGCAATTGATCAAACAAATCATCAATCCTCGATAGTGGATACCGATTCTTGATGGTTAGTTTGTTTAACTCCCTGTAGTCTATGCACATACGAAAGGATCCATCCTTCTTTTTCACAAACAAAACCGGAGCTCCCCAAGGTGAGTAGCTCGGTCGGATGAAACCTTTATCAAGTAGCTCCTGTAATTGATTAGATAATTCTTGCATCTCCGAAGGTGCTAACCTGTAAGGAGATTTAGCAACAGGTGTTGCTCCAGGAATCAGATCAATACGAAACTCTACCGGTAGCACAGGTGGCAAACCAGGTAGATCTTCAGGAAACACTTCAGGGTATTCCTTCACTATCGGCACGTCTTGTATCGTTTTCTTGTCTTTCTCTTTTTTCACCACATGAGCCAAGAAATCTGTGCATTTCTTTTGTAGACACTTACGCGCTTTTATGCATGATATGATCTTTATGTTTTGCTTTGCTTGATCCCCACGAACTTCCAATACATGATCATTCGTCACTGGAATCAAAGTAGCTTTTCAGAACAGATGACTTCAACTCCATTGAGTGATAGCCAATCCATCCCCACGATGATGTCGAAACTGCCCAACTCCATCGGCAACAAGTCGATGGTAAATGTGTGATCTATGAGTGTAAGTGGGCAATTCCTAAGTATAGTGCTAACTGTAACTTGCTTTCCGTTCGCTACTTCGATAATGTAAGGGGAGTCTAAAGTTTCCTCAGTAAGTATAAGTTTTCGCGCAAAATCAGATGAAATAAAACTCTGGTCTGCACCAGTATCAAATAGTATAGATGCATAAGAGTCGTGTAAGAGAAATGTACCAGTGACCACATTAGGGTCTTGGCGTGCAGCATTGGCTCCGATAACAAAAGCTCGTCCACGAGGTGCTTGTGCTCCTGGTTGCACTCTCTTTGGACAGTCGCGGGAGAAATGACCCATTTCCCCGCAGTTGTAGCATCCCCTGTTGTTATTGTTTTTGTTTCCCGGTGGTGGTGGTGGAGGCAGTGCTCTAGCAGCAGTGTTGGTAGCTTGCATCGCAGGAGCGCGGCAATTTGCAACCCAGTGGTCAAATCGACCACAGTTAGTGCACTTCCTACACTTTGCAGCAGGTGGATGATGATACATGTAATGAGTGCACTGAGGATACACTCCCACATAGTTCTTGAGTGTAGTGTTGGCAGGTGCTGCAGGAGTCTGTCTCAAAGGAGTGATGGCCGCATAGTTCTTAACGACCTTTTGTTTCTTCTTCTGGTGATACTCAGGTTTCTTTGTTGTTGTTTCCTTGGCCTTTCCCGCATCGTCTTTTAAAACTCCTGACTTTACCATCACATTGGTAAGTTTGGCTGAAAGGGAGATGGCTGACTCCAGAGTAGCAGGATATGCAGCCAGCACAATGCTTTTAATACAATAGGGTAATCCTGCTACATATCGATCAATCAGATTTTCCAATGTTGGCACCATCTCTGGCACCAGGGCTCCCAGTTCATGATAACGAGTGGTAAAAGTCATATGATCGGCCCCCTTCATTACATGGTTTGAGAGCTCCACTTCTAGCTGTTGTAGTTCATGCTTCGGACAGAACTCGTTCCTCAGAAGGAGTTTGAACTCTGCCCAAGGCATTGCCATTGCTTCATCTCTTCCCTTAGCTCTTATATGAGCATTCCACCATGTCAACGCTCGCTTTTAAATGACCCGACTGCGTAGCGAACTTTGTGGTGTTCTGGACAACTGCTTATGTCCAAAGTCTTCTCCATTTTCTCCAGCCATTGGATCAGTCCAACAGCTCCTTCCACACTAGTAAAGCTTGGTGGCTTGCATCCTACAATGGATTTGTAAGAGCAGTCTGAAGTATGACTAGCGTTTCCACTAGCCTCTCCCGTAATATGGCCAGAGTTGTTACCATGCCCCTGACTCCGGTTTATCATCTCTGGGATGACATCTTTCAGTTGACTCGTCAGTTGGGTGCTCCAAAGTGTCGCCAAAGCGATAGTGGCAGGATCAATAACTGGACCCGCATTCGTCGGAGGAGGACTATGTGGAGGAGGAGGAGGTGGCGGTGGTGAATCTGGTGGTGTTGGTGTCGCTGAGTGTGGTGTAGAAGTCTGGGTAGTAGGTACCGGAGTCGGTTGTCTTCTAGGCGGCATGCTGATCATAACCAAAAGAAATTGATTAGTGCAGTGATCGAATGCAGAAGACACAATACAAACTTAAGTCTTATGTTCTCTACATGAGGGTCCCTAAGTTATAGTCTAGGCCAAACCGTTTAAATAAATGACCTATTATTCTCTATAACCTTGAGCTCTGATACCAATCTGTCACACCCCGAGCCGGCGGGGTTGGATCGAAGTCCCCGTCGGGCGGAAGGTTCTCGGGGCGCGATATCGTGAGCGATAATCGTAATGATCAGATTGTTTACATAGCATCAATATTAAGAATAACTAAAGCACAATCAAACATTAAACTAGGATTACAAATTTAAATTACAATATCAATGTTCAGTAATTTTACCCTTTTCTATCTTGTGATTGTACAAGACATCCAAAAGTGATTCGTATAAATAACAAAATATGTGCTTCCAAAATCTACTAGGTCCACTATCTGGGTAGCCTAGCAATGCAATCCAAAAGCCTTAGCTTAAACCTGTTCATCACCAAAGCAAGCATGTAAGAAAAACAAAGTCAACACAATGGTTGGTGAGTTCATGTAGTTTGTAAGTTTAAAAATAGCTTTAACAAACCTCTTTCGGTAAAACCTTAACGTCATTAAATCCACATGTAATATCCAAATCGGTATGCTTATATATAGGGCATACTCCTGAGTCAAGCCTACAACCCGCCCAGACGCCGTCCCACCACATACTAATCCGCATATGACACTGTTGTTAATAATAATTAAGCATTTTACCTACCATTCAAACCATTCCTCGTCATAACTTTAGTTTACTGTTTCAAAGTTTACAAGTCTATAGCATTCGTAAGTATTCGCTTCAAAGTAAGTTTAACAAGTATCATAGTTTCACACGCACCATAATTTCGCTTTCACTAATCTCATTCGTGAGTAAAAGCCCTGCTAAAGCAGAAGTTTAGCAATTACATAGCTAACGGCTAGATACAAGCCCTGCTCTAGCAGAAGTTTAGCCATTGCGTATCTCATGAATTAGTTAAGCCTAGTCTAGCAATTACGTATCTCCTATACAAGATACAAGCCCTACTATAGCAGAAGTTTAGCAATTACGTATCTCATACATAGACACAAGCCATGCATACACAAACAATCTAGCATTTACATATCTCATATAAGCAGACAAAAGCCCTGCTATAGCAGAAGTTCAGCAATTACATGTCTCTTAGATAGATAACAGCTTAGCCTAGTCATAGTTTAGCTTTCACGTATCTCAATACATGGGTACAAGCCCTGCTATAGCAGAAGTTTAGCAATTATGTAGCCCATGACTAGATACAAGCTTAGTATTTCGCGCACAATCATAGTTTCAAGCATATAGATTCAAGCATTCACATATAGTTTCATCATGAATTTCATAGCATAAGCATCAAGTCTCAAGTTTAAGCTTCTCAAAGTATACTAGATTCCAAGCATAAGTCTCATTGTAAGCATCATATTGAAGTTTAAAAGGATTAAATAATGTTTCAATAATTTATTAAAATGTTTAACATGCTTCTCAGTCCCGAAGTAAAACAAATAAGTTTGAAAAGGGACAAATGAACTCACCTTGTCTCCGTAGTAGTGTACTAAGCAAAGTAAGAATACGCGCGCTCTTTGTTTATACGTGTTGTGATGTTCACGCTCCTGTATTGATTTCATAGTATTTGTAGCTTATAAGTATGTGTTGTAATGATTCGTGTGCGTGTAAGTGTTAGTCCTAAAATTGATTAACACTCGCAAGTCTTATTCATTATCCGGCCCGGCGTTCTTACATTAGTCTATATCATGTTGAATCTCTTTAATGGTTTAAAGTTTCACACTTAACCTTGAATTACATGTTTACATCTTTAAGTAGGGTTTCTAAATTTTTGTGTAGTTTGTTTAAAATTTGTTATCACCTTGTAACAAATAAGGTGATAGTCTATGAATGATTTCATCATTCATTTCTATCGTTCGCGCATGTAATCATTAATCTTTTATCTCTATTGGGCCGGATAATTCCTTAGACTCATAAATGTGTAATTGGGCCTAGCAATTGTATGTATAGGGGCCGGCTAAATGCATTGGGCCGAAACAATTGCTAGTGGCCGATATAGTGATTCCATGATTCAATCGTAGATGGGCCTTGGGTCTATTGTAACATGATGTCTAACAAAAAGGATTGGGCTAACTAATTGGGCCGTGAACTTAGATCGGCCGAACAGATTTTTGTATGGGCCAATGGGTTTACAAAATGGCGTTGGGTCGACATGAACTTAATTGGGCCGAGTTTAATTGATATGGACCGATTTTTAAATTTCCGGCCAAAATCAAAAGAAATACATGGGCCACGTACAACACATTGGGCTGCATGCATTCCACAAGGCTGAATAGGATTTTGTGTGGGCCGGCCGAAAGCTGAGCTGCACAGCTCTAAGGTTCGTGGAAAGGAAGCAAGGTTCGGCCATAGTTCAGTTCGACTAGGTTCGCCATTGACACCTCAGGTTCGGCAGGAGGGTTCGCTAATGGGGATGGGTTTGGCTGCAATTGTAGGGTTCGGCTAACATTCATGCATGGAGGATTCGTGGTTCTAAAGGCTCAGCTGATGATACCAAGTTCGGCCAGGTGAGTGGTAATCCAAAGGTTCGTCGACCATGACTCATCAAAGGTTCGGTGTGAGGTGGTGCATCACAGGGTTCGGCAGGGCATGCATAGGTTCGGCTGGCCCAAAGGTTCGCAGCCTAAGGTTCGGGAAGTTCAGCCGCCAGTAGGAAGGTTCGTTGCATGGTAGGTTCGCAGCCCCTTCCTTGGGTTCGTCGGGTTTGGCTTGCCAACTAGGGTTCGTCCCAAATCCAAGGTTCGCCTTGAATGGTAGAGGGTTCGCTTGTGTGGCCTCAACAGTTCAAGGGTTCGGCTGGTTTGATTGGAGTTCGGCCGTCCCACTATTGCAACCGGCAGGTCATCATCATCGTTTGGAGTTGGTACTAGGGTTGTTTCCACCATGGTTTCGTATCACTGTCGAATGCATAGTGATCGGGAAAGTGGTTCTAGGCCGGTCAAAACATGTGTGTCAATTCACCGTCAAGAAACCCTATTTTCCAGAAATTTCGTGGCTTATTATCTCGTAAATGGCTGAACTAAAGATCAGCTTAGTTGTACTTTCATGTAGGGAACGATGAAAGCTTCGTTTAGGCACCGAGATTGCTTGATTTCATCCACAAATGAAGGAGATATGGAGCTTCAAAGCTTGGAAAATGGTGGAAATATGAGAGAGAGAAAAACAAGTTGGTGAGTTGTAGAGAGAGAGAAGGTGAAATAAATGAGAAGGAGTCTCATTCAGGGTTTATATACCCCGTGGGTGTTCGGGTTCGTTTCGGTTTCTCGGTTCGTATTCGTCGTGTTTCCGGATCGTTACGCGCGTGTTTCGTAATTTAAATAAAAGAGTTTATTTTTAACTATTTTGATGGTATTTATTTCTAGTGATTATTTCAAATATCGTTTTATTAAATTATTAATCGAATTATATTATTTTTACGCGTTTCGTTAATTTGTTCGCGAATTATTAAAAATAGTTTCGTTTAAATTTATTTATGATGAGTTTCAAAATTGTAAAACAGAAAATATTATATTTACTTAGATTTATTATCGCTCGTATCGTTTTCAGGTTTGTTTTCGTTTCGTCAGATCGCGTCGCCATCGCGCGTATTCGTTCGAATCGTCATTCGAACGAACACGACGATGGTTTGCCTTTCTGATTCTTGTTCTCTATTGTTCAGTCATTATTTCATAATGTTAAGCTCTCAGAATCATTCGTAGAGATCGTCACCTATACGAATAATTTGTCGGTTTAGCATTCCGTAATAATAGCCGTTATGGTTTTGTTTTGTTTAACCTCACATACGTTTATACCCAATAGCATCAAATCAAGTATCTGTGTTTCATCATTGTGTTGTCTGATATGTTTCTGACCGGTAAACCCTAAGGTTTTAATCAGATTTCAGACAATCGCATAACAATTTCGTGTTAAGCATAATGTATCAATAGCATAAACATAGTTTCACGTAATGTGTACCTGAGTTACTGTATGAGTTACTGTTGCGATTACTGTTCCAGCACGCGTCCGACACTAATGTTATAAAAGAGAACGCACATGGATATTGATTAAACCATGACTCAGAATACTGAGATACAATGGATGATTGTATAATGAGTAAAAGATGTGATTCTGTCAATAATCGCTAAAAATAAATGAAATTTCGAATTCTAAGAAAATGATAATAAAATAATACGATGCATCTGAATTGAACAATGAACATTCACAAACTTGTAGTTCAAAACGATTCAAAACTGAGGTATGTTCATATAAAACATTCCATTTGTGCAAACACCTGAGTTTGCAAGAACAGAAGAAGCTGTTATAGCATTAAGATGACTCGAAAGTGTTGAAACGGTACTTGCTATCAGCAAATGTCCCGAAAAGTAGTTTGTACGCTTTGAATTAATTTAAAAACAAATCTTTAGAATGGTGAAGTTCCATTATTTAAAACAAAGAAAGAATCAACGCGTATGTTATGACTTGGGAAAGTTATCGAGACTAGGTTACTCGAAAGTTTTGCCTAATGAATGAAAAACAAGAGATTGAGTTGAAATTCCTGAGCCATCGCATGGTCGGTGCTAGACATCAGGAATACACTTTTAGATATTTTAAATATGCTCGATTGAGGTCACATCTTGTGACACCATAATCAAAACTTATCAATCGTTATATCTGGGAATTAGTATGTGAAATTAGTGACGTGGTAAAGGTTGTTATGTCTCGGACCATTGACTCAGCTGTAGAGTTGCCAGGATCCTAAATTGAATAAAGCAAGTGGAATTAACAGATTGGTAGTTTAGGAAAAAAAGCGGATTCAAATGAGAAGAAGATGACTCGATCTTTTGGTTCTTAATGCTAAGGAAGCTACAGACATGACAGATGTCATTACTTGTACGTTTCTTATCAGTAATGCTTATGCTAAGGTTTTGTTGGATTTAGGAGCAAATCAAATCTTTATTGATTATGAATTATGTAAGCTTCCAAATGAACTACAAGTGAAACTAGATAAACCTTATATGGTAGAAACCGCTATTGGTGATCTAGTTAAGATAAATAAGATTATAGTAAACTGTAAGATCTATGAAATTCTTACCAATGACATTGATTGGCTTTGATGCGTTAATCACAATGGATTGGTTAGCTGCAAACCAAGCTTGTATCTTATGCAACACCAAAACCATTGAAATCCGTGTTCAAACGAGTGGAAAATTTATCATCAAAGGTAATAAGGCAATAAATCATATTTTAATCATTTCTATTATCAAAGCTACTAAGTGTCTGATCAAAGGATGTTTAGCTTATCTAATCTTAGTCACTTTAATGATCAAGAAAAAAAGAAACTGTAAGATGTAACAGTTGTGGCTAATTATCCTGACATGTTACGTGGTTTACCACCTGAACGAGTAGTAGAATTTAATATCAATTTGGTACCAAGTACGACTCCAATTGCTAAATCTTCTTATAGGATGGCTCTTACTGAGATAAAAGATCTCAAGAAACATTTAGACAAGCCACTGGCTTAAAATTTTTATTCGACCTAGCTCATCACCTTGAGGAGCTCAAATATTATTCGTTAAGAAGAATAAAGATAGTCGATGTGGATGTGCATTAATTATAGGGAGCTAAATAAGATGACTATCAAGAACAAATATCCACTTCCCTGAACTCGCGATTTGTTCGATCAACTTAAAGGAGCTTGTTATTTTTTGAAAATCGATCTTTAATTGGGATATCATCAATTGAGGGTTGAGGAAGAAGATATTCCTAAAACTGCTTTTCATACAAGATATGGGCATTATGAGTTCATTATTATGACTTTAAGACTTAGTAATGCTCTAGCTGCTTTTATGGACATGATGAACCGGATATGCAAACCTTATCTGGACAATTCATCATTGTGTTCATTGATGATATTCTTGTTTATTCAAAAACACCCAAGGATAAGGCTATACATCTTAGAACCCTATTTAAATTACTAAGACATGAGAAATTATATGTTAAATTCTCTAAATGTGAGTTCTGGCTCACTGTAGTACAGTTTATGGGGTATGTTATTAATGTTGATCAAGGTATTCAAGTGGATCCATCTAAGCTAGAGGCTATTACCAAATGGGAAAACCCCAAGTCACCAACAAAGGTGCGAAGTTTCTTAGGCTTGGTCGGGTTTTATTATCGATTCATTCATAATTTCTCTCGAATAGCCGCACTCTCATCTCATTGACATCAAAATTTGAATGGTGTTTTAAACAAAATCAAGCTGTTAAAATCCTTAAAGAATGGTTGATTGATGCTCCATTCCTAGCATTACCTGAAAGCGTTGAAGACTTTATTGTCTTCTGTGATGCTTCTCCTAAAGGCTTAAGATGCATAATGATGCAAAAAAAAAAAAGAAAAAAAAACAAAATGATATCCTATAAATCGCGTCAGTTAAAAACCCATGAGAAGAATTATGCAACTCATGGCTTGGAATTAGGTGTCATTATCTTTGCAGTGAAGCTATGGTGACATTACCTTTGCAAAGTTCATTTCATACTTTATACTGACCATAGGAGTTTAAAACATATCTTGGGTCAGAAGGATGTGACAGATTTGTAATAACCCATTAGGTTAAATCTTGTCACTTCAAACGTCATATGAAGATGAAAACTAACCCAATTTCCTGCAAATGCTAAACGAATCAAAGTTTACGGTTATACGAAACGAAATTCTTCAATGTACTTGAATGAGGTTAGTTAAACCAAACATCTTGTAAACCACAACAACTTTACTTAAACAAGTTTTTATTCTATGAATTTCTAAATTAACTAATTTGTGTTCCACGACCATGAAGTAGGGTAATCATGCGAGGTAAATTACCGTTGCGGGTGCACACGGAACGATAATTTGAAGTACATGTGAATCCTGTTGTAAGGGACAATGGACACAATCATAACAAACTTTGAATCCGAATCTTAAAATAATTGAAATGCTTCAACGAAGGTGAATGAAGACATGAAACAACTATGAATGTGAAATTCTCTATCACAAAAGAAATACGAATGTGATAGCAGATGCCTTAAGCCGAATAGAAGCAAAGAAACCAAAAAGAGTATGTGCCTAAGGCTTGAACTACAACTTAATTGAATAAATCAGATTAAAAAAGTAGAAAAACAAGTTCAAAAAGATGAAAACAAAGATTGACGGAATGAACACAAGAATCTGGGTGCTGGTGGATTAAGAAAAAAAAATATTAGAATAAGCTAATAAATCCAAATATATTATGTACCCAGAAAGTGATAAAATGTATAAAAATCTCAAAGATAACTATTGGTGGATTAGCATGAAGAAAAATATAGATGTTGCAAAATGTTTAACTTGTTCTCAAATTAAAGCAAAATATTAAAAACCTTCTAATATGATGCAACAACTTGAATCATCATTTTGTAAATGGGAAATGATAACCCTGGATTTTATAAGCAAACTTCCTCGAACTAGTCGCGGGAATGATAAGATATGGATTATTGTTGATAGACTGTCTAAGTCTACTTATTTCGAACAAATTAAAGAAACTTATGATATGGATAAATTAGCGCAACTATACATTAATGAGATTGTATATTTATACGACATGTCTCACCTTTCTAACCTTAGAAAATGCTTAGATAATGAGTTAGTATTAATGCCTCTACAAAATATTGATGTAAACGAAAAATTAAAATTCAATAAACAACCACTTCAAATCGAAGACCGTCGAGAAAAGAGACTCAAGCGTAAGAAGTTTATGTTAGTTAAAGTTAAGTGGAAATCCAGACGTCGTCCTGAATACACATAGGAACTGAAGTCATAGATGGGAAAGAAATATCCACACCTATTTCAATAATCTCGAGGACGAGATTGAAACAAAGGTGGGGAGGATGTAACACATGCATATTTATTTTTATAAAATATGTGGTTCAATATTATTATTTTAAATATCTAGTTATTATATACACATATGTGACACTTACATACTAGTAAGTAACGAGTAAAATGATTATTAAAAATTTTTGACACACTTATTCGGTCAGTTAATGTTATAGGAGACCGCTCAAAATTAATAAAATATATTATAATTAAACTTTCTCCGTTTTTAACGAAACTTTGGTCAAAACGTAGAGAAAAATAAGCGGATCCCAGCAGTATTTTTAGAATTTTATAAAACATCATATTTTAAAAGTTATAAGAGAAAAACGAAATTTGAGCTAAATTAATTATAATAATAAAATAATAAAAAATAAAATATTAATCTTTACATTCAAATTGAATTTGAATGTTGACGTGCCATCTTCTAATATTTCAAATGAAATTACGAATCACTCAGGATGTCAACTAACAAACACGTATCTACAAAATTTCTTTTACAGCAAATTACAAATTACCTATAAATACTTATTCGATGCTTAGAAACCATTCACAAAATACACAGACACACATATAAATAAAAAGGAGATTATAAGCTCTGGATGCTAGGAGGTGCTGATCAGTATAAAGGGGTCAAGATTAAGGAGTCGGTTCGTTTAGGTATATTATTTAATTTTTAGTTAAACTCATAAATTTAAAGTTTTATTAAAATATTAACTTTTAAGGTTATGGTTAAGATCCGACCCTATGTATATATTAAAAATAGTAATAATAATCATCGTAGTAGTAATAATAATAATATAATAATAATAATAATAATAATAAATATAATAATAATAATAATAATAATAATATAATAATAATAATAAATATAATAATAATAATAATAATAATAATCGTCATAATAATAATAATATTAATAATAATAATAAATAAGTAAATAACTTAGTAAATTTTCGTTGCAGAATAATTATAAGAATAGATTAAGCAGAAACACTGCTCAAAATTTATATCGAGAAGTTTTAGCTGTCACTCTACCAACCAAAAATTCAGGTGAATACATTTAACTTATTTTTAAATATAAATGCTTTTTTTAGCATTGTATGTTTAAACTTTGACGCATAAAGGGATACTATGAGACCAGTATCTAGGCCATTAGTATACGTACGATTTGCAAATTGTATCCGCTATGGATGAAATTCCCATACGTGGCTGGTAACGTGGGCTGGAAGGTTATACGTAAGACGCACTCCGCAGGCAACCGAACCAGTGACGGGCTGTGGGCTGGAGGGAGCAATTGTAAGACGCACTCCGCTATTGTTCCTAACCAGTGACAGTACAAGCCAGGGAATGCAGTGGTTGTATCGATCAGTGAAATAACCTGCTAAATGTGTAGTATGGCCAATAATAATTATCGTTAAAGGACCGAACATGCTATGCTTACATATCGAGTCTGTTATTTGTATTCAACAACATTATGTTGACGTTTTATTTTCAAAAAAATTTCAGGTAATAATGAAATATAAAAGAGAAGCGAGATTAGAGATTCTTGGCCTATGATGCTTTGAATAAGATCTTGTGGTAAGACCATGGAGCTATTGGAGCTATGCCTCCAAGTCATGTATAAACCAGATATTATAAAATGAATTGAAATTGTGTGTTTGTGAATATCCGGTTTACAATAATATGAATAGATGGTGTTCATACCTATGCGTATGAAATTTTATGAATACTGAAAATTTATTTTGAAAATTATTTACAAACAATGAAATGTGGTTTTTCATACCCACACGTATGAACTATTTAGAAATCATGAAACATATGGTTTTCACATCCATGCATGTGAATTATTTATAAAATTATGAATTTATAAAACAACGCTTCCGCTGAAACATATAAAAATGAAAAATAAACTCTGACCGAGACTGTATTATCTATGAAACCAATTCGGGTCGCAACACCCGGGTCGCCGAGAGCCCGAGGTGTGACACAAGCGGTACGCCTAGATAACCCTCAGCTGCCCCCGATCACCTTGTCCCGCGCGTACCGCCTAGCCCCACGCACGCCCGCTAGGCAGTACACCCCAGATGAATTTTCAGCAAAAAACCCTAATTTCAAGGCTTCTATAAATGGGACGCTTTCCAGCCGTTTTGGGGGTCTTCTTCCGCAATTTTGGAACCCTAATCATGCCTAGGAGCTGCTGGAGCTTAACCATGGAGTTTGGGGCTTGATTTGGGCTTGTTGGAGTGGAGAAGAAGGACCATTTTGAGTATTTTTCTTTTCTTTTCTTTGTTTCTTAGTTTAATCAGTAGTTAAAATGTATTTAAACTATTATCAGATCTGTTTTGGTACTGTTTTTATGTTTATTGGCTAGATCTAGGGTTATACCTAGGTTTGGGATGATAAAGTTGTGATCTTTATGATATTTGTACTTGGTTTATGTTTATGGATGTTAAATGCTTTGTAATTAGCTGTAAAGATTGAAACTTTGATGATATTTGCATGTGTTGAATGATAATACTTGATGATTGTTGGATCCATGTGTGTCTAGGAAGGTCTTTCCACAAATAAATGCATGTTAGGACTACTACTTTGTGTTTTAGGTTAGTTTATGGGTTGTTGATCACATTCCATAGGATTAGACATCACTAAGTATTGTGATTTGCATGTGTTACCTAACCTAGAAATTCGGGAGGTGATAGGTTAGATGGTCGGTCTCTATCACTTGGGATATTTGAGTTAAACGACCCGGGAGGGCGTTGTCTTAGGTCTACTTAGTGGTTAGTGCCAATCCATGTCAAAGTTGTCAACTTTGTAGCTCTCTAGTGTCTTAGGATACACACTGGCGGAGAAATCCGAGAAGTGATTCACCCGTGGGAGTGCAATTGCATATCGGGAAAATCCGAAAGATGACCGGTAGACTAGTGCGTAAATTACAGTCTCAGGATTTCCATTGGGGTTGCCTGGTAACTGATTTGGGTCCTATTAGGTTATTCTATCCTAGTCTTCATCCTTCATAAGTCAGTCCAAGTCAGCATCTGTCACACTTTTGATTGCCAGCCTAGGTATACCAGTTTTCCTTATTGCAGTTAGATTCCATTCTTAGTAGCAGTCTTAGCTAGGCTTTTCAATATTTAGTTTTAGTTGGTTAATTAGTTAAAGTCTCATTTAGTTCTTAGAAGTTGCACCAAACCCCCCCCCTTTTCTCTTTTACTTTATTTTGTTCACAGTCTAGGTTAGCTTTGTCAAACTAGTGTCCTTAGGTTTCGATATCTGGCCTTCCACAAGCTATACTGTCACCGATAGGTACACTTGCCTACGTAGCGGTCTATTTCGGGATTTCCGATTATTACTAGGTGTTTAGGTCGAGTCCAGGTCTAGGATTAGTTAGAGTGTCTTTAGCTTAGGTTAGATAGTCTTTTAAATTCATCCTTGTTTTTCCGAACACCGACCGCTCGCATCAAGTTTTTGGCTCTGTTGGCGAAACTAGCTTTGATTGTGTATGTTTTCTCTTTGTTTTATTTTTATTTGTGAGTCTTTTGTGGTGAGTCTTGTGAGTCTAGGTTATATTTTTAGGTTTCAGGTCTTTATTCTGAATTCAGTGCATCATGTATGCGTATAGATCTAGAGAGGATCTGAATGAATGGTTGAGAGATGCCAGGGGAAAAGAAATAGAGAAATCCAATATATCATTAAGTGCATAAATGCATCCCGTGTGATAAATCAGGGACGATTTACACACGACTGGGATGGTAGCTACTTGGGATTTCAATTTCAGCATGATGATGAAGAAGAGGAGGAAAAAGCTGAAGTTGATCTGTAAGTTGAAGTCACTAAAGAACACTTCTGGGAAGATGAGTTTGGTGATGAGCTGATAGATATACCTTCTGTTGTAGAGGAGGATGTGCATTTTGACCCACTTGCTGATCTACAGATGTTAGAGGCATTATTAAATGAAGATCTAAGTGTGGGTATTCAGTTGGAAGCACATAAGGATGTTGAGGAGATGGAAGAGAAGGAAGTTGAGCTACCTATGATCGAAGAAGAAGTGTTAGTGGAAGAGGTAGAGCACGAGAGCCAGCCCGTAGGGAAGATAGTAGATGGAACTCCACAAAAATTCACGTAACCTCGGGAGAAGGCAACAAAAAGGAAGGCAGTGGATCCAAACCGACTGAAGAAAAGGAGAACCAAGCCAACAAAGTTTGTACACAGCCATTCTCCTCATTACATGCCACGCATCATGTTCGGTCCAGGGAAGTTTAAATATTGGTGGCCCGACTCGTTCAATTGTTTTAAAATGTTCTTCAATTCCATTGGTTTAATTTTTAATCATGAGTGAAAGGAATTGAACGGGCTGGACAGAGGATGGATTAAGGAGAAGCCTCCTGATTAAGGTTATGTTAGGGATTCGGGCTTCGGCCCAATTTGTATATATTTTACCTAGGTTAATTAAGTATTTTAGTTTAGTATATCGAGTCTTATGTGATTGGTGATGCACTTATGCTCATACGATTATGTCAGATTCAAGTGTGGGTAATTGTTATCTACGTTTGATATCCATTTCGGACAGATGATTACCATCCTATGTTTAAAATCTGATCACTTTATGCATCACTGATCATTTAACTCGGTTTTCTTTGATTTTTGTTAAATTTTTTTTATAAGTTTTTATTTAGAAAAATTTTAGTTTAAAGAATTAGAATTTAATTTAGTAGGGTTTAGTTTAGTTTTAAATTTTATTTAGTTTTAATTTTTATTTTTTTTATTTTATTAGAATTTAGTTTGGTTAATTTTTCTAATTTCAATTTTATCTTATTAGATTTTTTTTAATTTTTTGGTTCTTAAAATTTTAAGTAATTAGGATTTTAGTTAAATTCCATTAGTTGCTTTTATTTCTTTAGTTATAGTTAATTAGGAATTAATTTAGTTTAAAATGTAATTAGGTTAAATTTTTTTTAGAGTTTTCTTTTATCTAGGATCATTTTTAAAATAAAATATATATATATATATATATATATATATATATATATATATTTGTGTATATATATATAATATAATAATAATAAATAATTACTTGTTGTTTGTTGTTGGTATTATTAACTATATATGTTGTTTGTTTGTTAATTGTATTTTGATGTTGTTGTTGTTTACATTAGTGCATTATTGTATAAATATTATTTGTAATATTTTGTTGTTGTTGTTGAATGATTGTTTCAAATTGTATATTATTGTTTATGTTGTAACATTGATCTAATGTTGTTTGTATTGTTGTAATATATTTGTTATTGTATTAACAATTGTATATTGAAGTTTGAGATTGTATGTAGAAAGGTGCGCGGTTCCACTCACGACACGTCTGCAAATTATCAGGGAGTCCGTCGCTTTACTTTGTTGTATTCTACTTTTTATTATCTATCGCCAGTTCTGAGTCCACATTGAGGACAATGTATTGTTCTAAGTGTGGGTATGTCAGGCTGGCGCCTTTTAGTTTATAATTTTTGTAAAGTCAAGTCATTGTATATATTCTAGTCAAAATTTGAATCAAATTTTTGACATTTTTGTAAATAATTTAGAACATGTAAAAAAATAATGAAAACTGTAAATATTCAAAGTTAAAAACACAAAAATATTGAAAAATTGAAAATTTTACAAAAATATTTTTCTTTTTAGTTGAGTCAGTTGTAAATAGTTAATCAAGTCAGTCTTTGAGTCGTTTTATTTTATAGTTAATCTTGTTGATTGTTTGAGATCTTAAATGCAGTCTGGTTTTAACTAATCGTACTCAATTACATTCGGGTGGCGATTACTTAGACTATTTCATATGCAAACGACCGGCTGTTGATTGACTGCTTTTCGGATTAGACTCGCGCATGCTAATTCTACATTATCAGCTAAGTCTTTTAAACTTTCTACCTTATGTTTCTCTTTTTATTATTTTATTTTGCATATTCTGATTGTGTCTAGAGTGTTACGATGTATATAGCTAGAGTCTGGAAAATGTCCTTTGTTTTAGCTTACACCTAATAATTGGAAGATGATCGGACTATGATTAGGGCTTTGGTTTTTAGAGGCTAACTTGTGTATTGACTTGGGATTTGTTGGTAGGCGCAGCCGATAGAAAGTTCCTTAGGACTGATAGAATAAAACCTAAATTCTCGATTTTTGTGGGTTTAAGACTTGGAAAATTGGGAAATCTGAAACTAGGTAATAGTGAAAAAAGGAACCTCTGTAAACTAACAACCTAGAATTCTTAAAATTTAAACCTGGCACATATGTTCTCTTTTTATGAAAATAAATCCGAGACATATGGCGCCCGCTAAATAAAAGAAATTCCACAATCCACTAAGTGAGCTGAGCCTGTGCAAATAAAGAAAGAGATAATAAGAGCTAAAAGGCAGTTGTCATACCCCGGCTAGCAACCGAGTGAAACAATGCTGTAATATGCTCAAGTGAGGTAAAAACAAAAGAAACTTGAGAGAATAAAAAGGCAAAATGCTCACACCTTCATCCATCTCCACCATTAGGTTGAATTTTGATTATATCTAGGTAGTTTTTATATGGAGGTGGGCTTAAGTCATTAGATTTAAACCTGTGCCTTGAAAGCTGTTACTTGGGATTAGGATAACTCGTTTTGACCAAGGGATGGGATCCATAAGATGAATGATTAAACTTGAACATAAAGAATCATGACTAGGGAACTTGAAGTTGGTGTTTGGGTTTAGATTGGACCATTATACCAACAATCGCGATTAATACGCAAGGGTTTAGGATTGCTATATCTTTTGCAAATAAAAGCAAAGTCCCTGATCTGTGATTCCATTTTGTAAGCTTTTTCGAGGACGAAAAAGGTTTAAGTGTGGGTATTTTTGATGTGTTAGTTTAACACATCTGTTTTTGTACATATTCTAGTCCATTTCCATTATTTTTGTGAATATTTCGAGTCGTTTATAGTTCCTATGTACATTTTATTGCTTTTGTGCAGGATTGTGTCCCGGAGAAGCTGAAACAAGGGAAAACGGGCGTCGGAAACGAGTGCGGGTGAACGAGCGAAGAAAACAAACTTTTCTGCCCTAGGCGGTACGCCTAGCAAGGTTGCTTGGCCCCAGGCGGTACACCTGGATAACCCTCAGCCGCCCCCCGATCACCTTGTCCTGCACGTACCGCCTAGCCCCACGCACGCCCGATAGACGGTCCCCAGATGAATTTTCAGCAAAAAACCCTAATTTCAAGGCTTCTATAAATGGGACGCTTTCCAGCCGTTTTGGGGGTCTTCTTCTGCAATTTTGGAACCCTAATCATGCCTAGGAGCTGCTGGAGCTTAACCATGGAGTTTGGGGCTTGATTAGGGCTTGTTGGAGTGGAGAAGAAGGACCATTTTGAGTATTTTCCCTTTCTTTTCTTTGTTTCTTAGTTTAATCATTAGTTAACATGTATTTAAACTATTATCAGATCTGTTTTGGTACTGTTTTTATGTTTATTGGCTAGATCTATGGTTATACCTAGGTTTGGGATGATAAAGTTGTGATCTTTATGATATTTGTACTTGGTTTATGTTTATGGATGTTAAATGCTTTGTAATCAGCTGTAAAGATTGAAACTTTGATGATATTTGCATGTGTTGAATGATAATACTTGATGATTGTTGGATCCATGTGTGTCTAGGAAGGTCTTTCCACAAATAGATGCATGTTTGGCCTACTACTTTGTGTTTTAGGTTAGTTTATGGGTTGTTGATCACATTCCATAGGTCAGATGGTTGGTCTCTATCACTTGGGATATTTGAGTTAAACGACCCGGGAGGGCATTGTCTTAGGTCTACTTAGTGGTTAGTGTCAATCCATGTCAAAGTTGTCAACTTTGAAGCTCTCTAGTGTCTTAGGATACATGCGGGTGGAGAAATCTGGGAGGTGATTCACCCGTGGGAGTGCAATTGCATATCGGGAAAATCCGGAAGGTGACCCGGTAGACTAGTGCATATATTACAGTCTCAGGATTTCCATTGTGGTTGCCTGGTAACTGATCTGGGTCCTATTAGGTTATTCTAAGTTTGTTCCTTAAGATCCTAGTCTTCATCCTTCATAAGTCAGTCCAAGTCAGCATCGTCACACTTTTGATTGGCAGCCTAGGTATACCAGTTTTCCTTATTGCAGTTAGATTCCATTCTTAGTAGTAGTCTTAGCTAGCCTTTTCAGAATTTAGTTTTAGTTGGTTAATTAGTTAAAGTCTCATTTAGTTCTTAGAAGTTGCACTAAAATCCCCCCCCCCCCCCTTCTCTTTTACTTTATTTTGTTCACAGTCTAGGTTAGCTTTGTCAAACTAGTGTCCTTAGGGTTAGATATTTGGTCTTCCACAAGCTATACTGTCACCAATAGGTACACTTGCCTACTTAGCGGTCTAGTTCGGGATTTCCGATTATTACTAGGTGTTTAGGTCGAGTCTACGTCTAGGATTAGTT
Source organism: Mikania micrantha (assembly GCA_009363875.1). Taxonomy (NCBI): domain Eukaryota; kingdom Viridiplantae; phylum Streptophyta; class Magnoliopsida; order Asterales; family Asteraceae; genus Mikania; species Mikania micrantha. Next base: position 34,138,357 of record CM018698.1, on the reverse strand, counting down.
AGAGTGTCTTTAGCTTAGGTTAGACTGTCTTTTAAATTCATCCTTGGTTTTCCGGAAACCGACCGCTCGCATCAACTCAGTATCAAAGTGAGGTTTGTTCCTACACTATCCTAAGGTGTTGTAGTGTGAATCCTATGGTTCGAAAGGGTGTATAACCTGTTCAAATGGTGTCCAATCAAAGGGTTTCGAAAACCCTAAAAACCGAAGCTATATCTTGATTTTACCTCAAATCTGATCGATCCAAGACTCGATCTGTGGTACTTCTATGATCTACAAGTTATGGTGGTCGTTCTGACACCAAAATCACAAGATTTCGTGAAGGATTGAAGGAGATGTGGCTATGGCTTCTAGAGAGAGAAAGTAGATATCGAGAGGAGAACGAAAATGGTGATGGAGGCTGGTAGGTGGTGGTTGTTGTGGCTTTGAATGCCACATTAAATGGCTTAGAAATACCTGGTTATGTTGGGTTCGTTCGGCTTTGCTCGGTTTTGCGTAAAACGTCGGTTTTCCTTCATTTTTGTAACAAAACGTTACGGTTTTGATAGCAAAGTTTATAAATTTATTTTAGGTGGCAATTCCTAGTAATTAACTAAATGTCTTTCATTTATTTTAAATTTCTAAAATTATTTAATTGACTGTTTAAATCGAATTGCACAGTCGTCGCGCGTATTCATTCTAATCGTCACCCGCACTAATACGAAGATAACTAAACTTTTAAATATGGTTTTCTAATTATTGGACATCATTCAGAACGTTAAACCTTCAGATATATTCCTACAGATGGTCACCCATACGAATAATCCGTCGATTTAGCATTCATGTTATGACATCCGTTGTTGTTTTGTTCTGTTAATCCTTGCATACGATTATACATAATAAAATCCTAACAAATAATCACATGATGGTTCTGTATTGCCAGATTATTATCTGACTGATGAACCATGTTTCTGAATTTTGTTTCTCTGAAATGATTATGAATTTGTTCTTTGATAACATGAAATGATACATGATACATGATATTGATATGACTTACACTAAAATACGTATAACATGTTCCTGATTACCGTTCATGTTACTGTTGAGATCACTGTTCCGGTAACGGTTTCGGCACTGATGTTACAGTCTGGCCCTCTTGGCCTGCAAACTCAAAGCCTCAGCCATCGCTGCAATAATATACAACAAGTATATACTAAAAGTTACAATCCATCTAACTTCCTAATCCCTAATTTGATTATTGGTTTTATTTGAATAACGTTTATTTATATACAAATTTGTTTGAATATGTTACCTATGTACGAATTTTTATTATTGAGTTATGCATTTTATGATATACAATATAATGTATGATTCTATATGCAAATTATTAAGATTTATAATCATAAATATTTATTGACAAAGATTATTGTATTATTTATGATGATACATACATAATTTATTAATTATTTCATACAAGTATATGTACAGAAACTTATTTATGTTCAAAGCGTTATATACATATAGATTATTTAACTTTAATACACAATATCAAATTATTTATATACTTCTAACTGATTACAAAGAATATATCATCCATAATCACAAATCAAGTCCAAAACACCATAAAGTTCACAACTTTATCATCTCAAACTAGGTATAACCATAATCTAGGCAACAATCAACAAAACTTTAGCTAAACAAAAATAAACAAGGTCTGAAATCATCATACAGTACTGATTACAAGATAAAATAAAAGAGAAAAGACAATTACTCAAGCTCTTCCTAGAATCTTCACTTCAATCACCCAAATCAAGCCCAAATCATCCAAGGTTAAGCTCCAGCAGTTCCAGGGGCGAGATAAGGGTTTTAACGTGCTAGAATCATCTTCCAATCGACTCTGATCGCGTCCCCTTTGTAGAGAGCAAGAAATTAGGGTTTTGTGCTGATAATGGTGTGGGGCGCACCACCTAGCGGGGGTGTGTGAGGCTGGGCCGTGCACTCTGACCAGGCGGTGCACGCGGAATGTTAGGAATCAGAGAATGTTCCCAGGCGCACCGCTTTGGATCAAAGCTTGGCACGAGGCGTACCATTTCCCCTACCCCGGGATAAAATCTTGTTTAAAAATAAGAAAATGTAAAAAGGAACGAAAAACGACTCAAAATGTAAACTGCAATTACGAAAACGGACTTGATTATGTACAAAAAACAGTTGTCTTAAACTAATACATCAACTATGAACATGAATTGTGTAAACCTCCGTCTTGAATTCGCTTGGCTTACAAGCCACAAACTCCTTATAGGTCACCTTCTTTGGAGTTCATTCCCCATCTCGCCCTACTCTAAGAGTTGCAAACTCTTGTTGAACAAATTCCCTAATGGAGGCTTGAAGACCCTCCATATGATGAGGAATCCGAGCTTCCAGTGCTATTGCCACATCTTCCCTCACCATAGTTTGCAATTCAATGAGGTTAGTTTCATGTCCGCTACCACCCTGAACATTATCACCACCAGCCATTCTACGGCTGAAACAAGTTATTTGATACATTAGTTTTGCTATCTAGTTCATATAACTAATCACACCATGAAATATGAACTTAAAAACATCACCAAATCAAGCTCCTAACACCTTACCTAATATTCATAACCATAGTACGAATTGATTCCATTAAGGTCATATTCATGTCAAGAAATTTGGTTTAACAAGCAAATTTACATCAAACACCACTGAATATATATAACATAAGGTAATCACACCACAAACTTGTTACCTTAAACCCCCAGCTTCGTGATCGGATCTCGGATCGAACGTTACTCCCCAAATCAAAAGCACCACGATTTGAGTTCAAGTGTTCGCGACGCACTTGAATCCCTCAAACCATTAGCTCTGATGCCAACTTGTAAGCCCAAAATCCCCACACGTATGACACGTGTTTTAAAACAACATCAAAGTTTAGGTCACAGATTTTTCAAACCAACAAGTGAATTAAACACTTAAAACACCCCACTTTACATGACTTTACAAAATATTTGAAGTTAAACAAACTTTCAACAACTTAATCTCATTTAAAGTTATTCACAAAAACTTTGTTTGACTCCAACAAAGATTAAACCCCAAAACAAGTTTGATCCGATTCCTTGCAAAGTGATCAGATCAAGTCCTCTTTCACCCCTTCCGTCACCTGAAAACACATAATTAAGTCATCGTTAGTTCGTTAGAATTAAGTAAACAGCCCCATATCTTCACCAAGCTCAAACAACCCTTATGGTGAAGTATGGCAACAATCTGGGGTCAAAAATGCCATTTTCTGGAATTCCAGGCGCACTGTTGCGCGCACTACAGAAGGGATTGGGCGTACTGGGCGCTGGTTGAACGCACTAGGCTCCCAGGCAGGCGCACTAGGCACCCAGAGCTGTACCTGGCACAGTTTTTCGCCCGTTTTGACTTCCGAACCCATTTCCAACCATTTCTTGACCCCCCCCCCAATACACCTCATAACACCACATAAACATACTAAACACCTTAATTCACTAATTTATAACCATCATGGTCATAACGTCAAACGATTTACTAACAGGTCGTTTGTACCTAAAACACCATTGAAATCTTATTCCACAAGATTTCTCAAGTTAAGTAAACAACACCACTTGTGTTTTACTAACTTGATTTCACCCAACAAAGGAGTTTCACACACCATGTGAATGATCCAATGTTATGATCACACCACTTGTGATTCAAAACCCAATCTGAATTAAATTTCAATTACAATTCACACACACCTTGTGAACTAATTCATACATTCACCACACACATAAATTAACACCAAGTCAATCATGAACTAGCATTAAAACACCATGTTGACAATAATCTAGCAACATATATCACCTAATGCATATGATTGTCTAACAACAAGTACTAATTCACCTATTCACCATGAAGTCAAATCTTTAACAACATTCATACACGCATACACCTTTACACATAATAAGTAGAAGATTTGGGTGACTTACCATGATCCAACGAGCTATCCTCTATAATAATTTCCTTCCCTAGTCGTTTGGTTCCACTCACACATTCACTATCAATTCCTATTATCACAACTAATAGGTTTAATACCAAGGTTGACTTCTACTAGTCAAAATACTCCCATTCACACCATTATCACCATTACAATTATAATTTAGTTCCAATTGACCCTTAATCATATCAATTCACCTTTGTTGACTTTATGCACCCACGTATTTCATATAACCATTAGTTTTAAACTAATTTTCAAGTTAAATGCCTTACTTGGCATTTCATCAAACATCTTTTGTGCAGTGATTTTTATGCACATACTCTATATAAACTCCATAAAACTCCATATCTTGATTCAAAATAATTTTTATTCAACAGTATCACATATTTATCAATCACAATCTCATATTAACAACTATTTCATGTTTACACATTGAATTAAATCCCCAAGTTCTTATTCCCAAAGAACCTTGCAACACCCCATCCACACTATGATGTCAAAAATCATGAAATCATCAAAAATGTGTTTTTAGATGTTATAAATATGAAAACTATCAACAACTAACACCATATAAACTCCCAATTTGGGATTTTAACCATCCTACCCACACCCCTAATGGAGACCCACAAAAATCCCATCAAAAACACCCAAAAAGCATACCAGAATGTAGTTGGATGCAAGGAGAACTCCTATTCAATCTCGCATTGAAGATCAACTCACAATTAGATCACCAATTTGGTCATTCTTTGGAATTTTTGAGTTTTTCTCCTTGTTCTCCTTTCTTCATGTTGACATCCACCAGGGAAATGGTCTTATGACCAATTTTGACCAGCCCCAATTTCATATAACCCCCCTTTTAATTTAAGTTTCAGCTATTTGCATAACTAGCCCCTCCATTACTAGTTAATTTTTAACTAATTATGACTAACTTAGATAAACTAGTTAACACCACCATATTTTATATTTTAAATCAAATATTTATTAAAACACCCACCAACTAATGTTTAAGATAATTAAATCTTATAAAACACCCATCAATTAAAGTAAAAAATATAATTAAACTCCAATTACATTTTACTTATAATATTCCCACTAAATGGGTTTTACAAATTCTCTCCTCCTTTCAAAGGTTTCATCCCCGAAACCTCATTACACCTCAAAAAGAAAAGGATAAAATTTTCGCATTTCATCCTCGGACTCACACATAGCATCCGAACCCCGCCTGTTCTTCCATTGCACCATTACTTGGTTAATCGTCTTATTCAGAAGTTTCATGACTTTTCTATCCAAGGTAGCCACCGGTTTCTCAATATAATTGAGTTTATCATCAATCACCAAATCCTCCATTGGCACGTAAGCCGATTCGTCCGCCAAACACTTTCATAGATAAGACACGTGGAATGTATTATGAATCCCACTCAACTCCTCCGGTAGCTCTAAGCGATAGGCAACCTCGCCAATCTGAGCTATAATCTTGAACGGTCCAATAAATCATGGACTAAGTTTCCCCCGATTTCGAAAATGAATCACACCTCTCCATGGAGTAACCTTTAGCAAGACAAACTCTCCCACTTGGAATTCGATCGGCGTCCTCCGTTTATTAGCATACGATTTCTAATGGTCTTTTGCCGCCATTAAATGAGCTCGTATCTGATCAATCCGCTCATTCATCACCAGTACTACCTTATTGCTGGCGAGTTCTCTTGGCCCCACTTCTCCCCAACACATGGGAGTTCTACATTTTCTCCCATACAAAACCTCAAAAGGAGGCATTCCAAGACCAGAATGATAATTGTTATTATAAGAAAACTCCGCCAACGGTAAGTAGCCATCCCAGCTCCCTCCAAAGTCAATGATGCACGCCCGTAACGTGTCCTCAGGCATTTGAATGGTCCTTTAACTCTGACCATCTGTTTGAGGGAGATACGTTGTGCTCAACAATAGTTTTGTACCCAATTCCTCTGAAAATTCTTCCAAAAATGAGAAGTGAACCGAGTGTCAGGATCTGACACAATAGTAACGGGTACCCCATGTCGAGACACCACCTCCTTAACATAAATTTCAGCCATCTTCTTGGAAGAATACATCTCCTTGAACGGTATAAAGTGAGCACTCTTTGATAACCGATCTACGATGACCCATATCGTATCATAACCATTCCTAGTCTTAGGAAGCTTGGTGATAAGGTCCATTATAATATGCTCCCACTTCCACATCGGAATCTCCAAAGGTTGTAGCTTACCATACGGCTTTTGATGTTCCGCCTTAACCTGAGCACAAGTCAAGCATTTTTCAACATACTTGACGATATCTCGTTTCATTTCCGGCCACCAATAGTTAACCCGCAAGTCACGATACATCTTCGTGCCCCCCGGGTGAATCGAATATCTCGATTTATGATATTCCTCCAATAAAGCTATCTTTAAAGGACAAGTGGGAGGTATCCACACCCGACCCCACCTTGTCTTTAGTCCCCGACTATCCTCATCCAGTTGATGAGCTAACCCCTTAATTCTATCATGTTTCCAATTCTCCTCCTTTAAAGCTTCTGTTTGAGCATGTTTAATTTGATTCACCAAATCCGATGTCACCACGATTTTCATTGCTTTTACCCGAATGGGTAAAGGTTCCTCCTTTCTACTTAAAGCGTCCACGACTACATTTGCTTTCCCCAGATGATTTCACAGTTGTAGTCTTTGAGTAGTTTCATCCACCGTCTGTGCCTCATATTTAGTTCCTTCTGTGTGAAGAAATACTTCAAACTTTTGTGGTTGGTATAAATAGTATATTTCACCCCATAAAGATAATGACGACATATCTTTAATGCGAAAACAACCGTCGCAAGCTCCAAGTCATGAACGGGATAGTTATGTAACACCCCGACCGATGGCGGAAACGTCGGGATGCCACGAGGGATGTGTAGATTGTTCAAAAGCTCGTGGGCATCTAAATCAAATCATCATATATCATTCAATCAACCAAAATAATTACACAAAAATCATGTTCATCATGACTTAGATACATCAAATACACAAAAGAATTAGCTAAACTAACTAAACTCTATTCGCCAGAATTTTAGTTAATTAGCTAAGTCCAAGATCCTATATGATGATGTCCAAAAGTGTAGGTTCCATCTTCATCAACCTACTTAGCCTCATTACCTGAAACATGTAAGAAAATCAAGTGTCAACTACGAAGTAGTTGGTGAGTAATCATAAGTTTTTATACTTAAAAAGATTTTATAAATGAATTTAAAAGTTTAAGTTTAAAAATGGTTTTTATAAAAGATTTAGATAAAACGAGTATAAATGCTTATGATTTCCTGAGAAAATCCACAATAATACATGTATGAGATAATCCAACCAATCTCCCAAACTCAACAATCAAACACATACACAAACATATAATCACATATCCAATCAGTCATAGTCAATCACAGATAATCATAGTCAATCATAGATATTCAAAGTCAATCATAGATAATCAAACCACAAACCAATCAACCAATCTCAACATCAATATTCTCAAATAATGTCTGTGACTATGCATGGACATTTTGTGATTGACAAAAGTTAAAAACATGATACATGGAGTGGAAGCTATCCACGTGGCAATACATGAAACCAATGCAATTAACCAAGGTCAAAGGCAATGTTTCACGAAGTTGTGATAATCCAAGTGGCAATACATGTAATCTCTGTTATTGACCGAAGTCAATGACAATGTTTACACGGATGTATAAATGTAAGAGATAATCCATAAATAATGATAATTCAATATTGTGAATATCATATTGATAAACAGGTATTAGCCTTGTGGTATCAAAATAATATTTGAATTTGGTATACATGCTTCACCTCCGAGTTTTAAAACAAAATTAGTTTAAAGAAAGGGAGGTTATGAGAACTCACCTGAAGTCCTTAGAATAGGTGTTCTCGTATTATGCGCGCTCGCTGATGTAACTCAAATCAACTCAACAACACAATTAACCTGTAATTATTATAATATTTGTGTTTATAATATTAGTATTTTCATTACATTATTTGCCCTTAGGTGTTTACTTTTGATGATCGAACATCTTGTTAACTTCGACCATATATTCTAAGTTAAGTCGTACTCTTGAAACTTTAAAATGATTATCATAAGAAAACCATCTAGTCTTGTTAGTTTAGATTAATTACTATATGATAATTAGTTACGAATCCTTTAAGCGTTTCTCCATCCCTATGTATTTTCAAGGTTGTTAATCCTTATCATACACATATCTATACCCATAGTTGCATGCACCCTTAGTTAGGTCATCATCATGAAATCTAGTTACTTAACTTTTAAATTCACATTTGAGAATACACGCTTAGCTTGACTTTATAAAATGTTCAACACATATGATTTCATAATTCAAATTGATACCTATGAGATAATAACCACTTAATTATTATTGCATGCATGCATGGGTACGTATATGTGTGTATATATACATATGTATATACATATATGTATATAGATAATAATTATGTCCTCCAATTATCTCAAACTCCTTAAAGAAACAAGGTTTGGTTTTTAACCTCCAAAAAGGCAGCGAACCTATGGCATCTTGTGCATAGGTTCGGCCAATAACAATAAGGTTCGGCCCTATGTGAGACAAATGATTCGGCTCATCAATGAAGGGTTCGCCTTCCCCTAAGGCTTCGGGACCCAGTGGGTTCGGCCAGGACTTGCTCAAGGTTCACCCAAGTATATAGTCGGGTTCGTTGCTTCTTATCCCAGGGTTCGGCCGATTAAGGGTTCGCTAGGGTTCGTGGGATGCCATCATCAATGGTTCATTTGATAGACGAAAGGTTCGACAGCCTAGTTCCCGCCCACAAAGGTTCGTGAGCCCAGGATGGTTCGTTGCATACCACGATGCAGGTTCGTTGCAGACCACGATGCAGGTTCGTTGCAGAGCTTAGGGTTCGGCCAAACCCAAAATAGGTTCGCCCGGCCCTCACAGGTTCAGCCAGGAGTTGTTCTTCGACCCAACAGCTCCTGCATCTTCATCTTCGCCATCTCAAGAGTTATAAGGTCGTCTAGGCTTCCCACGGCTTAATAATAACTCGATTAACACAATACAAAACCCTAATTCCCGGTTTAAATGGGTATCCATAAACGAAATAGGGTTTTCACCCAAAACAGAAAATAAAATGAATTTCTTACCTTCAAATTGTGAGCAACAGTCGGGTTTCTTCACATCTACTTGTTCCTCTCGATCACGCGGTCGTGTAGGCACCGAGATCTCGTAATTCCGTCGAGTAATGAGCGAGGTAGGCTAGAGATAAGGTAGAGAGAGTTGTGGTGTGTGTGTTTTTTAGAGAGAGAGGGAATATGAAAGAATGAAGAAGATGGTGGAACATTCCACCATTTATGTTCATCCCGCCCCCGCGTGTTCGGTCTCGTCTTTAACTCGATAACATTACTAAATAATCGGTTTTCTCGTTAAATATATTTAAAATATTTAAATGATCATGCTTCGTTTAAAAAAATGATTTTTAAATAACATCGTTTAAATATAAGTCTTTGTTTATTTTCGTTAGATAAATTATTTTAATAAAATAACTCGATCGTTTTCGTTTAAAGTTGTGATTCCTAATAAATCTTATGGGTTTTTATTTATTAAATTTAATATCGTTTGATATTATTTAGTCATCTCGTCGAAACACTTTACTCGTGTACGTATTTGTAAAGGTCGTCACCTTTGCGAATCCGATGCTCGTATCGTATTTCGATTCGATTTACGATTTATGGAATATCGTCTCTGAACATTATTCTTAATAATAATATTCGTGTGAATCGTCACCCACGTGAATACATTTATTAAGTTAATATTTCTGAATTAATATTCGCGTTTAAGTAATGTTCGTAACCTCAACATCGCGTAATTAATTCCCATTATTTTTCTATTGCATTATTAACTTTAATATTATCTTCCCAAACCAAAACTCACTAAACCCAAGTCACTGACACATCCATGATAGACCGAAATATGCATATGTATAGGGCATATGTAAGGGTCAGTCGCAACTGCCCTAGCCACCGTCCCACCGCTATTTCGATAAACCCTGACCATGTGTCCTGGACTATGTTTAGTAACCAACAACAACAACCAATTTAAATCCCCTTTCCATTTCCAAACCATATCCATATTCATCAGCAATATAACCGCGATAACTCCCTGGTTCTGTTTAGTTGAATTACAACTAAACTTCCCATGGTTTACGCGTATAATATGCTCTAACATGTATACAAGTAGTAGTGATAATCATCAATAATATCGATAAATAATTCGTTATCATTAATAACAATAAATCTCAGGTCGTAACAGTACAATCGTACGGATGTACGGACAACCTAAAGTACAGTGATGTTACAGTCTCCCCTAGTTAAAGGAATTTCGTCCCGAAATTCAACTTGGAGTGACCGTAGTAAATAAATGTGCGTACTTAAACTTCATCTGATCTTCTCGCTCCCAGGTGAATTTTGGACCCCGCTTTGATTCCTAACGTACTTTGACAATTGGGATTCTACTGCGTTTGAGTTTCTTGACCTCACGATCCATTATTTCCACCGGTCTTTCCGTAAAGTGCATGGTATCATCGACGCGAATGTCATTGAGTGGTACCTGAAGATCCTGATCAGCTAAGCAGTTTCTTAGATTGGATACGTGAAACGTTGGGTGCACGTTACTAAGTTCAGAAGGAAGTTCCAATTTGTAAGCAACCTTCCCGATCTGTTCAAGAATCTTAAAAGGGCCAACATAACGTGGAGCAAGCTTTCCTTTCTTTCCAAATCGAACAACACCCTTCCAAGGAGACACTTTAAGCAATACCATATCTCCCACTTCAAATTCTAAAGGTTTCTTTCGTTTGTCCGCGTAACTCTTCTGTCGACTGTGAGCAGCTAACAGATTGTCACGGATCTGGCGGATCTTGTCAGTGGTTTCCTGGATAATCTCAAGACTAGAAATCTGCGAATCGCTGACTTCGGTCCAACAAATAGGTGACCGACATTTCCTGCCATAAAGAGCTTCAAACGATGCCATACCAATGCTCGCGTGATAACTATTGTTATACGAGAACTCAACCAACGGTAAATGGCTATCTCAATTGCCACCAAAGTCGATGACACAAGCTCTCAACATGTCTTCCAATGTCTGAATCGTTCGCTCCGTTTGACCATCCGTTTGAGGATGATAAGCAGTGCTAAGATCCAGTCTTGTTCCAAAAGCTTCGTGAAATGATTCCCAAAATCGTGCCGTGAAACGAGCATCACGGTCCGATATTATGCTTAAGGGAATACCATGTCGGCTAATGATCTCATCAATGTAGATACGCGCTAACTTCCGCACAGGGTACGTTTCGCGTATCGGTAAGAAGTGAGCCGACTTTGTCAATCTATCAACTATCACCCAGATACTATCTTTGCCGTTTGCGGTTCGTGGGAGTTTGGTAATAAAGTCCATGGAGATATTCTCCCACTTCCACATCGGTATCTCTGGTTTTAATAACAATCCTGAAGGTCGTTGGTGTTCTGCCTTGACTTTAGCACAGTTAAGGAACTTAGACACATATTCAGCAATATCCTTCTTCATTCCAGGCCACCAATACAAGCCCCGAAGGTCTTGATACATTTTGTCAGAACCCGGATGGATCGAGTAACGAGACTTATGTGCTTCATCCATAATTACCATTCTAAGATCATCCCTGTTCGGTATCCACAACCGATTCAAATAATACATTAATCCATCATCTTTAGTTTCCAATAAGATTTCAGCCCCGCAAGACATCTCATTTTTCAAGTCATCTTGCGCTAATGAGTGTTGTTGGGCCGTGAGAGCATCATTACGGAGACTAGAGTGCACTCGGACACTATGAATCTGAACTTGACTCTTGCGACTAAGCGCATCTGCTACTACATTCGCTTTACCGGGATGGTAGCGAATTTCACAGTCATAATCATTCAACAGTTCAACCCATCTCCGTTGTCTCATATTAAGTTCTTTTTGATTGAGAATATGTTGCAAGCTCTTATGATCAGTAAAGACTACACACTTCGTGCCATAAAGGTAATGTCTCCATATCTTCAAGGCAAACACGACTGCACCGAGTTCCAAGTCGTGTGTAGTGTAGTTCTTCTCGTGAGTTTTCAGCTGTCTTGACACATAGGCCACAACCTTTCCCCGTTGCATGAGAACACAACCGAGACCTAAGTTGGATGCATCACAATAAACCAAAAAATCATCGTTTCCATCAGGCAGTGTTAAGACAGGAGCATCACAAAGTTTCTGCTTCAAAGTCTGAAACGCCTCTTCTTGCTTTGGTCCCCACTCATATGGCTTATTCTTTTGAGTCAAAGAAGTAAGCGGGACAGCAATCCTGGAGAAATTCAAGATGAACCGCCGATAGTAACCGGCAAGTCCGAGAAATGATCGAATCTCCGTGGGTGTCTTCGGTGTACTCCAATTCTTCACCGCATCAATCTTTGCAGGATCCACATGAACACCATATTCATTGACTATGTGTCCCAAGAATTGAACCTCCTTAAGCCAAAATTCGCCTTTAGAGAATTTGGCATACAGTCGCGCATCTCTTAGGATCTCCAAAACCAACTTAAGGTGCTTCTCGAGTTCTTCTTTAGTCTTTGAGTAGATCAAAATATCATCAATGAATACAATCACAAATTTATCCAAGTATGGCCTGCAAACACGGTTCATGAGATCCATGAAAACCGCAGGTGCATTAGTAAGGCCGAAAGGCATTACCAAAAATTCATAATGGCCATATCTTCTTCTGAAAACTGTCTTGGGGATATCGTCATCATGTAGGCGAAGTTGATGATACCCAGACCTAAGATCGATATTTGAAAACCATGCCGAGCCTTGAAGCTGATCGAAGAGATCATCGATGCGCAGCAGTGGATATCAATTCTTAATTGTAAGCTTATTCAATTCGCGGTAGTCGATGCACATCCGGAATGACCCGTCCTTCTTCTTAACAAAGAGGACCGGTGCACCCCATGGCGAATGGCTCAGGCGAATGAATCCTTTATCAGTAAGCTCTTGCAGCTGGCTCGCCAATTCTTGCAACTCTGTGGGCGCAAGTCTGTAGGGAGCTTTGGCAACTAGATTCGCACCAGGTACTAAGTCAATTCGAAACTCCACTTGACGTTCTGGTGGAAGACCCGGCAAATCGTCTGGAAATACTTCTGGAAAATCTCGTATCACTGGAACATCTTCAATTGCCTTGCCTTTCTCTTTCTTCACCACAATATGAGCTAAAAATGCTATATATTTCTTCCTAAGGTACTTGTGTGCTTTAGTGCATGACATAAGCTTAAGACCTTTGCTAGAAGTTTCTCCAAATACTCTTAAAGTTTCACCAGAAGGCAATGGAATACGTATGTATTTCTCATGGCAAACTATCTTCGCTTTGTGGGTGGCTAACCAATCCATGCCTATGATAACATCAAAGCTACCAAGATGCATAGGTATGAGATCAATTGGGAAAACGTGATCACTTAAGTTCAACATATATCCAATAATAATAGTGTCAATACCAATGGTGTTTCCGTCAGCCACCTCCACATTAAACGGTTTATCTAAGTATGTACGTGTTCTACCAAGCAAGCATTCAAAATCATATGAAACAAAGCTCCTATCAGCACCAGAATCAAATAAGATAGATGCATAAGAGTTGTTGATCAGAAATGTACCGTTGATCACATCCTGGCTGGCTTGAGCAGCTGGAGCATTCAGTTGAAACGCCCGGCCTCTTGCCACCCTCTGATTATTCCCGGTCAACTTTGGGCATTGGTTCCTGAAGTGACCCACTTCACCACATGTCCCACCCCTGCGCCGCTTGCGGAATCCACGGCGCGGTGACGTATGAACAGTTGAATCATGCACAAGTATTGAATAAGAACAACCACAATGGATTACTACGTTTCATAAGGTTTAGACAGTTGTTTAGTTACAGACAAACTATCTACCAAAATAATGACAACTATAGACCCAAAATATAGTTTACAAAATAAGACTTCAAACAAGACAATTAAACAATTAGGATTTAGTGTGTTTCTATTCCATCCTAGCATGTTTCTTCATCTTGTTCTATCTTAGAATGGTCTCCTTAGTTGTCTCTGAGAATGTCTTAAACCTGATTACCTGAAACAAGTGAAAAGTAACTGTCAACTACAGAAGTAGTTGGTGAGAACAATAGGTTTAATCATTTGTAAACATGAATCTGTGACATAAGGCATAGGTATGTTAAAGCAATAAATGATTCACATGGATGAGCTGCAACCCAAACTAACATCAAGTAAGAAAATGAGTGTAAACAGTCTAATCACTGTTTGCACGTAAGCCAACATATAATATCAAGTCCCAAACCACGTTTGGAGTTAGATAATGCATCAGCAATTTTGAAAACCATAATGACACCAGACCTGCAGTTAGCTTTTAAAACAAATTTAAAAGCTAACTCCATCCTGGATAAGAACCAATGTGTCCACTTTCCCTTGTTGTGATCACCCAGTACTAACGCTAATGAATATGATACTTGATGCGTTTACAAGTTTGTTTACAACAATAGTCACCATGTTTATGAACCTTACTTTAAACTAGCGTGTTAATGCCTTATTTGATAACATGAAGTGAAAACCTTGATTTAATCCCATGAATTAAATCCTTTGTTTTGAATACCATGAAATGAATCTCATGATTTGAATACCATGAAATGAATCTCTTTATTTGAATACCATGAAATGAATCTCTTTATTTGAATACTATGAATTGGTGACCTTGTATAATAACAAGGTTTATAACAAACGAGTTTATAAAATCCATTATTTAAAAGTGTCTATCATTTGTAAAAACATTTGAGTAAATCTGTTATAGAACAGTTCAAAGAGCCTTTATAAAACCTTTTAGAAGAAAAGTTTAATAGTTGAAAAATTCTTTAAAACAGTTGATGAATTCCTTGAAACAGTTGATGAATCCCTTGGATTTGTAAAATGAACCTGTAATGTTTATAAGAATACACACATCTTGTATAATGAAATACGATTTCAATTAAAGGGTTTGATCACGTGTTCCAACCCAAAACAGTCATAAAACAGTAAAAAAAGGGGCTAATGTTCTCACCTGTCTGCAGTAGACTCTGAACTATAACAAATAGCAAGTAGCAAACATGACTTCTAATTGGTTCCTATAACATTGTAATCATACATAAGATATAAGATTTATAGTTGTATAGACTTTGATTCATTGATTGAATTGTGTTCACTTGAACTTGATTAACATTGAATACATGTCCTCATGTTTGAAAGTGTTGTATGAATTTGAAAGTCATGATTGAGTTACTTGCTTGATCATGGATCAATGAAAATGATGTGTGATGTCCTTTTATGCACAAACTTGTTTGTACAACATCACATGTGTTTAAGAGTTTGATAAACCATTGATACACCATTGATTTATATGAAAATGTATGGATATGTTCAAGTGTTTAGACTCTTGAGATTATGAATTGATCTCTTTATTAGTTTAGGTTAAACTTAACCCAACTAAGATCAATTCATAAGCACTTTGCATTGTAGACCACACCATGGGCCATTTAGGTGTGTTGTTGGGCCAACAATGGGCCTTATACCCATGAAATCGGGGTGGGCTTTAAACAAAGTCCATGGATCACCTATGTTAGTAATGGTCCAATTGAATGTGATGTTGGGCCAAGTAATATTGAGTTGGGCCGAATGTGAAATAGTAGGCCACCTATGAGAATGGTTGGGCCCAAAAGTCCTATTGGACTTATTCTAATATGGGCCAAAGTTAAACTATCGATTGGGCCAAGAAGTGTAAAGAAAATCGCATGTTGGGTCTCGGCCAATCCTCTTAGCAGCAAACCTTTTAGGTTCATAGGGTTAGGTTCGCCGGTCATGCTCCAGCCACCAGGGCTCGGCTCATGATGTGCATGCAAGGTTCGTGGAAGTCATCAGATCAGAGGGTTCGGTTTGCATGCAACGAACCCTATAGGTTTGAGAAGGCTCGCCGTAGACCAAGGGTTCGTGAACAAGATGACCACATGCAGGTTCGCCAGTGAGTTAGGGTTCACCTACTGGCAAAGGTTTGGTCATCAAATGAAGGTTCGGCTGATGGTAACCCCGAGGGTTCGTGCATGGCGACTAGGGTTCGTGGGGTGATCGTCATGTAGGGTTCGCAGAAGGTTCGCACTGGGGAGGGTTCGTTGGTCATCTAATGGTTCGTGAAGGCTCGTGGGACTCCCTAGGGTTCGGCTTCATGTCAACGAACCATGCAAGGGTTCGCGGGTTCCATAAGGTTCGGCCAGGAAACCCTAATGGTTCGGCTTCATGCTGATTGCATCGAGCACCTTCCGAACCTGTCATCCTCACCATCATCTTCATCAAATCCTCATTTCCAGGCCACGATCTAGGTTAAGTTAACTTCGAATAGGGTTGCTATAGGTGCGAAACTGAAAATGAATTACTAGAATCGGCTTTGAATTGGGTTTGAACAAGACACACAAGAAAACCCTATTTTCCCTAAACTTCCTTGGTTCATACCTCGTTTTTGGCCGGTGGAAACCTCCGATCTGCTGTACTTTCTTGTAGTACTCGTTGAGAGCTTCGCGTGGGTGCAAGAATCACCGGAATCCGTCAAGGAACGAAGGAGATACGCGAGTTTAAAGTCGGTTTTCTAGAGAGAGAGAGGTTGAACGAAAATTTTAGAGAGAGAAGGGGTTGTTGGCTGCATTTATGAGGAAAATAGCCTTGTTCAAGGCTTTTATAGCCCGTGTGGTATTTGGGTCCGTTTCGGTCGCTCGGTTCGCGTTTCCGGAACGTAACGCGTATTTTACGCGATTTTAAAATAAAAGAGTTGTTAAACTCAATAAAATGATGAGTTTCAAAATTGTAAAAATATAAAATAATAATTTTAACCATTTTTACTCTTCGTGCGTTAACAGATCGTTAAACACATACAATTACGTGTATACCCGCAATCGCGTACGTTTTTCGATCGTATTATTATTTAAAGTCGTTTAATCATAATTATAAGTTCAACATTCGTATCATTATGGATCGTCACCCATAACTATACTCAGTCTCGCTTACGTATTACGATTCTTGTTGAATTAATTGTCATAATATTCGTCTTAACACTACGCACTAACACTATCCTGTTACACCGAACGCAGTATATATATAGGGCTCAATCTCGCTGCCCACCACTGTTTCGATATAACACGATATTCTTCTTGCCTAGTGTAGTCGACTGTAAATAAATAATACATACTTGTTGTCAAATAATAAAGATTCTAGCACACAAGCACATAATGAACACATGATTCACATTGACTGACTGAACATAGATACACACTGTTCTAACACTGTTTACGACTACCATGACTAAATGTACACATGTTACACCACACTCATAACAGGCTCTTGCCTGTGCAGGAGGTACCTGGCGAATGGGTACAGCTGGTATTGGTTGTGCATGTGGAGCAGGCAGTGCAAGTGGTGCTTGTTGCATCCTTTGAGCTTGCGGTGCGCTCCTACAAACATTTGCATAATGACCAAACTTGCCGCAGTTGTTGCAGACGCGACATGGCAAGTTAGGTGCGTGATGATATCGGCAGGTATTACATTGGGGAGTATTCCCAGTGTAATTCCTGGCAGTAGTGTTGTTTGATGATTGCTGCGCGGACTTAGCAACAGGATTAGTGACCATGAAATTCCTGGTCTTTCTCTTTTTGTTGCTACTCTTTGATGAACTAGTAGCCTCAGTTTTGATCTCAGTCTTTGCTTCCTTTATGGTATTTTTTGCCTCAGTCTTCTTCGTTCCTTTTCTCGTGAGAGTTCCAGCCTTTACATGGTTATCCGTAAGTGTAGCAGACAAACGGATCGCAGCCTCAAGTGTTTTGGGGTTGCTCCCGTAGACAGTGTCTTGAATCTGCATAGGCAACCCGCCTATATACTTCTCAATAGCTCTCTCAAGTGGTGTAACAAGATGAGGCACCAGCAGACTATACTCATGGAACTAAGTATTGTAGATTACATTCTCCCCGCTGTCCTGCTTGAGCTCCCAGAACTCAGTCTCAAGCTTCCTCATCTCACTGCGAGGGCAAAATTCCGTGGTCATCAGATCCTTAACCTCTTTCCATGTTAGCGCTAGGGCAGCATCAACTCCCCTAGTTCGTTTCTCGCCATTCCACCAAGTCAGTGCTCTCTTTTGGAAAACACTAGTGGCATAGCGCACCTTCAAGTTCTCAGGACAGTCGCTGTTGATGAAGGTATTCTCCATGCTCTCAAACCACTGCAGTATACCAATGGCTGATTCAGCACCTGTGAACTTCAGAGGATTACAGGAGTTGAAATGCTTGAATGTGCAAGTTGGCGGATTTGCACCTCCTCTGTTTTGACTGATGTTCTGATTGGCCTGAGTCAACTGGTTCACCAATCCAGAGATAAGTGTTGCTAACTCTTGTATGCCGGAGTTGGCATTACTGTTGTTAGCATCCCCATTGTTCGAGTCATCTTCGTTGTGACGGCGCGGCGGCATGTTTCTGAGGAATTAGAAACATGTGACTACCGTGTACAACATAATTCATACAAACAATGGTCAAATGAGTTCATTTAGACAGTTAAGATTACATACATGAACTATATTTCTCTCCTATCTGTCATTAAACTCATAAAAATTTATCAATTTCCTAAAATTATACTAAGTGTCCTAGTTGGTCATAACTAATACTAGTTAACTATTCCTAAGTTTCACACATTCTCCACCCTATACCAACACTGACAACCTCCCAATGCAGTGCAACAAGCTTATATACAGGGCATATGCAGAGGTAGATCGCAATCTCCCCTACACCGTCCCACCACCGTTCCATTGCACCACGATTGTGCCCTTGTTAGCATTTAGAGTGTATCATGTATCTTACCATAATCTCACTTCACAAACCTTCTCCTAGACAGGATAATTTTGAGTGAAGTGGTCTCTAGTTCCCTTGGACAATTAGGTTCGCCTAATGTCTAAGTTCACCTGACATATAGGTTTGCCTATTTCTAAGTTCATCTAATGTCTAAGTTCATCTGACATTAAAGCTTCCCTTAATGTCTAAGTTCACTAAATTCCATACCAATTCCAATGGGCGCGGTTGATGAATTGAAATGGAAGATTTATCATGAAGAAGGATTGGTTTTGAGTTGGTTAGATTATATGGGATTAGAAAACTCTCTTCACGATTATCTTGGAGTTAGTATAATTCCTTGTTTATTTGGGCCTGCGTGCCTAAGTTTGTTTTTATTTAGATTTGGGTCTACGTGCCTAAGTTTGGTTGTTTGTTTCTGTTATTGCGGTTTCCCCCCTCTATGCTAAAACGCGCTGGAGGGGGGGAATGCGTTTTTGTTTGTAACACTTATTCTTTTTAATAAAATTTACCTAGGCGTTGCCTTTTTCAATAAGGGTTCATATCATCACTGAGTGCTCTTATTGTCACTAAGTGTTCATATTCTCCCTATAGTTTATTCTCATCAAGTGTCCTTACCATCACTAAGTGTTAGTATCATCACTATGCGTTTATATTATCACCAAGTGTCTATGTCATCACTCAAGTCCATATTCCATCACTAATCGTTCATATCGTTCGTTGATCCTATGCACCATACGTGTCCAATCTGTGTGTTTCACAAGTGAATTTATAAGTGTTTATCAAGTGTGGTCATCCATGAGTCAATCCAAGCCAAGCCAACAAACATACCATCAACATTCATATCCCATCAATCTCAACTTTACAACAATTCCTAATAATATTCTAAGTTCCTGACATTGACAAACCCCCAATATACTACAAATGGCATATGTATAGGGCATATGTAAGGGTCAGTCGCAACTGCCCTAGCCACCGTCCCACCACCTTTGTAGTATACCACGAGTGTGTCCTTGCCTGGTGATCAATAATCAACAAATAGTTCTAAAACAGAAAATTCCTAAGCAATTAATTTCCTAAACAGATAATTTCCCAAACGGGTAGTTCCCACATTCTTCAATACTGACATCCACCCAATGTACCGTAAATGGTATATATATAGGGCATATGTAAGGGTCAGTCGCAACTGCCCTAGCCAACGTCCCACCACCTTTACGATACACCACGTGCATGTCCTTATCAAATCATTAGGGCACACGTAAGCAAGAAATTAATAAGCAGTATCTGCATATCAGATGTATAACAGAAGTTCAGGTAACATGTAATAAACACATAAGCAAGAAATTCTGAATATACTAAATAATGTATGAAATAGTTCATATAGGGTATCCTATGGTTATAGACTAGGTCAACCATTTCTAGTAACCTAATTCCCTATAACCCAGGCTCTGATACCAATCTGTAACACCCTGACCGATGGCGGAAACGTCGGGATGCCACGAGGGATGTGTAGATTGTTCAAAAGCTCGTGGGCATCTAAATCAAATCATCATATATCATTCAATCAACCAAAATAATTACACAAAAATCATGTTCATCATGACTTAAATACATCAAATACACAAAAGAATTAGCTAAACTAACTAAACTCTATTCGCCAGAATTTTAGTTAATTAGCTAAGTCCAAGATCCTATATGATGATGTCCAAAAGTGTAGGTTCCATCTTCATCAACCTACTTAGCCTCACTACCTGAAACATGTAAGAAAATCAAGTGTCAACTATGAAGTAGTTGGTGTGTAATCATAAGTTTTTATACTTAAAAAGATTTTATAAAATGAATTTAAAAGTATAAGTTTAAAAATGGTTTTTATAAAAGATTTAGATAAAATGAGTATAAATGCTTATGATTTCCTGAGAAAATCCACAATAATACCTGTATGAGATAATCCAACCAATCTCCCAAACTCAACAATCAAACACATACACAAACACATAATCACATATCCAATCAGTCATAGTCAATCACAGATAATCATAGTCAATCATAGATATTCAAAGTCAATCATAGATAATCAAACCACAAACCAATCAACCAATCTCAACATCAATATTTTCAAATAATGTCTGTGACTATGCATGGACATTTTGTGATTAACAAAAGTTAAAAACATGATACATGGAGTGGAAGCTATCCACGTGGCAATACATGAAACCAATGCAATTAACCAAGGTCAAAGGCAATGTTTCACGAAGTTGTGATAATCCAAGTGGCAATACATGTAATCTCTGTTATTGACCGAAGTCAATGACAATGTTTACACGGATGTATAAATGTAAGAGATAATCCATAAATAATGATAATTCAATATTGTGAATATCATATTGATAAACAGGTATTAGCCTTGTGTTATCAAAATAATATTTGAATTTGGTATACATGCTTCACCTCCGAGTTTTAAAACAAAATTAGTTTAAAGAAAGGGAGGTTATGAGAACTCACCTGAAGTCCTTAGAATAGGTGTTCTCGTATTATGCGCGCTCGCGGATGTAACTCAAATCAACTCAACAACACAATTAACCTGTAATTATTATAATATTTGTGTTTATAATATTAGTAGTTTCATTACATTATTTGCCCTTAGGTGTTTACTTTTGATGATCGAACATCTTGTTAACTTCGACCATATATTCTAAGTTAAGTCGTACTCTTGAAACTTTAAAATGATTATCATAAGAAAACCATCTAGTCTTGTTAGTTTAGATTAATTACTATATGATAATTAGTTACGAATCCTTTAAGCGTTTCTCCATCGCTATGTATTTTCAAGGTTGTTAATCCTTATCATACACATATCTATACCCATAGTTGCATGCACCCTTAGTTAGGTCATCATCATGAAATCTAGTTACTTAACTTTTAAATTCACATTTGAGAATACACGCTTAGCTTGACTTTATAAAATGTTCAACACATATGATTTCATAATTCAAATTGATACCTATGAGATAATAACCACTTAATTATTATTGCATGCATGCATGGGTACGTATATGTGTGTATATATACATATGTATATACATATATGTATATACATAATAATTATGTCCTCCAATTATCTCAAACTCCTTAAAGAAACAAGGTTTGGTTTTTAACCTCCAAAGAGGCATCGAACCTATGGCATCTTGTGCATAGGTTCGGCCAATAACAATAAGGTTCGGCCCTATGTGAGACAAATGGTTCGGCTCATCAATGAAGGGTTCGCCTGCCCCTAAGGGTTCGGGACCTAGTGGGTTCGGCCAGGACTTGCTCAAGGTTCGGCCAAGTATACAGTAGGGTTCGTTGCTTCTTATCCCAGGGTTCGGCCGACTAAGGGTTCGCTAGGGTTCGTGGGATGCCATCATCAATGGTTCGTTTGATAGATGAAAGGTTTGACAGCCTAGTTCCCGCCCACAAAGGTTCGTGAGCCCAGGATGGTTCGTTGCAGACCACGATGCAGGTTCGTTGCAGACCACGATGCAGGTTCGTTGCAGAGCTTAGGGTTCGGCCATACCCAAAATAGGTTCGCCCGGCCCTCACAGGTTCGGCCAGGAGTTGTTCTTCGACCCAACAGCTCCTGTATCATCATCTTCGCCATCTCAAGAGTTATAAGGTCGTCTAGGCTTCCCACGGCTTAATAATAACTCGATTAACACAATACAAAACCCTAATTCCCGGTTAAAATGGGTATCCATAAACGAAATAGGGTTTTCACCCAAAACCGAAAATAAAATGAATTTATTACCTTCAAATTGTGAGCAACAGTCGGGTTTCTTCACATCAACTTGTTCCTCTCGATCACGCGGTCGTGTAGGCACCGAGATCTCGTAATTCCGTCGAGTAATGAGCGAGGTAGGCTAGGAGAGAGTTGTGGTGTGTGTGTTTTTTAGGGAGAGAGAGTATATGAAAGAATGAAGAAGATGGTGGAACATTCCACCATTTATGTTCATCCCGCCCCCGCATGTTCGGTCTCGTCTTTAACTCGATAACATTACTAAATAATCGGTTTTCTCGTTAAATATATTAAAAATATTTAAATGATCATGCTTCGTTTAAAAAAATGATTTTTAAATAACATCGTTTAAATATAAGTCTCTGTTTATTTTCGTTAGATAAATTATTTAAATAAAATAACTCGATCGTTTTCGTTTAAAGTTGTGATTCCTAATAAATATTATGGGTTTTTATTTATTAAATTTAATATCGTTTGATATTATTTAGTCATCTCGTCGAAACACTTTACTCGCATACGTATTTGTAAAGGTCGTCACCTTTGCGAATCCGACGCTCGTATCGTATTTCGATTCGATTTACGATTTATGGAATATCGTATCAGAACATTATTCTTAATAATAATATTCGTGTAAATCGTCACCCACGCGAATACATTTATTAAGTTAATATTTCTGATTTAATATTCGCGTTTAAGTAATGTTCGTAACCTCACCATCACGTAATTAATTCCCATTATTTTTCCATTGCATTATTAACTTTAATATTATCTTCCTAAACCAAAACCCACTAAACCCAAGTCACTGACACATCCATGATAGACCGAAATATGCATATGTATAGGGCATATGTAAGGGTCAGTCGCAACTGCCCTAGCCACCGTCTCACCGCTATTTCGATAAACCCTGACCATGTGTCCTTGACTATGTTTAGTAACCAACAACAACAACCAATTTAAATCCCCTTTCCATTTCCAAACCATATCCATATTCATCAGCAATATAACCGCGATAACTCCCTGGTTCTGTTTAGTTGAATTACAACTAAACTTCCCATGGTTTACGCGTATAATATGCTCTTGTATGTATACAAGTAGTAGTGATAATCATCAATAATATCGATAAATAATTCATTATCATTAATAACAATAAATCTCAGGTCGTAACAGTACAATCGTACGGATGTACGGACAACCTAAAGTACATTGATGTTACAAGTTAACCTCATGAACTTTCAACTGACTTGAAACATAAGCAATAACTTTCCCTCTATGCATGAGAACACACCCAAGACCAACATATGATGCATCAGAATAAACCACAAGATCATCGGGTCCATCCGGTAAAGTTAACACCGGTGCTTGTGTTAGTCTTGTCTTTAACTCTTGAAATGCCTTTTCTTGTTCATCGCCCCACACAAACTTAGTATCCTTCCTTGTAAGCTTTGTCAAAGGTGAAGCAATCTTGGAAAAGTCTTGAATAAACCTCCGGTAAAGTTAACAACTGCCTGAATTTTTGAAGGATCAACATGTATACCATCAGCATTGACCACATGCCCCAAGAATTGGACTTCACGTAACCAGAAGTCGCATTTTGAAAATTTGGCACACAGTTTCTCCTTACGAAGTGTTTCAAGAACTTCACGCAAATGACACGCATGATCGACTTCATTCTTGGAATAGATAAGTATGTCATCAATGAACACAATGACTGACCTATCTAACATCGGACGACACACCCTATTCATCAAGTCCATGTACGCCACCGGTGCGTTAGTTAACCCAAAGGATATCAAAAGAAACTCGTAATGCCCGTACCTCGAACGAAAAGCCGTCTTTGGAATGTCTTCCTCTCTAACCTTTAACTGATGGTATCCCGATCGAAGGTCGATCTTAGAAAACCATGAAGCACCCTGTAATTGGTCAAGGAGGTCGTCTATCCCTGGTAATGGATACCTATTTTTCAACGTGACCTTGTTCAACTCCCGATAATCTATACACATTCTGAAGCTCCCATCTTTCTTCTTGACAAATAACACCGGTGCACCCCAAGGTGAGATGGTCGGACGAATAAAACCCCGATCAAGAAGTTCTTGTAATTGTATCATCATCTCTTGCAATTCAGATGGTGCCAAGTGGTAGGGAGGCTTAGCAATGGGTTTAGCCCCGGGTACCAAATCGATTCGGAACTCCACATCCCTTTCGGGAGGTAATCCCGGTAGTTCATCCAGAAAGACATCCGAGAAATCACGAACTATGGGAATGTCTTCTATCATGCTCACTCCTTTGTCTGAATCCATCACCTAAGCAAGAAATGATCGTCCCACATTGTTCAAATACTTTATAGCCTCGGTTAAGGAACATAATATCATGCCACCACGTTTCTCCCTATGAATACACACCTCATGCCCTCTAGGAGACAACAATTGAATTATCTTATGTTTGCACACAATGTTAGCCCCATGAGCCGAAAGCCAATCCATCCCAACCACCGCGTCAAACTCCCCAAATACCATAGGTATCAAATCAATATCAAAATCCTCCCCATCGATGGTTAATTTACATTTTCGATACACATCACATACTAGGAAGCATGTAGAATCCGCTATTTCTACTAGCCCCCGAATCAAATAAAATGTAAGCATGCAAGGTATTGATGAAGAAAGTACATGTCACAACGTCAGGTGTGAGCTTAGCTTCCTCCGCAGTAATTTGGAAAGCCCTGCCCTTTGGTTTGGATATTTCATCCTTCTTTCCACTCCCTTGACCCTTGAATGATCGATTGTCTCCACCACCAAAACCATCCCCTTTAAGTTCCGGACACTCACTCCGTATGTGCCCCGTTTGTAGCAGTTATAGCATAAGTTCAAAGCACTTGAACACTGATTTGCAAGGTGCCCTTGCTTCCCACACTTATAGCAGGACAATGATCTTACCATACAATCACCCACATGGTCTGTACCACATTTTGCATAGTGTTTAACTCCCCTACTTGGCTGGACCTAAGTAGGTGAGTTTGAAAATTTCCGTTTCTTGGAAGACCCCGCCTCTTTTTCCACCATCCGTTTTTCACCGCGGTCCTCTTAACATTTCAACTCCAGTTCACGCTCCCGAGCGCACTCGATCAGTTCTGCCAATGTCTCACACTTGGAATGTGTAAGAAACTCGCGGTACTTGGCATTCAACATACCGTGGTATCGATTGATCCACATCCGCTCCATTTGTAGCAAATCAGGAGAAAATCTAGCTTTGTCATAAAAGATGGCGGTAAACATGTCAATAATTTCCTCCTTGTGTCTCATATGAAGGAATTCTTCAGTGATTCTGTGAATCGCTACCTGCAGATAGAACCATTTAAGGAACAACTCCTTAAACTCTGCCCAAGTTAAGTTCTTCACGCCATCCCTATCCCTTTCCTTCCGCAGAAGCTCCCACCAATCCTTTGCCCTCTCGTGCAATTGATTTCCAGCAAAGATTACCTCATCCTCCGGATCACAATGGCTCGTCTCAAACGTGCCCTCCATGTCTGTTATCCATCGTTGACTTAGTAGTGGGTCAACCTCCCCCTTGAATTCGCTTGGCTTACAAGCCACAAACTCCTTATAGGTCACTTTCTTTGGAGTTTGTTCCCCATCTCGCCCCGCTCTGAGAGTTTCAAACTCTTGTTGAATAAATTCCCTCATGGAGGCTTGCAGACCCACCATATGATGAGGAATCGAAGCTTTCACTGCTCTTGCCACCTCTTCCCTCACCGTAGTTTGCAATTCAGTGAGGTTAGTTTCATGACCGCCACCACCGTGAACTTTATCACCACCAGCCATTCTACGGCTGAAACAAGTTATTTGATACATTAGTTTTGCTATCTAGTTCATATAACTAATCACACCATGACATATGAACTTAAAAACATCACCAAATCAAGCTCCTAACACCTTACCTAATATTCATAACCATAGTACGAGTTGATTCCACTAAGGTCATATTCATGTCAAGAATATAATCTTATGTTGGCCAGACATAACATTACACACTTCACATTCCCATTCCCTTAGTTTCACCTCCCCATAATATGACTAAGAAATTCGGTTTAACAAGGAAATTTACACCAAACACCATTGAATATATATATATATATATAACATAAGGTAATCTCACCACAAACTTATTACCTTAAACCCCCGGCTTCGTGATCGGATCTCGGATCGAATGTTACTCCCCAAATCAAAAGCATCACGATTTGAGTTCAAGTGTTCGCGACGCACTTTGAATCCCTCAAACCATTAGCTCTGATGCCAGCTTGTAAGCCCCAAAATCGCCACACGTATGACACGTGTTTTAAAACAACATCAAGGTTTAGGTCCCAGATTTTTCAAACCAACAAGTGAATTAAACACTTAAAACACCCCTCTTTACATGACTTTACAAAATATTTGAAGTTAAACAAACATTCAACAACTTAATCTCATTTAAAGTTATTCACAAAAACTTTGTTCGAATTCAACAAAGAATAAACCCCAAATCAAGTTTGATCCGAGTCCTTGCAAAGTGATCTGATCACGTCCGCTTTCACCCCTTCCATTCACCTAAAAACACCATAATTAAGTCACCATTAGTTCGTTAGAACAAAGTATACAGCCCCATATCTTCACCAAGCTCAAACAACCCTTATGGTGAAGTATGACAACAATCCGGGGTCAAAAATGCCATTTTTCGGAATTCCAGGCGTTCCTCATTATTTATCATCTTCTTCCTCCCTCACACCCAAATTCCCGGTTTTAGAAAAACCCACCATTTTTACACCTTCAAACCTTCATAACTTCTTCATTTCATAACCAAATCCTTCCATTTTTGAACCCACACGAAGCTCTCATCACCCTCTACACGAAAGTACAACAGATCGGAGCCAAACACCACTGAAAATCGAGGTATGGTGATGCAAAGAACCACGAAAATTAGGGTTTTTAGATCTTTTTGTTCTATTCACATCCAGACGGTTCAAACCCTATAACCACGACCCATCCTAGATGAAACCAGTAACCGCACCTATAGCCATCTTAACCCAACATGAATGTCGACTGAAACATCAAAAATTTCGAGACCCTAGTACCTACAGTCGACCGAATGAGACCCCGAATGGGACAGCCTCGTGGTTCGGTCGAATGAGTTCATACTCCCTGGTTCATTCGCTCAAGGCCATTCGCTGCTCTACCTTCAGTCGGCCAAGGCTCACATTCGTCGAGCAGCATGTCTCATTCGACCTAAGACACTCATTCGGCTATCATTCTTTCGGCCGACCATCCCTCTTTCGCCATCTATGTCACTCGGCCACCATCACAGAAGGAGTCTCAGTCGGCAACTAGCCATTCGCAACTCACCCTATTCGTCGCACATCAGCCATTCGTTGACAGTTGACACCATTTCATCCGGCAGCCACAACTCGTTCAAACAAATTTAACAGGCCCAATAACCCTAAGCAAGCCCAACAGCACCTCTTGGCATGGCAGGATTTCCCTTTGGCCCAATATAATCACTGGTTTGGCCCAAGTTTTGTGGTTCGACCCAATTTCAACATCAAGGCTAGGATGGTTTGAATTGGGTTAAAGTCAACAGCTACATTAGTTGGCCCACTCAATGCAACAGTTTACTATACAGCCCACAATATTCTTTGGCCCACTTAACTTTCATTCTGCCCAGGATTATGGATTGGGCCCAGATTTCTTGTTTCGGCCCAACAACCATTAGTAAGACCCAAACCCATTAAATGGGGCCATTCTAACTCAACCGGCCCAAGGGACTAATCCAGGCCCAATACCATTACCTAAAATAAAGCCATGTAGTAGGCCCATGCAGATTTCTTAGACCCAACCCAAATGATTCAGCCCAAGTACATTAAATTGATTCAACCTAATCATTTCGGCCCAACATGCAACCTGGCCCGACAGGTTGTTGATTTGGCCAACTAGGTTCAATGGATTTCAAAAAGATTATAAAGCCCAACATCCTTACACAATAAGCCCAAGGCCCAATAATTCGGTCCAAATTGGTATTGGCCCACAATGAACTAGTTTAGCAACTTAAAGAATTTTGTCAAGGTTAATACGCATGGGATTTCATAAATACTACAAAGGTGGCAATGATTTGAATTATTTTTATTGAATATGAAACATGATGTTTAAATTATAAACCTAAATTTATGCCTAAGTTGCTTTTGCAAAGTTAAAGTCAATACATTTAACTAAAATGTTAAAGAACAAAGTGTTCTACTTTTAACATAATAGGACCAAGGGTAACTAATGTCAATAACAAGTGAATAAAGGCCGAACGATGACCGAGACCCACGCGTGTTAACCAACTCTAGGGTTAACACCTACACGCACTCACATACACATGACTTATACTTACAACTTTCAAACCATGTGAAATCAATACAGGATCGTGAAAACAAACTCAAATATAACTCAAAGCACGTGTATTCTTTCATTTAAGCTAAGTCAAACCAACAACTACAAGGTGAGTTCATATGCCCCTTTTACTTTAATCTTTACTGATTTTAACTTTCGGGGCTGAGAAACATGTTTACTTTTAATTATTTAAAAGTTTTGCTTAACATGTTCTTTATACTTTGATTATGATAATATCAAATTGTTTATTATCGCTTATCATTGTATGCATGCTTGTATGATTATGAGATAACAGGGAAACTCAGATGATTATGATAATTTAAATTCTAAATCATCAACACATTAGAATAGCTTAGTTATAAGATGATAGCTTATAACATTTAGTTATTTTCACATAAACAACCATTTAGACAGTTTACACATAAATAATTACTCGAGGCAATCCCACATTGAGACTTTGGGATCGTATGGACTTCAGTGAATGATGATCATGATAACGTAACTTCATGGGATTCTTATCATTCACGGTGAATGATGATCATGATAACGTAACTTCATGGGATTCTTCTCATTCACAGTAATTGATGATCATGATAACGTAACTTCATG
This sequence comes from Mikania micrantha, assembly GCA_009363875.1. Taxonomy (NCBI): domain Eukaryota; kingdom Viridiplantae; phylum Streptophyta; class Magnoliopsida; order Asterales; family Asteraceae; genus Mikania; species Mikania micrantha. The sequence continues at coordinate 34,108,603 of CM018698.1, read as the reverse complement.
AGATTCTTATCATTTACACCTAATTAACATGATGTAATAAGACAAGTTCTTATTCGACCTTGTTAATTTCACGAGAACAATCCCACATTGAGACTTTGGGATCGCATGGATTTCAGTGAATGATGATCATGATAACGTAACTTCATGGGATTCTTATCATTCACAGTAAATGATGATCATGATAACGTAACTTCATGGGATTCTTATCATTTACACCTAATTAACATGATGTAATAAGACAAGTTCTTATTCGACCTTGTTAATTTCACGAGGACAATCCCACATTGAGACTTTGGGATCGCATGGATTTCAGTGAATGATGATCATGATAACGTAACATCATGGGATTCTTATCATTCACAGTGAATGATGATCATGATAACGTAACTTCATGGGATTCTTATCATTCACAGTAAATGATGATCATGATAACGTAACTTCATGGGATTCTTATCATTTACACATAATTAACATAATGTAATAAGACCAGCTCTTATTCAATTTTGTTAATTACATGAGGACAATTTCACCTGGAGACTTTGGGATCACACGGCGGAATAGAGGTGAATGAAATGCATTGCAATCTGATTACGTGAGGATTACAATGGATTTCATTTGGGCTCTGTACGTTGTATTGAGATTACATTACAAATAGTTAACTAACACTCTTATTACATAAAAGTGAATAATATTTAACCCCACAAGTAATAGAATAATACAAGGATCAGATTTAATTAATCTAAATTCCTTAATTCATTGAGGGTCTATCAATACTTCGGTTTGATAACTAAACCCCTCTTACTATATTATTCTACATTATTTTACATATGACTACACATTGGACGAGTTGGATAATTGAGAAATGGATATCTTTAGTTGTATCGCAAGTAGTGTGGAACTTGGTTGAGTATGTGGTGGGATAGCGTCTGGGCTTGACCCTTACGTGATTCCCTATATATAAGCATGCTTAGTCAGGTGATACACAACTTGTACATACAACTAAGGAGAGGCCATTGGGTGGAACAAATGAAACAAGAATTACAAGTAACAAGTATGACATTGTGGAAGTGTGCATGATCAATTCAATGGTTTTCAATTTACTTACTTATGAACTCACCAACCTAGTGTTGACTTTGTTAAATACATGTTTTCTCAGGTGACGAACAGGTGTAGATACATATGTGCAAGTGATAAGCTAGTGGACTCATAGAAGACCTAGCTTACTTTTGATTGCATACTTTTGATATGACAAAACGTTGAATCACTTTTGTATATCTTGTACAGATCAAGATATAAACGCATTGATTCTTTTTGATTAGATTTACTTAGTTAAATTATGATGTACAATGTAATTTAACTTTGTAATTCTATTTCATGTCATGATTAGCATTTCTCATTTATATCTCATGTGCTATGTAAACAATCTGATCATTTGATTATCACCCAATGATATCGCGCCCCGGGAACCTTCCGCCCGACGGGAAAACACGATCCGTTTCCGCCGGCCCGGGATGTGACGCTACATTCCGAACCTAGCAAGGTTTCACAGCCGAATCTTTGCATGGGTGGTGAACCCACAAGGTTCCACGAACCCTAGCATCCATGAACCAGTTGGCAACGAACCCTCATGTGTATGATTGATTTCCGAACCCTCTTGCTTGACTTGCGAACCCTAGTTGTCGAACCTATGGCCGAATCTATGTCTTATCATTGAGAGCAGAACCTTGTTAGTCACGAACCAACTTCCATATCATGCGAACCCTTAGCCATGCAACGACCCATTGGACCTTGAACTACTTCAGCCGAACCTTAGGAGGAAGAGGAACAAGGTTCGCTGCCTAAGATGGCAGCCCATAGCTCCTCGGCCCAATCCAAAACCCATTCAACCCAACTCAATGCTACAAGGCCCAATTCCACTAACAACTTGGCCATAGGTTTAAACCAAGCACAATAGAGTTAGATTGGCCCATTATGGTTTTAATTGGCCCATTATTTCCTTGGAAACTTGTGTGGCTTACATACACATTAGTGGGCCCAATTAAATTCTTTAGACCTAATCCAAGCCCATTAGGCCCACTATTATCCTAATTGGCCCAACACCACACTCAATTGGCCCATCGTTAACTTAAGTGGCCCATGGACTTGGTTGAAGGACCATCATGGTTACATAGGCCCAAGGGCCAATGTTGGATCATAAATTCGATAATTGTGAATTGATCAATTTTGGTTTAAGTTGCAACTTAACCTAATCATGGGATCAAGTCACAATTACAGGGATTAAACAATTGAACATTTATGTCATATCTCATGAAAATCAATGGCTATCAAGCTCACAAACAATTATCATTTTATGCATAAGATTTTTGCACAAAAGATCATTGCATATTCTTTTCTTGGAACCATGATCAATCATGTGATTCAAAATCATAACTTTCAAGTTTACACAACAATCATAACCATGAGATCAAGTATTCAAATTTTAATCAAGTTCAAGAGAACACAAGTCAATCAATGAATCAAGGTCTATACAATTATAAATCTTATATCTTATGTATAATTACAATGTTATAGGAACCAGTTAGAAGTCCTGTTTGCTACTTGCTATTTGTTGTAGTTCAGAGTCTACTGCAGACAGGTGAGAACTTTAGCCCCTCTTTTACTGTTTTACAACTGTTTTGGGGTAGAACACGTGATCAAACCCTATCTTTATAATCTTATTTCATGGTTCAACATGTGCTCTACTTTACGAATATTACAGGTTCATTGCACTAATTCAACGGATTCATCAAATGTTATAAAGGATTTTATCAAATATCAAACTCTTTTTATTAAAAAGGTTTTATAAAGGTTCTTTGAACTGTTTCATAACAGGTTTACTCAAATGTTTTTATAAATGATAAACACTTTTAAATAATGGATTTTATAAACTCTTTTGCTATAAACCTTGTTATTATACAAGGTCACTATTTCATGGTATTCAGATCAAGGGGTTCATTTCATGGTATTCAAATCAAGAGATTCATTTCATGGTATTCAAAACAAAGGATTTAATTCATGGGATTAAATCAAGGTTTTCAATTCATATTATCAAATAAGGCATTAACACGTTCGGTTAAAGTGAGGTTCATAAACATGGTGTCTATTGTTGTAAACAAACTTGTAAACGCATCAAGTATCACATTCATTAGCGTTAGTACTGGGTGATCACAACAAGGGAAAGCGGACACATTGGTTCTTATCCAGGATGGAGTTAGCTTTTAAATTTGTTTTAAAAGCTAACTGCAGGTCTGGTGTCATTATGGTTTTCAAAATTGCTGATACATTATCTAACTCCAAACGTGGTTTGGGACTTGATATTATATGTTGGCTTTCGTGCGAACAGTGATTGGACTGTTTACACTCATTTTCTTACTTGATGTTAGTTTGGGTTGCAGCTCATCCATGTGAAACATTTATTACTTTAACATACCTATGCCTTATATCACTTATTCATGATTTCATATGTTACACCTATTGTTCTCACCAACTATTTTTGTAGTTGACAGTTACTTTTCACGTATTTCAGGTAATCAGGTTTAAGACTTTCTCAGGGACAACTAAGGAGACCATTCTAAGATAGAACAAGATGAAGAAACATGCTAGGTTGGATTAGAAACACACAAAATCCTAATTGTTTAATTGTCTTGTTTGAAGTCTTATTTTGTAACTATATTTTGAGTCTGTAGTTGTCATTATTTTGATAGATAGATTGTCTGTAATTAAACCATTGTCTAAAAATTATGCAACTTAGTAATCCATTGTGGTTGTTCTTATTCAATACTTGTGCATGATTCAACTGTTCATACGTCACCGCCCCGTGGATTCCGCACGCGGCGCAGGGGTGTGACAAAAACTTCAGAAGATGCTTCAGAAGATGCTTCGGAAGACTATATCGAAAGAAAAACCTCAGAAGACACTATCGGAAGAGAACAATTGCTTCCGAAGAATAAAAGAAAATTACTTCGGAAGATATCTGCTTCAGAAGAAAAACGCTAACTTCGGAAGACTTATGTGTTTACATCAGCTTCCGATGAAAGAATAAATGTTTCCTTCTTCAGCTTCCGATAGGATAGCTGATTCCTTTAATCAGTTTCCTATGAAGAACTTCCGAAAGAATAACTCCTTAGCATCAGTACAAATGTCTGAACCTCGGAAGACTTCAAGATCTTTGAAGATCCTAAATTGACTTAACATTTGTACTATTTTGATGCTACAGTGTCTGTAATAGAGTCATCAGTCTTACCTGTTTGTCTGTTTCTTGTATTTGTCCTGAAACATTAAATTTTGGGGCTATTTATACCCCAACATCAACTTTATAATATGACAACACTTTTCTGAATCTTCTTTGTGTTGCCTTACTGTTTTCTGTTCTCTCCTTTCTTTAAAACAAGAAAACTAAACACTAAAAATAACTTAAGGGCAAAACCCTAGAGGGAGCTAATACCAAAGGCTTTGAATAAGTATCTAAAGCTCTTGTTCCTGGTTAAATCAGCCTCTCCTTGGGTCACTGATTTTCTACAATTGGTATCAGAGCCTTGTTCATTAGTCTTGGTTTAACCATCAAGTCTAAAATTCAAAGCTCACTTTGATATCTTGTGTTTAGTTTTTTATGTTCATCTACTTTTCATAATCTGCTGAAGATTGATTTTTTGAAACTCTAAAGTGTTCAAGAATCATTCAATCAAACTACCTTGAGTACACATTACTTGTTGATTAACTCATAACTGTTTGAACACATGGCAGAAAAATTCACCTTAGATCCCCATAACACCGGTTCTGCTACAAAGTCACCAATTTTGGTTAGGCATCAATACAATATTTGGCAGAGAAAGATGTTACATTTCCTGTCAAATAATCATACAAGATGTTGGAAGTCTGTCATGTTCGGACCTCATAAAGCAATGGTCCTAGACACGGAGACTGGAGACGATGTCCCTAAGGATCCCCGGAACTACGCTGAAGAAGACTTTCAGAAATTGGAGCTTGATGCCAAGGCACATGCTCAACTGGCTATGGCCCTTCCGAATGAAATTTATTCAGGTCTTCTTCACCATGAGTCCGCTAAGGACTTATGGGATGCTCTAAAAGAGCAATTCGGTGGTACCGATGATGTTGTAGCCAACACTAGGGAAATATTGGCTCAACAATATGAGACTTTCTGCCGACTAAATAATGAGTCACTGACTCAGCAATTTGAAAGGTTTTTCTTCTCTCCTAAGTGAACTAAAATTAGCTGGTCAAGTGTACCCTCCTGTCTCAGTTCTTAATCGATTTTTAAGATCTCTTCCTGAAAAATGGGAAACTTATTCTATAGTCATGAGATCTTCACCAGATTTTGGAAAACTCTCACTTACCCAACTTCATGGTAAGTTGCTCACTTTTGAGCGAGAGATTGACCAGAAAAGAAAACTAATAAAATCTGGTAAATCAACTGAAGAGTATTTTCAAGGAAACACAGCTCTTCTTAGTCAAACTCTGTCATAAATGATCAGGTTTATGATGAATACATTGACATAACTACTGGCATCACCTCTTCATTTTCCTCGTGTGATGACCATTCTCTCCCTTCTGACCATCTGTGTTTTATCATGGACAATCTTCATCAAGTTCCAAGTGATGACTTGGAAGAGATGGACATTCTCCATCAACTGGCTCTCTTGAGCATAAGAACTAACAAGTTCTACAAGAGGACAAGAAGAAAATTTCCTGCTATCCATAGAAAAACCAAGATTGGTCTAAATAAAGCTAATGTTCAATGCTATAGGTGTCATGGCACTGGACATTTTGCCAGGGAATGTTCTAATGCTCCAAATTCTAACCCTTCCTCTTATGTGACGTTTCCAAACATCTCTTCACACACCTCTTCAACATCATTTTCTTCCACCACTTCCTCCTCCTCTTTTAAAAGGTCCAATAATCCTCGAGAATCAGGACACATTGCACAAAACTCTTCTTCCACCAATGTGCTATATGTACAAGCTGCAAACGGTAAAATGTATCAACTCACTCCTGCTTCACTTCAAGTTGTTGCAGCTCTTTCTTCACAAATAAATGCACCAGGCCATGTTGTCCAGTCTTCATCATCTAGTCAACAGGCTCTTTTCTCTCAAGAGTACATAGACTGGAGCAGCTTGCCTGAAGACGGTGGCTATGCCCTCATCACTTCTGAACCAACAGAATTTGCTCTCATGGCTGTTGGTGAAGACTCCTGTTCTTCTGTTCAACCTGAAGCAGATATTTCTGATGCTTAGGTATCTTCTTCTACCTTAGAAAAACTATGTTCCAATGCTTGCATAGAGCCTTTTGCAAAAATAAAGAAAGCCAATATGTTGCTTCAAAAGCAAAATCAGGAGTTGGAACAACTCCTTGACAATAAAAATTCTGAAGTGGAAAAATTAATAAAAATAAAAGATAATGAGATTTCCGCTTTAAAAACTGAGAAAATCAACTTTTCAAGCATCATTTGATCTACAAAGAGAAAAATATTATGCTTGTAAAGATGAATTATCTCAAACTCAAGTGAGCTGTGAAAAGTGGGTTGAGTCTTGCAAAGGATTCAAAATGCTTTTACAAAAGCAAGTTCACAGCAAAGCAAGATTTGGGTTTGGGTATAATCACACTGCTCAACCAGAGGATTACACCCCAATCGATAACAATAAGGAAGAAACCACTCCTGAGCCTATCTCACCAACCTTTCTTCCTGATGAAATTCCTCCAATAATAGATACACCTCCATTGGTGTATCAGCCAAACTATTCTTCTAAGTTTGTATACCCCACTAATACAAATCTGAAAAGATTAGAAAAACCTCAGTTGAACTCAGTTCAACACAATAACTCTTCAGAACAAAATGAGATTGCTCCTGATATGAGCTCAACTCATAGTTCAGAAGAAACAACAAAATCGGGTCTCTCTTCTAGCATCAAGTCAAATCTTGAAAAAGGAAAAGAACCTATGGTTAATATCCAGTTTCCTCCTTCTCATCCTCATCCTCCTTACCCCATAATAAAGGTAAACAGACCTTTCATCCCAAATTACTCCTCTCTCTCTCCAGCCTGCTTAAAATGTTTTAAGTACAACCATGCTACTGAAAACTGCAGAACAAAAATGCCTTTGGAGAAAGCTAGATTGAAGGCTAATAAGTTGAAAGCTGAACATGCCTCTTCATCAAAAGGGAACCTCCCTAATAAGATGAAGAAAGTAAGAACAGCAAGTAAACAATTTGTTGGAGCAAACCCCCATTCTTCGTTCATCTTACCTCCTTCCTTGAGTACAAACTCTAGACCTTCTATTTTGGGAACACCTCCTCCTTACTCTACGGTGAACCCAGTTTCTTACTCTCATAATGTTGGTAACACTTCTCCCGTGGATTCACAAATCAATCTTCTCCAACAGATTCAGCAACAGCTGTTGTTAATGATGCAGAAATTGATGAATGATACACAACAAAATAAACCAAACAAATAAAATAAAATAAAATATCCCATGTCTAACCTATTGTATTTGATCCTCATGTGCAGAAACCCTCTTCAAACCAAAATCATCTCTGGTATGTGGATAGTGGAGGATCTAGGCACATGACAGGATGCAGATCCATTCTAAATAACTTCATTCCAAAAAATGGAGGATTTGTTTCCTTCGGAAACAATGAAAAAGGTTGGATAGTGGGGTCTGGTTCTGTCTTAAGTGGAAATTTGAAATTTAAAGATGTTAGTTTAGTTGAGAATCTCAAGTTTAATCTCTTGAGTGTTTCTCAACTAGCTGACAAGAATTTTAGTTCATTTTTCACTAAAGACAGTTGCAAAATTCTTTCTCCATAAATAAATTCAAAAATAAAGATCTTGATTGATCAACATACTCTGCTAACGGCTAGAAGAAGTGGAAATGTCTATATTGTAGATATGACTACTGATTCTCAAACATCTTCTCCTACATGTTTCATAGCCAAAGCATCATCTTCTGAAACTGCTCTTTGGCACAGAAGACTTAGTCACCTTTATCACCAAACACTTCATAAGCTTTCAACCCTTTCTTTAGTAAGAGGATTGCCTTCTAAAGAATTTCACTTTGAAGGTTAATGTGAATCTTGCTTAAAGGGAAAGCAACATAAAACTTCACATAAGTCCATTGAGGAATCCAAAACAACTAACTGTCTTAATCTGCTTCATATGGATCTGTTTTGTTTGGTCCAGTGAAGGTAGCCAGTTTGGCAAGAAAAAGATATTGTTTAGTTGTTATGGATGATTACTCAAGATTTTGCTGGACCTTCTTCCTTTTCAGCAAAGATGAGACTTCTGATAAAATAATTGCTCTTATCACTAATCTTGAGATACAATTTAGTCTCACTGTTAAAATAATAAGAAGTGACAATGGCACAGAGTTCAAGAACCAAGTTCTTGATAAATTCTGCATCTCCAAAGGAATTATTAGACAATATAGTGCTCCTAGAACTCCTGCTCATAATGGAGTCGTAGAAAGAAAGAATAGGACACTAATTGAAGCTGCAAGAACCATGCTTGCAGACTCAGGATTACCTTTATCCTTCTGAGCTGAGACAGTAAACACTACGTGTTATGTCTTAAACAGAGTTCACATTGTAAAAAGACATAACAAAACTGCCTATGAAATCTTGTATAACATAAAGCCTCTCATTTCCTTCTTCAAAGTCTTTGGATTTCCGTGTTTTATATTAAACACAAAATATTTCTTGTCCAAGTTTGCTGCTAAAGTTGATTCTGGATATTTTGTTGGATACTCTCAGACCTCTAAGGCATACCAAGCTTTCAATCTTAGGACCAAAATCATTGAGGAATCCATTGATGTTAAATTCAATGAATTAGCATCAACCTCATCTTTCCCTTCTACTCCTGATGACCTCTTTGATCTTGAAAGTTTCTCCTTAATTCCTCCCATCTCCCCCTCTTCACCTTCTTCAGAATCGTGTCAAACATCTGAAGATTTATCCTCTCTAGATGAATGTTGTACTTCTAAATTCTTCACTTCCTTTCCTTCTTATCAAATAAATTCTAAAGAAACAAACTCTCAAAACCAAGATAATCAAATATCTACTCCTTCATCTCCTGTCTTGGATAATCTACCCGCAGACATTCCTGAAAACACTCATGTCTCACCTTCAGAAAACTCTATGAGTCCTATTGAAAACTCACCTACTTCCGAAGCTGCCTCCTCAACTAATTGTTTAGACATTATTCCTTTCAACAAAAATCATCCTCTAGAACAAATCTTAGGTGATTTAAGTAAAGGAGTTCAAACTAGGAGTCAAATTTCCAACTTTTGCCTTCATGCCGCCTTCTTATCCCAAATTCAGCCCTCTAAATATCAGGAGACTCTCAAAGACAATAATTGGATAGAGGCTATACAAGACGAACTCTTACAGTTCAAAAGGCAAAATGTTTGGACTCTATGTCCATTGCCAGCTGGAAAATATCCCATCGAAACCAGATGGGTGTTCAGAAACAAAACAGATGATAGAGGCATTGTAATAAAAAATAAGGCCAGATTAGTGGTACAAGGTTATTGTCAAGAGGAAGGTATTGACTATAATGAAACCTTTGCTCCTGTGGCAAGATTGGAAGCCATCAAACTCTTCCTAGCATTTGCCATCTCACATAATGTAAAGGTATATCAAATGGACAGAAAAAGGTCATTCCTGTATGGGACAATAAAAGAGGAAGTCTATGTGTGTCAACCACTAGGATTTGATGATGTTCATCATCCTGATTGGGTGTACAAACTAGACAAGGCACTTTATGGTCTGAAACAAGCACCAAGAGCATTGTATGACACTCTTTCTCAATTTCTCCTTTCTAATAAATTTTCTCGGGAAACCATTGATAAGACCTTGTTCATCAAAAGGGTAGATAAAGAACTTCTGCTTGTCCAAATCTATGTTGATGACATTATTTTTGGATCAACAAAACCTTCTATGTGTGAACAATTCTCTCAATTAATGTCTTCTAAGTTTGAAATGAGTGCTTTAAGTAAACTAAAAACATTTTTAGGACTTCAAGTCAAACAAACCCCAAATGGGACTTTCATTCATCAATCTAAATATGTAAAAGATCTTCTAAATAAATTTGATATGAATGATTGCAAAATAATTTCTACTCCCATGGCAACAAATCCTGGCATATGTTCAGACAACAATGGTGAACTTGTAGATCAAACTCTCTACAGGTGCATGATTGGTTCTCTGATGTATCTCACTGCATCAAGGCCAGACATTATGTATGCAACATGTGTCTGTGCAAGATACCAATCTGCTCCCAAACAATCTCATCTTTCATTTGTGAAGAGGATACTTAGATATCTCAAAGGTACTCCTGTGCTAGGTATTTGGTATCCTGCTAATCAAACTTGTAAGCTTATTGGTTTTTCAAATAGTGATTATGCTGGCTGCTCGCTCACCAGAAAATCTACTTCAGGAGGTTGTCAGTTCTTTACAGGTTGCTTAGTGTCATGGCAAAGCAAGAAGCAAACATCAGTGTCAAATTCAACTGCTGAAGCTGAATACATTGCAGCAGCCCATTGCACTGCCCAAATTCTTTGGTTACAATACCAATTGCTAGATTTTGGAATAACTGAACTAAAGACACCTCTCCTAATAGATAGCGAAGCTGCCAAAAACATAATAAAGAATCATGTCTATCATCCTAAAACCAAACACATTGAAATAAGGCATCACTTCATTAGAGACTGTTTTGAAAAAGGACTAATTGTTCCAGAACATGTCTCTACAAGTGACCAAATAGCTGACATATTTACCAAGCCCTTAGACTCCTCAACTTTCTCTAAGTTTGTGGCAAAGGTGTGCATGAACATGTCTTCTTGTCCAAAGGTGTAAGCGTTAAACTCTTTCTTCTTCTCAAAAAGTTCTGTCACTTTATAAATCATGAAACTTTCACTCATTCATTTTTGTGATTATAAGGTTAACCTGAAAAACCTGATTATGCATAAATATTTCTTCTGCTCTATATATCACATGATTTACAATTTTAGGGAAAATCATTTCAATAACATGCGATATGTTAGCATATCCTTCATCATCTGGTACATTACCAGAAATGTCGCTAGTCCCCGCCGTGTTTTTAGTTTGTCCCATTGACACTCATAATAATATGAAGGTTTTGACAACCTAGTGTTCACAAGTTTGAAAACTGATGGATGACACTAAAGAAACACCCATCTTCAGTGAACCCACATCCACTTTCTTTCACACCTATAACAGGTACCGGCCATAAAATAATTTTTCTCAGAACCTTTTAAGCCTAATAAGCCCAAAAAGTCTGTTCAGGAAGATGAGATCCCTGAACATGACTGTGTTCCTACTGAACACATGGATACATCTGTTCCATCCTCACAGATGAATCAAGAATCTCTTCGCATCCAGCTCCTCATCAATCCTCTCAATAGGATGATGTTGTATTCCTAAGGGAACCCTCACTAACCACTGAAATGTCATTTGACACTCAGATGGTCGTCCTCTCTCCCAAGGACATCTCTGTTCTTTCTAAAAGCCCCCCACTCTCTCTTGCCAAATCTCTTACCCATGAAAAGAGGATGAGATCCGGATGTCAAGTCCATCTAGACTTCTTGAGCATATATCAGGAGCATCCATTTCACATGAAAATCCAATGGATTCTCATCTGAATGGATCAGGCAATAAGACTCCTGGTATGGCAACAGCCAATGAAGTTTTCTTTAAAAACTAAGGCTGGTAATCCCCAGAACCAAGAAAAAGGGGTTCATGACATCTCTGAGATGGACTCAGGTCATGATAAAACTGACTTTCAAGTCAGGGATTCGGATGACATCTGTAACATGATGGACGGATCAGTTCTTAACAATAAGGAATTGACGGATTCCACTTTTCATATTCAGATTGCTCTGACCACACTCATTGTGTTAAGTCACACCAATTGTGAATATCCAACGTCCTGCAATCCAAATCCATCCCAATGCCGGCACCGTCATTTGAAGGTCTCCCAAACTCTTCAACCACCTTCACTACTCCCACCTTTCTTCCACTGCCTTTCAAGAAGCATTTAGCTCACTTCTTTCTGCCTCTCTCCCTTCTTGCCTTGCCTCCAGGCTGATAAAGCCAAAAAGAGGGAGAATACATAAACCATTCTCAAAAGAGGCTGAAGCTTAAATAAACAAAGAAATATTTGTTGTACTTAGACCCCATTTGAACCATTCTCAAGTACTTTCCCCACTGAGTTTGATGTTCTAGATATTGATCGGGTTCTAAGACTTAGTGGTTTTGGCTTCATCAGTCCAGAGGGAGATTGTTGGAAAATAAGGACTGACGAAGCAAAACCACCTTTCAAATAATCAATTTGAATAAATGTTGCAGGACACTAACTTCCGAAGACATGAAGAATAAGGCTTTAGAAGATGCTTCGGAAGACACTAAATAAAAGTAAATTGCTTCTGAAGACATGAAGAATAAGGCTTCAGAAGACGCTTCGGAAGACACTAAATAAAAGTCAATGGCTTCCGAAGACAAAACTTCAGAAGATGCTTCGGAAGACTCTATCGAAAGACAAACCTCAGAAGACACTATCGGAAGAGAACAATTGCTTCCGAAGAATAAAAGACAATTACTTCGGAAGATATCTGCTTCAGAAGGAAAACACTAACTTCGGAAGACTTATGTGTTTACATCAGCTTCCGATGAAAGAATAAATGTTTCCTTCTTCAGCTTCCGATAGGATAGCTGATTCCTTTAATTAGTTTCCTATGAAGAACTTCCAAAAGAATAACTCCTTAGCATCAGTACAACTGTCTGAACCTCGGAAGACTTCAAGATCTTTGAAGATCCTAAGTTGACTTTCCATTTGTACTATTTTGATGCTACAGTGTCTGTAATAGAGTCATCAGTCTTACCTATTTGTCTGTTTCTTGTATTTGTCCTGAAACATTAAATGTTGGGGCTATTTTTACCCCAACATCAACTGTATAATATGACAACACTTTTCTGAATCTTCTTTGTGTTGCCTTACTGTTTTCTGTTCTCTCTTTTCTTTAAAACAAGAAAACTAAACACTAAAAATAACTTAATGGCAAAACCCTAGAGGAAGCTAATACCAAAGGCTTTGACTAAGTATCTAAAGCTCTTGTTCCTGGTTAAATCAGCCTCTCCTTGGGTCACTGATTTTCTACAAAACCACGACGGGCGCACCGCCCCAGCTGGGCGTGTGGCCCCAGGATTACCGCCCTAGCCTCCATTTCGTCGAATTTTTGAATTTTTCTTCGTTTCGCGATTCCGGACAATCCGTAACTCCGTTTCGCGCTTCACCATTTTTCGCATACTATCAACCTGTAATAATTACAATAGCTAAATCAACGTGGACTTCTAGAACGACCACATGTGCTCATGCCATCAATGACGTAATTTTCAACTACAATTGTCACACGCACCAACAACGGAATATGTTGTGGCGCGAGCTTGATTGTTCAAAAGCTCATGGGCTACTATTAAAATTTTGATATTTAAAAATACAATTTAAATATTAAAATAACCATTCAACGTAACAATATTCAAACACTCAAACATCCACACATAACATTTAAAATCCAACATGACATAATAAAGTTCATCAAAATATACATTGTTTAAATTATAAACTTGGTCCTCTATCTTAGCTTATGTCTTCCACATCTTCAATTTTCTGTCACACATGTAAAATACAAATTTTCAACTATTTGAATAATTCGTGAGCACTAATACAAGTTGTAATATATATATATATATATAGATGCAATACAAAGTCTAAATGGCAATAAGCCTAAGTATATGTTCTTACAAGTATTCAAGAAGCATGCTAAACTTAAGATTCATAACAAGTCATCACCAGTATTTGTCATTCAATTATATATAAGTAATCAATTTCTTTCCAATGGTCTTAGTCCTTTACAATTTTCCTTAAACATGTGATATAACATAAGTTCTAAATCAAGGTTTGCAAGACCTTAATTAAGTTAGTTAATCTACAAGTTTACAAATGTACGCATTTCACCTTTTAGAACAAAGACCAAAGTCTAAGCAAAGAAGATATCTAACGATTCTTAGGCTACTTTTGTGTGTATTGAATATGCATACAAGAATTCTAACTCATCACATTATCTATCATTCAAGTAACTCACATAACACTTAAAGCTAATATACCAAACTAAGTAATTGCAAAATGTTTTGACTCTAAGTATACATTGAATTGAAATAAGACATATGTGACATTCCCAAAACATACAAAAGTAAAGGGAGAAGTATGAGAATAAATAGATTCCCAAGAAGTTATTGAGTAGAATTATGATTTGTGAAGTCACAATTCACCCTATAATGTAATATGATTTTGTATAAGCTCTAGGGTTCACATTAACCTATAAAGTCTATGTCATTCCTAATGGATCTTCCTTAAAGGCAAAACCTTAATTTGAAATTCCAAAACCTCATTTTATAACTTTAGATAATTATAAAAGAAAGGTTTCATGAATGTGTTTTGTGTATTCAAATATTGTGTAAATAATAATTTTATTTCAAAATAACAAATAAAATATTTCTATAAGTTTTTGTAATTCAATTTCTTGATATATATATTTGTTAACTTTATAATAATATAGATATTATTTTTTTATGAAAAATTAATAAAACATTATTCTAGATTATTATCATTTATTTAAGAATATTTAATTAAAAATATTCAAAAATGAATGTAAATGTATTTTCCTAAAAATCTTTATAAGTTTAAAAAGAGTTTTAGTTTAAATAAATAAATAAAACTGAATATGTTATCATAAAATGGTTTCATAAAATATAAAATAACATTATGAATTTTTTTTAGAATATTATTATACTAAAACTTTACTTTTTAAAATTTATTTAAACAATTAAAATATAACTTTTATAAAACTAAAGTTCAAAAGTTCTTCAAATTTTACTAGAATGTTTATAAAATATTTTATAATTTCTTTAATTTTTTTAAAAATGTTTTAATATTCTTTTTACATTTTAAACTATTTAAATAAAATTTAAATAGTAAAATAATAGAATTATAATCTAAAAATTATAATTTTTTACAGAATATTTAAAATACCATTTTTTATTTTTTATGAATTGTTTAGAATTTTTGGAGTTAATTTGGTTAGTGAAATAACATAAAAAATGGGCTTAAAAAAAACTATTTGGTTGGGTTTCAAGCCCGGGCCACCCACGGCCAATCAGGAGACTTACCACTTGGACCGGGGTAATTCGCTGGTTAGAGATCCCAAAGTTTAAAAATATGCTCAAAATGAAATTAACCCCTTTTTGAATATAAACCCTAATAGTTCAATCGATCAAATTCGTACACATGGATGCTCATGAGTTCGATTAACCATGGGGTTACTATTCCTTGTATCTGAACGATCGAAATGCACATAAAACTTTCTTATTTTGGTTACAGATTGAGTGAGTATGAGCAAGGTCAGTCATGGAGTTTCTTAAAGCTAATCCGAGAGTTCCAATCGATTGTAGAGAAATTTTCTTTTGGGGTTTCGTTCGTAGTACCGAGATGTTTAAAATCCTATGATTATGAGGGTTATTAATCTCGAAAAGATCGAGTTTGATTATGTAGTTAATGTTACCGTTCAAGGAGATCAAATGACGAATTAAAATTTTTTTCTGCCGCGTGCTAATGAGCTAGAAACGTTAGAGATTGAGTTGGGTCATGGGGCATCAAAAACCGATTGATTTGAGGTTCGAATTGGGTCGGTTTGTGTGTGGGCCACTCGGTCGGAGGTTGTAGGATTCCGGCAGCTGGAAATATGGGGGGAGGGGGAGACGGGCGTTACAGTCCTGTATTTATAATAAAAAATTATATTTATCAAATATTTTATGACGTCACTCAAAATTATCATCTGAGTTATTATATAATTATACATATATATCTACATATATATATATATATATATATGAGCAAACAAATTTAAGCATCTATAATATACATATATCTATATACTAGTTCAAAACCCGCGCGATGCGGCGGCGTTGACTATTTACAACACGACACTTGTGATTTATTAATTTATCAATGCCATAAACCTTACAAACCAATCACTAATTTATAAAGCATAATTTATAGATACTAAAATTAAAGCATTTATCTATTTTGGAGCACATTTACTTGTTTTTTTACAGGTGCTATTAGCATCAATGTAACTCAAAACACTACTCTTGTCAAAATTATTTAAGATACTCTATGCATTTAAAATTTACGTGTTTCATCTCCTAAAATTTATGCGAGAACAATGACTACCTTACCTATTAAAAGCAATCAAGTTAACCAATTATATATAGTTTAAGAAATAACAATACTATAGTCCAACCCATTTATATATTAAAAAAATTGTTCATTAGCACGTCATCTAGTCTAACCACCCCCAGCAAAAGCCTGCAACCCTAATTTCAAATAAAAACTTCTCTATGAGATCGTCCAAAACCGGTTAAGCAAATTCAACTGCTTGTTCCTACAAGAAAAAGAGAATAACTTTAGAAAATGGTACTTAAATTTCTACATAATATCCAAACAATATAATCTAAAATTGTAACTGATCACAGATCGAGCTGCTTTTGTGGAAGAATAACATGAATCATGTGTGAGTTATTCGTATTTGGAATTTGATGGATCTCAAAACAAACGGCTATTGCCACCTTGCCAACCTTCCTCATGTGTCATGAACCATGATTAAAAAAAATTATCACTGCACTATAACTATTCATAAAAATAGAAAAAAAACAGGTTTAAATGTTTAAACTTTACTAACCAATAACTTATAATACCATTCAAACTTAGGGGTGTTCAAAATATCCAAAACACGAAAAAATTCGAAATTCGAATCGTATCCGAAACCCGAAAGAACCTTATCCAAAATCTATTTCGGGTTTTCGTGTCGGATAATATGATTTTAGATTCGGGTCAGGTTTTGGATTGCAAAAAATAGTTTTTTCGGGTCGGATATCCAAATAACCCGAAAAAACAGGGTTGTTCGGGTTATTTGGATGCGCGAGTTCGGGTTTTTTGGGTCGAATAATATATTTTGAATTTCGGGGCGGGTTAGGTGTCGGATAGACCAAAAAAATTTTCAAACCTGAAAAACGCGATTCGAAAAACCCAAATAACTCGTTATCCAACCTGATGAACACTCCTATAATCAAGCTCCAACCTGTCATTTAAGAGTTTCAAATTTTAATGCTAAACTTAAAAGATTACTTGTTATTTAGCCAATTGTCATACCTGCAGCCTATGACATCAACTTTCTCCAATTCCCAAATAAACCTTGAAGTTCAAAAGGAATAAAAAAATCTTCCAAAATTCTACGAAGAAGGACCCTACAACGTAAGAACATATGACATCATAGTAAAATGTAAATCAGTTTGGATTCACATAAAGGTGAGATTTAGACATATACATAAAAGAAGAAAATGTAGTTGATGCTATTTCCATCATGAAGTTACAAGAAATTGACATAAACGTATCCACATTTTTCAATTCAAAACCATCGGTCTCAAATTTCACAAGTTTCCCCATAGGAGATGAACACAACCCAAGTATGCCTCGTTATATTAGTCAAATTGCCTAACTTTCTTAATTGGTGAATTTCTTTTTATTTTGTTTTCAATAAAGGAAATTAACATACGGTTAATGTATTCTATACATTTCGTAAGAGTCATCTCTCTTTTGTTTTTATGTGGTATTTTTTTAAATTAGGAGCATTGTTTGTTCCGTTTTTTTGTGACTGGTAGAGAAGACTGGGATCATTGTCTTCAGTGTTTATGAAATTGTAAGCTATAAGTCTATAACTATGCAACTTGTTGATTGTACAAGATATAATTTTCAATGTGATATGAAACAACTGGATCAATTTTATGAAGATTTTGATTGCTTTAAGCACTTTGAGATGCTATTGGATATTCAGAACACGTTCAAAGAGCCTCGTTGTGGACTTTCAGGTCTAAAAAGTTTATTGAAACATGCATCTTTAACTTAAAAATTAAAAAGGATGTATTAGACTATTTAAACCAAGACAAGAAGAAACAACAATTAGAAGGAACGACCTTTGTCCGCAATGAAGTTTCTCTCTCTCATTTTTTTCCATTCTAGTTCATGTTCATATTCTTCCTCCCCTTTCTATATTAAGCTAAAAATAGTACATGAAATAACAAATGGGTGAGAATCCATATAATGAGAATATATAAATGATGTTATCATATTCACCACCCATAATAACCAGACTAATAAGCATTAGAACATGATGGACCTGGTAAATAACATAAGACCCGTTTCAAATTAATCAAATATTTCAGTTCAAGGAGCAACAAAGAAACATGATAGTCAATAAAGGATAGCGATAACCTGTTAAAGAATCACATTTCTGAACATAAGTTGTCATTTCATTGGTCATTTTTATGTTACATGTTTTCCAATGTATTTCAACCAAAATAATGTCAGCACAATGACAGAGCTGGTGAACATCTTGAATCATTGTTTTTGCAATAATGCTGCCAATTCAAGATCCCATTTTATCTACCAGAAAACTTGATTGCAAAATGATATTCTAATGCTTGGTTTTCCAATAAGATCCACCAAATTTCTTGTCGTAGATTTTACATAGCCTAACTAAAGCATAGATGCGTAGATATTTCACAAATTTCTATTACTAATCAATGAAGTTCATTTACTACCATCTGTGTCAATTGACACCATGAACATACAATCTTGAAGGTAGCATCAAAACGCTTGAATCCGTGTGTCAAACAAAATCCAAAAATCTCATGTAATAGGAAATTTAACCGAAAAATTTACATTTTGGAAACCAAGACAAGTCAATTACATCTCGTAAGTTAGCAAAATCAACAACCATCAGATTTGATTTAGTTTGGAGGGAGGGAGCATATATCCAAATTTATAAGAGGAATTAATGTAGAAAAGAACATAGATTTGAACCTCATAATACATATGTCAAAGCAAACTCCTGTCATTTATATTGGCTGATCCAGTTATGGTGATACGGCCATCAACTATCATCAGTTTACTATGCACATACACCTGCATAAAAAGTACAAAATAAAAATATATTGTTATTTCATTCTCAGTGAATGAGTAAATTACTACACAACACAAAAACATTGCATTACCTGATTTGTAACAATGGGACCGTCATAACCAGGTCTGCCATATGTGTCCTGAGCCCATAGAATGATATATAATTGTTTGTTTTAGGACCAATAAGTGGATTGAGATTGTGTAGTTTTGAATTGTGTCCTCTTGAAATTGTTCGCACTGCCGATGCATTATAACTCTCACAGTTGCAACCCCACCATCATCTAGACGCCCCTGTTTATTTAGACCAAATTTCAAAAAGGTCTGATATGACAACCACAAACAATTCTCTAAATCTATTTTTTTAGCAATAACAATAATAGGATTTGTGTCATTCTAACTGCAAATAACATTTCTAAAAGCTTGCCTAAATGTATATAAACTTTTCTGCATTTTCAATCAGAGAACAATAAGCTTTGTGAATGTTGTTTTCGGTTTGACTTATTCCACCAGACCAAGGGTAGACACTTCTAATAACCTAAAAACCATACATCATAAACATGAATGAAACGTATGTTATGCAAATCTTTTGCTAAAACTCCTACTTGGTAATTTCTAAATAACCATGATTTATAATATAAATGATATGTTAAATTTTTGGTTTAAGAAAAAAACTGAATCATGTAACTATAAGTGTATCCAGGAATAAGGATTACACACAGTTAGCAGTGTAATATTCTATGAATATATTACAGCAATGGAAAATTTTCACATACCATCATGAACGATTTACTTTTTCAGTTGTTGTTGAACTATTTACAAACATACACATACATACAAACATATATACAACAACATTAACTTAAGTGTAAAAAGTGATACATACTTAAAAACTGATACTGATAAATACATACTAATTCATACATACAAATAGATAAATACATACAAACCGATACATACACACTTATACATACATACAAAACATTACTTACCTGATTACACCACTTCAATAACATTATAAAACCCCCTTTTTAAAAGAGTTAAAAAAGTTGTTAACATTACTTACAAAGTGATAAAACAAAATTGATTAAGTCAAGTCCAATTAAACTCCCCTGATTACACCACTTCAATACAAAGTTAGGAGTATTATTTGACATACATGTAGACAAAAGCAACCGTAAAGAGCCAAACAAAGAAGCTGTTGAAGTACCATAGATAGCCAAACCCAAAAGCTAACCAAATAAACATACAAATTAGATTATACACACATTCAATGATGATTAAATACAAAATTACATACGAATTAGCTTAATATGGCGTACCAGTTTTCTCTAAGGCAGGTAGACACAAACAAAGAGAAGAGGTATGAGTGGTGGAAGGTCAATTGAATGAACCAGGGCTCTTTAAAGTTGAAATCAAAATTTTTGAATTTTGAATTTGGAGCCATTTGGTCTTCTTTCGTGAAGGAAGGTTACATAAACATGGATCCAAGAATATGCAGGTAGCCTCTTTGGTCTTCGATCTATTGATGGTTTCAAGGGTTGAGAAATTGAATTGGTTGAGAAAACTTCCGAATAAGGAATCAAATGGAAACAAAATGTATTTACCCTTTCAAGAATTCTTAATATGGTGTGTAGAAGACGAATATGGCAAAGAAGCTTGAGGGAGATGTGAAAGTAGGTTAACCAGATGAGTCTTCAAGATACGTAATAAGATCGATTCTGAAGGGAGTTGTGCAGTAAGGAGTTGTATGTGACGCTTAAGGAGTTGGACGTTTCTTAAAATTAAGACTTTGTTCCAACACCTCTCCTATATCTCTTATAAAGGAGTATAGATGTATGCATATGATTAAGTATGTTTGTAATAATTTAAAATTACACAAGCTAAAGATATAAAAACCAAAAACCCATTTTAAAGTTATTTATAAAAAAAAATTATAAGATTTAGAGCATATTTGTAAATTGAGAACTAAACCTAATAAGGAAATTTAAATCACAAAACATTTTTAAATAAATAAAACATTTATAATTTATAAGTACTTGGATCATAATTAATTTCATAAACTTTAGATATTACAAATAATTTTGTTTTAATTAGATATAATTTAAAACATCATAAAATATAACTATTTTAGTTATATTAATTTTATGGAATTTAAGCAAATTATACAAATTTTATAACAATCAAAAATATTGTTTTATAAAGTTAAAGCAGCTCATCCTATTAACTTTAAAACTGAAAATAGAGGGAAAAACTACAGGGGGTGAAATTGCCAAAACCCAAACCCCTCTCCTTCCTCACCCAACAAACAATCGCTTTGATCCATGGTATCCATTTCGACTCGTTCGAGACCCATATTCATTTCACGTGCAATCAAGCTTGGTTCTAGATAATCAAAGGCAATTTAGTAAGGATTTGAATGCGTGATTCGATTCCAATTAGCAGTTAAGTGTACAAATGATCGAATCAATCAAAAATCGTTTCCAATGATACCAAGTTCAACGCGTGATTTAAATTCGACCTTAATCGGTTTAAAAATAAAATTAATCTTGCACATATAACCTGTTAACCTTCACGAAGCTTTCTGTACAACGAGAACGAGCTCACAAAATTGTTTTATCGTGATTGGAAATACCCAAAGCTCTCGGTCACTTGTTTACTTTTCTTCAGTTGAAACTTGTGCAAACGTAATCCAAGGTAGGTGATTTATACACCTTTCTCTTCGTTTTTCGATGCCTAACAAAAGCCCTATGGCTATTAGCTAGATCGGATCCATAATCAATCAAATCTGGAACAAATAGTAACCGGGTTTTCGGTTTTAATGATTTGGGAATGGGGGAGCGATTTTGATTCATGTTAAAAGGAATTTTTCTAGAACTTGTACCGCGAGCAAGGCTCTAGATTGACTGGTTAAATCTTGTGATTTCAGAGTGTTGATCGCGGGTTCGAATCCCTGCTGAGGCAGGAAGGACCATTTTTTTTTTTACATTTTTCAATATATCTTTTTATTAAAAACTTATTTTAGCATTCTGGTTTTACAGAAAATTTATTTTATTAAACTCCTATCATTTCTAATAAAAATATATAAATATCATTATAACAAATATATATATATATATCTATATGTATATATAACATATATATTACTAATAAATAATTATAATTTAGTAGATCAAATATCTAGAAATCATTTAATAATTTTATACGCAAATTTTACACAAGTTATAAGTATTTTTGTTTTTATGTAAAAATATATGTTTCAAGTTATATAAAAACCTTCTTACATATTTAAAAATAACATAAATGTTGCATTTTAATAAGTTTTAAATATTTATAACTTCTTAATTCAATTATCTATTTGAAATATGTTATGATCAATTGTTTGATAAATTCCTTTAAAAACATTATTAACTATTAATTCTAATTAGAACTATAAAATACGTATTCAATATTTTGGTAAACATAAAAGAAATTAAATTTCGAAACTTTTGATTTATATTAACATGAGAAATTTAAACATTCTAAGAGGCTGTTTGGTTGCATCTTAATAGGTCTGAATTGTCACACCCCGAGCCGGCGGGCTGGATCGACTTTCCCGTCAGGGGGAAAGTTCTCGAAGCGCGATATCGTTTGATAATCAAAATGATCAGATTGTTTGCATAGCACATGATATAAAATTGAGAAATGCTAATCATGACAATGATATAGAATTACAAAGTTAAATTACATTGTTTCTTCATAATTTAACTAAGTAAATCTAATCAAAAGAATCAATGAGTTTCTATCTTGTAACTGTACAAGATCTACAAAGGTGATTCATTGTTTTGTAATTCCAAAATATGCACGACACAAAATGTAGCTAGGTCTTCTAAAAGTCCACTAGCGATGTCCCTGAATGTCTGATGACTAAACATGTTCGTCACCTGCGAAAACATGCATTTAAACAAAGTCAACACTAGGTTGGTGAGTTCATAAGTTTGATAATTGAAAACCTTGAATTGTTCACATACACAGTCACAATGTCATACATAATACTTGTAAGTTGTTTGATTGGTCTGTTCACCCAATGGCCTCTCCATAGTGATATTTACAAATAGTATCTCATCCTATTAGCTATGCTTATATATAGGGCATATGTAGGGGAACAAGCCCCAGCCAACATCCCACCACATATCTAATAAAACTTAACACTACTTGCAATACAACCATAGATACCCATTTTCATTTCATATATTCATCCCATTTGATATTCACCAGTCCGTTTGTGTTCATCACCCATTGTATCATATGTAGAATAATATGGTAAGAGGGGTTTAGTTATCAAACCGAAGTATTGATAATCCTCAGTGTGTTAAGGAAGGTAGATTAATTTAATCTGATCCTTGTTACTATTCTATTACTTGTGGGGTTACTGTTAATCACTTTTAATAACAAGAGTGTTAGTTAACCAATTGATATTTGTTCTCGACTTTAAGTGCATAGAGCTTAAAAGGAATTCATTGCAAACCTCACGTAATCAGATTATAATGCATCTGATTTACCTCTACCACTTTGTATGTCTGTAGGCCTCATCGAAACTGTTATCAGTAATATGACGTGAGAGAAAATAACTTCCTCAGTCTACTAATCAACACGAATCGATGGATTAATTACTTATCACTGCAGATTAATATCACCATGTGTCGCTTACCAGACCCTGACTGTTCGTCGCCCTATCACCGGTCATACGTTACCAGCCAAATGATAATACGATCAACATACCAACCCTACAAGTCGGAGGTTTGTCATACCTATTACTATGCTATCGTCGGTTTAGTCACGTCAAATTAACTGGTGAGCGATTTGTGTGAGGGACTTACAATGATCTACTTGAATACATGGCACATGATTGAAATGATATAATACCGACAGTTCAATAGCAATCAATTGTATTGTGTTTACCAATGTTGTTTGTTCTCAATGTTGTATGTTCTCGTTGTTGTTAACAAAGTTATATAAGATCTTGTCTTATTATACAATGTTAGTTGTTGTGTGAATGATGTTGTTATCATGAAGGTACGTTATCATGATTATCATTCTTGTTGTTCCATATGGTCACCTTGTCATCACTATAGTGTTGTAAGAGCTAGTCTTACTACATTTAGTCGACTCAGGTGGTGGATGATACTTGTTTCGTATTATCTTGTAATTTGCATCGACTTGTAAGATAAGTGTTATAAGAACTTGTCTTATTACACTTAACTAACTCCGGTGGTGAATGATATTATGACGATATATTATCCTCATATCATTCTTGTTTGTTGTTGTTGTTGTCAGCATGTTAACCTGTGATAATCTCATTATTCGTTCTTGTAAGAATAATTGAGGGTTATAAGATAAAATATTACAACTACATTAGTCTATTGTGTTGATGATTCATGAAGTTACATTAACATGTTATGATCATACAAGCATGCATACAATGATAAACGATAATAACTCAAACAATATTATCAAAAATCAGAGTATAAGCAATATGATGAACTAAAACTTTTAAATAAATAAAAGAAATAAGCTAGATCTTGAGGTTTGAAGTTGAAAACTTTAGAGAGAGAGTGTAAACCGGAAAAATGGTTTAGAGAGACAGAATGAGAGTGATAAATGAGGTGGTTGCCTCATTTAGGCTTTATATACCCCGAGGGTGTTCGTGTTAGTTTCGTTTGCTCGGTTCGCGTTTTCGTTGCGTTTCCGGAACGTCACGCGTATTTTACGTAATTAAATCAAAAGGATTTGTTTCTAACTTTTAAAGGTTGTGATTTCTAATAAACTCAACCCCAATAGTTTAAAATCAATTAAGATTAATAAAGGGGCATATGAACTCACCTTGTTGTTGATGTGGTTGACTAAGTATAAACAAGAAGTGCATGCGCTCGTTGTTGTACTTGAGGTTGTTTTCACGATCCTGTATTGATTTCACGTTGCATGTAACTTATAAGTATAAGTTATAGATATTTGTGTGTGTGTGTGTGTTAGCCCTATGTTGGCTAACACTAGTGAGTCACGATCTTGGTATTCATTCGGCCCCGGTTCTATTGTCATAGGTTGTTATTACCATAGGTATTTACGTTGTGTGTTTGACTTCTACCCATTCTTGAAATCTCCAAACTTGGTCATTATGTGTTCATTGTTTGTATTGATAGGATTCTTATAAACCAACCCAAGTCATAAGTATAGCCTAAGTCTATGATTTAGGATCTCACATGTCATCCTTGTTAGACTTGAAACATTTGCTACTTGATTTGTAAGTAATTATGTCACCATTTTTTTTTATGAAAAGTAAGGTTTTAGTTGTCATGCAAATTCTCAAATCCACAACCCACCACCCTTGTAGTATTTTGAAAATTCATGCATGTCATCTATTAAATTGACTTAGGTTTGCATTTTAGAATCAAGTGGGCCGATTGAATCACATGGCCCATTGCCTAATGACATTTGACCTAAAACAGTCCCATGGGCCAACTGATTTAGTTTTGGGCCGACATAGTTGTGTGGGCCGAGTATATGCGTCGAATAAATGCTGTTGGGCCGAGATAGTTTCCATCACTCTTGGGCAAAACAAATGTCTTTCGCCGAAACAGCTCGTGGACCGAATAATATGTCTCATGGGCCGGTTGGAATTGCTTGGGTCACATGAGGTGGTGGGCTAGGTTAACCAACATGGGCCAAGCAAATGGGCTTAGACCGATCAAAGAGGAGGATGGCTCTCATTCCAGCAAATCTCAGGCTTCATTTGGCTGGAGGTTCGGCCTTGCTATGGGTTCGGTGATGATGGTTCGTGGCTTCTAAGTTCGGTCGAGTGGAGGGTTGTCCATGACTATAGGTTCGGTAGTTGAGGGTTCGTGGTCATCCAGTTCGCAGACCCTAGATTCGGCCATGGGTCAAATTCGGTGATGATTGCTTCACAGTTACTAGGTTCGCTAGTAGCAGGTTCGGTCCACCCTTGTGCCCAGCTCCGCCGAGGTTTGGCTGGTCGAAGGTTCGGCCAGCCCAGCTCTCTTGCGAACCTGCAACCATGCATCATCATCTCCATCGAACACCATTTGTTGTAAGGTTGTTTTCATGACTGTGTTATACGAAGAAGGGTTCTCGAGAGTGTAGGGTTCGAAGGAAATGGTTTAGAGCTGGTTATGGGTTGTGGTTTCAACATAAGAGTGAAGAAACCCTAGTTTTTGAAGTGTTCAAGCCTCTATACCTCGATTTTGGCTTGATAACTTCTCAGATCAATTGTACTTTTTGGTAGAGGAGGTTGAGAGCTTCGATTTGACACCAAGAACGCTTGATTTTATCAAGATATGAGCTAGATCTTGAGGTTTGAAGTTGAAAACTTTTAAAAGGGAGTGTAAACCGGAAAAATGGTTTTAAAGAGAGAGAATGAGAGTGATAAATGAGGTGGTTGCCTCATTTAGGCTTTATATACCCCGAGGGTGTTCGGGTTCGTTTCGTTTGCTCGGTTCGCGTCTTCGTTGCGTTTCTGGAACGTCACACGTATTTTACGTAATTAAATCAAAAGGATTTTTTTCTAACTTTTAATGGTTGTGATTTCTAATAAACTCAGCCCCAAGAGTTTAAAATCAATTAAGATTAGAAAAGGGACATATGAACTCACCTTGTTGTTGATGTGGTTGACTAAGTATAAACTAGAAGTGCACGCGCTCGTTGTTGTACTTGAGGTTGTTTTCACAATCCTGTATCGATTTTATGTTGCATGTAACTTATACGTATAAGTTATAGATATTTGTGTGTGTGTATGTGTTAGCCCTAAGTTGGCTAACATTAGTGAGTCACGATCTTGGTATTCATTCGGCCCCGGTTCTATTGTCATAGGTTGTTATTACCATACGTCTTTCCGTTGTGTGTTTGACTTCTACCATTCTTGAAATCTCAACACTTGGTCATTATGTGTTCATTGTTTGTATTGATAGGATTCTTATAGACCAACCCAAGTCATAAGTATAGCCTAAGCCTATGATTTAGGATCTCACATGTCATCCTTGTTAGACTTTAAACATTTGCAACTTGATTTGTAAGTAATTATGTCACCATTTTTTTATGAAAAGTAAGGTTTTAGTTTTCATGCAAATTCTCGAATCCACAAGCCACCACCCTTGTAATATTTTGAAAATTCATGCATGTAATCTATTAAATTGACTTAGGTTTGCATTTTAGAATCAAGTTGGCCGATTGAATTACATGTCCCATTGCCTAATGATATTTGACCTAAAACAGTCCCATGGGCCAACTGATTTAGTTTTGGGCCGACATAATTGTGTGGGCCGAGTATATGGGTCGAATAAATGTTGTTGGGCCGAAATAGTAAACAAATGTCTTGGGCCGAAACAGCTCGTGGACTGACTGATATGTCTCATGGGCCTGGTGGAATAGCTTTGGTCACATGAGGTGGTGGGCTAGTTTAAGCAACATGGGCAAGCAAATGGGCTTAGACCGATCAAAGAGGAGGATGGCTCTCATTCCAGAAAACCTCAGGTTTCATTTGGCTGGAGGTTAGGCCCTGCAACGGGTTCGGGGATGATGGTTCGTGGCTTCTAAGGTTCGGTTGAGTGGAGGCCTATCCATGACCATAGGTTCGGTAGTTAAGGGTTCGTGGTCATCCAGTTCGCAGACCCTAGGTTCGGCAATGGGTCAGGTTCGGTGATGATGGCTTCACAGTGACTAGAATCGCTGGCAGTAGGTTCGGTCTCCGCCGAGGTTCGGCTGCTCGAAGGTTCGGCCAGCCCAGCTCTCTTGCGAACCTGCAACCATGCATCATCATCTCCATCGAACACCACTTGTTGTAAGGTTGTTTCCATGACTGTGTTATACGAATAAGGGTTCTCGAGAGTGTAGGGTTCGAAGGAAATGGTTTAGAGCCGGTTATGGGTTGTGTTTTCAACGTAAGAGTGAAGAAACCCTAGTTTTTGAAATGTTCAAGCCTCTATACCTTGATTTCGGCTTGATAACTTATCAGATCAGTTGTACTGTCTTGTAGAGGAGGTCGAGAGCTTCGATTTGAGACCAAGAACGCTTGATTTCATCAAGAAATGAGCTTGATCTTGAGGTTTGAAGTTTAAAACTTTAGAGAGAGTGTGTAAACCGGAAAAATGGTTTTAGAGAGAGAGAATGAGAGTGATAAATGAGGTGGTTGCCTCATTTAGGCTTTATATACCCCGAGGGTGTTCGGGTTCGTTTTGTTTGCTCGGTTCGCGTCTTCGTTGCGTTTCCGGAACGTCAAGCGTATTTATCGTAAATAAATCAAAAGGATTTGTTTCTTACTTTTAAAGGTTGTGATTTCTAATAAACTCTGCCCCAAGAGTTTAAAATCAATTAAGATTAGAAATGGGGCATATGAACTCACCTTGTTGTTGATGTGGTTGACTAAGTATAAACAAGAAGTGCACGCGCTCGTTGTTGTACTTGAGGTTGTTTTCACGATCTTGTATTGATTTCACATTGCATGTGACTTATAAGTATAAGTTATAGATATTTGTGTGTGTGTGTGTGTATGTGTTAGCCCTAAGTTGGCTAACACTAATGAGTCGCGATCTTGGTATTCATTCGGCCCCGGTTCTATTGCCATACGTTTTTTTTACCAAACGTCTTTACGTTGTGTGTTTGACTTCTACCATTCTTGAAATCTCAAAACTTGGTAATTATGTGTTCATTGTTTGTATTGATAGGATTCTTATAAACCAACCCAAGTCATAAAGTATAGCCTAAGTCTATGATTTAGGATCTCACATGTCATCCTTGTTAGACTTGAAACATTTGCTACTTGATTTGTAAGTAATTATGTCACCATTTTTTTTTATGAAAAGTAAGGTTTTAGTTTTCATGCAAATTCTCGAATCCACAATCATCCACCCTTGTACTATTTTGAAAATTCATGTATGTCATCTATTAAATTGACTTAGGTTTGCATTTTAGAATCATGTGGGCCAATTGAATCACATGGCCCATTGCCTGATGATATTTCACCTAAAACAGTCCCATGGGCCAACTGATTTAGTTTTGGGCCGACATAGTTGTGTGGGCCGAGTATATGGGTCGAATGAATGTTGTTGGGCCGAGATAGTTTCCATCACTCTTGGGCAAAACAAATGTCTTGGGCCGAAACAGCTCGTGGATCGAATGATATGTCTCATGGGCCGGTTGGAATTGCTTTGGTCACATGAGGTGGTGGGCTAGTTTAACCAACATGGGCCAAGCAAATGGGCTTAGACCGATCAAAGAGGAGGATGGCTCTCATTCCAACAAACCTCAGGTTTCATTTGGATGGAGGTTCGGCCCTGCTATGGGTTCGGTGATGATGGTTCGTGACTTCTAAGGTTCGGTCGAGTGGAGGGCTGTCCATGACCATAGGTTCGGTAGTTGAGGGTTCGTGGTCATCCAGATCACAGACCCTAGGTTCGGCCATGGGTCAGGTTTTGTGGTGATGGCTTCACCGTTACTAGGTTCGCTGGCAGCAGGTTCGGTCCACCCTTGTGCCCAGCTCCGCCGAGTTTCGGCTAGTCGAAGGTTCGGCCAGCCCAACTCTCTTGCAAACCTGCAACCATGCATCATCATCTCCATCGAACACCACTTGTCGTAAGGTTGTTTCCATGAGTGTGTTATACGAAGAAGGGTTCTTGAGAGTGTAGGGTTCGAAGGAAATGGTTTAGAGCCGGTTATGGGTTGTGGTTTCAACATAAGAGTGAAGAAACCCTAGTTTTTGAAAGAAATGAGCTAGATCTTGAGGTTTGAAGTTAAATACTTTAGAGGGAGTGTGTAAACCGGAAAAATTGTTTTAGAGAGAGAATGAGAGTGATAAATGAGGTGGTTGCCTCATTTAGGCTTTATATATCTCGAGGGTGTTCGGGTTCGTTTCGTTTGCTCGGTTCGCATCTTCGTTTCGTTTCCGGAACGTCACGCGTATTTTACGTAATTAAATCAAAAGGATTTGTTTCTAAATTTTAAAGGTTGTGATTTCTAATAAACTCAGCCCCAAGAGTTTAAAATCAATTAAGATTAGAAAAGGGGCATATGAACTCACCTTGTTGTTGATGTGGTTGACTAAGTATAAACAAGAAGTGCACGCGCTCGTTGTTGTACTTGAGGTTGTTTTCACGATCCTATTTTGATTTCACGTTGCATGTAACTTATAAGTATAAGTTATAGATATTTGTGTGTGTATGTGTTAGCGCTAAGTTGGCTAACACTAGTGAGACGCGATCTTGGTATTCATTCGGCCCCGGTTCTATTGTCATAGGTTGTTATTACCATAGGTCTTTACGTTGTGGGTTTGACTTCTACCCATTCTTGAAATCTCAAAACTTGGTCATTATGTGTTCATTGTTTGTATTGATAGGATTCTTATAAACCAACCCAAGTCATAAGTATAGCCTAAGTCTATGATTTAGGATCTCACACGTCATCCTTGTAGACTTGAAACATTTGCTACTTGATTTGTAAGTAATTATGTCACCATTTTTTTTTATGAAAAGTAAGGTTTTAGTTTTCATGCAAATTCTCGAATCGACAACCCACCACCCTTGTAATATTTTGAAAATTCATGCATGTCATCTATTAAATTGACTTAGGTTTGCATTTTAGAATCAAGTGGGCCGATTGAATCACATGGCCCACTGCCTAATGATATTTGACCTAAAACAGTCCCATGGGCCAACTGATTTTGTTTTGGGCCGACATACTTGTGTGGGCCGAGTATATGGGTCGAATAAATGCTGTTGGGCCGAGATAGTTTCCATCACTCTTGGGCAAAACAAATGTCTTGGGCCGAAACAGCTCGTGGACCGAATGATATGTCCCATGGGCCGGTTGGAATTGCTTGGGTCACATGAGGTGGTGGGCTAGGTTAACCAACATGGGCCAAGAAAATGGGCTTAGACCGATCAAAGAGGAGGATGGCTCTAATTCCAGCGAACCTCAGGTTTCATTTGGCTGGAGGTTCGGCCTTTCTATGGGTTCGGTGATGATGGTTCGTGGCTTCTAAGGTTCGGTCGAGTGGAGGGTTGTCCATCACCATAGGTTCGGTCCACCCTTGTGCCCAGCACTCTTGCGAACCTGCAACCACGCATCATCATCTCCTTCGAAAACCACTTTTTGTAAGGTTGTTTTCATGACAGTGTTATACGAAGAAGGGTTCTCAAGAGTGTAGGGTTCGAAGGAAATGGTTTAGAGCCGATTGTGGGTTGTGGTTTCAACAGATGAGTGAAGAAACCCTAGTTTTAGAAATGTTCAAGCCTCTATACCTCGATTTCGGCTAGATAACTTCTCAGATCAGTTATACTTTCTTGTAGAGGAGGTCGAGAGCTTCGATTTGACACCAAGAACGCTTGATTTCATCAAGAAATAGCTAGATCTTGAGGTTTGAAGTTCAAAACTTTAGAGAGAGTGTGTAAACCGGAAAAATGGTTTTAGAGAGAGAGAATGATAGTGATAAAGGAGGTGGTTGCCTCATTTAGGCTTTATATACCCCGAGGGTGTTCGGGTTCGTTTCGCTTGCTTGGTTCGCGTCTTCGTTGCGTTTCCGGAACGTAACACGTATTTTACGTAATTAAATAAAAAAGGATTTGTTTCTAACTTTTAAAGGTTGTGATTTCTAATAAATGTTTTTTAATTATTTTTCTTATTTTATTACCGTTCGAATCGTTTATTCGGTTTATTTTCGTCATATCGCGTCACCTTCGCGCGTATTCGTTCGAATCGTCACCCAAACGAGCACGACGATGGTTTTCATTTTCTGATTCTTTTTTTTTCTGCTTTTCAGTCATTATTTCAGAACTTTAAACTCACAAACATGTTTGTGTGAATCGTCACCCACGCAAACACACTGTCAGTTCGTTATTCTGAAATAACGTTGCCTTTATGTTTTGAATTGTGTTTCCTCACTGACGGACTCAACTAAACTTCTTGTTTTCACATTGTTTTCATAATGAATTATCGGCCATCTGATTCCTGTTATCTATGGATGTCAGATCGCAACCGATATGTCTTGTTGTTTGTTTGTACAGTGATGTTCCTCTAGATTCGTTGTATTAACTGTACTTAGATTTTCACCTAAATACAAATAACTTTTGTTTATTGTGAGTTGTTGTACTTACAATATTTAAGTTTTCACTTAAACACTTACAACGGTTTCTTGTTTTCTAAGTTCTGTTATCGCATACAATGTTCATGCATTGTATTTACACACAGTAAATAGTGAAACACATACCGTACGGACTTGCCGGACGATCAGGTACTGGATGTCACATGAATGGATCTAAATTTGAATGGTTCAGATTCAGAGCGTTTGTTTCGCGAAAATAAATGCATCTGAATGGAGCAAAAATGTCTGAATGGAGGTCTGAACCATTCAGATCTCACAACAAGTCTGAATGGGAACCACAACATCTGAATGGGGAAAAAAAGAAGCCATCGTCAACCACCAAAAGTCTCAACCACCGAATCCATCTCGTCGGGACACATGTCGCACCTGCCGCACCTCCGCACCACCGGTTCGGGGCTACGAAAGGGCCGCACAGCCGCACCGCGACGAGCTGCGAGCGGCTGAGAACACCACCGTTTCGGGGCTGCGGAGGAGATGGGGAGGATATGCGGAGGAGATGGGAGGAGATGTGTGAGATGTGGAGGAGAACGGGATGCAGTTTGTTTCAACTAGAGGCTAGGTTTTTCTCAAAAAAAAAAGTTTTTTTCATTTAGATGAGTAACCAAACAGTTATCATTCAGACCCTCTTAATCATTTAGACATCTTAACCATTCAACACTTATTGATTCAGACCCAACCAAACGGCCCCTAAGACACTATTACTATATCCATTTAACAAATAAATCATAACAAAATTTAAGTTTAATTATTCAAAACAAATCGAACTCGTTGATCCATTTAGAACTTTGATACATAGTTATGTTAACATTAAGCCAAATGAACTATTTAGGAGAACTTTCAACTT
Organism: Mikania micrantha; assembly: GCA_009363875.1. NCBI lineage: Eukaryota > Viridiplantae > Streptophyta > Magnoliopsida > Asterales > Asteraceae > Mikania > Mikania micrantha. The sequence continues at coordinate 34,075,476 of CM018698.1, read as the reverse complement.
GTTGGACATACTTGTGAATTATAACTTAATATACATTGCAAAGACTATCGCACACGTCGAGGTGAGTCTTCTTAGCCCCCTTTTTAACTTGTTTTGAACTTTGGGGGTGAAACATGTAACTTTGAACTTATCTTTAACTTATGTGCATGTGAACATAGCTTTGTGATCTAATCTGTAGTTTGAACTTATCTTGAGCTTGCATTGATCACAACTTAGATATTTAGTAACAATGGTAGATCTATTGGACCGACCATCCTACTATTGGTTTAGTTCACTTCGGTCCTCTGCAGTGATTATTTACTACTTCAACATTATTAGGAATGCCAGCTTCGTCAAACATCATTTGTAAACATTATTTGATCTACTTATGGTTTAATTACATGTTTTAGTTCATATTGGCTTGTTATCGCATGTGACAACTTATCTTTTATCAAACTATTTGTGTTTGTGTGTGTGTTCAAACCTATGAAACTCACCAACTATTCATATTTGACACTTGATTTTAAACATGTTTCAGGTGAGGATGCCATTTAGCTATATTATTGAGCTTGGATTGAATTTTATTATGTTTGATGTTTGAATTCAATTGATGTAATAGTTAGGGTCTGTTAGGTATGAATGAATGGAATGAACAAGATAATGGAATGGACGTAGGAAAGAAATGGATCACTACCATTCCATTGTCATGTTTGCTTACATATGGTAATGAAATGATTTGTTACTTTTTTTTTGTTAGACATGAGAAGATAAAAGAATGGAATACAAATTATGAGTCAACTCATGCTTTTAATCATTGTTCGAATCATGGGTCAGGTCGTGGGTTGAGTCATGGTTCGGATAATTGGTTGGTTATTGTTTATGTCATTGTTCCGAAGAATTTCATGGATTGGGTTATAGTTTGGTTTGTGGATCGAGTCGTGGTTTGGGTCATGGATCGAGTAATGTGACGGGTCATGGTTTGGTTCATGGGTTGAGCCATTGTTTGAGCTAAGGATCGGGTAATTGTTAGAGTCATGGATCAGTTCATGATTCAGGTCATGGTTCGAGTCATGGTTCGGGTCATGGTTCGAATCATGGTTCGAGTCTTGAGCCAGGTCAAGGGTCGGGTAATGGTTTTGGACATGGGTCGGGTAATGCTTTTGGACATGGGTCGGGTGATTGGTCAGATCCTTCCTTCAAGATAAGGAATGAAAAAAACACACCCCTACTCCAAGGAATGAAAATCATCAAAAGCGAAGGAATCACATTCCTTGTGGTAACCAAACACGTTTTTTTCATTCCAACGTAATGACTCATTACATTCCATCATTTATTCATGCATACCAAATGCTACCTTATTTTTTGAAATTTAAAACAATGTATTGACTGTTGAAATTAATGAGGAATTAAAGATTGATTTATTTACAACTATATACCTTGTGCTATGAACAATCTACACTTCATGCCGCCCCGATGTTTCCGCCATCGGTCGAGGTGTTACAACGGGAGTGGGCTGGGTAATTCAAATCAATTTTTTTAAATTTGCAGTTTGGTCCTTTCATTTTTAATTCTTGATTTTTTTATGTTAAAACATTTAAAAGAATCTTTTTATAAAAAGAAGGTTTTTAAATTCTTAAATTTACATTTCAATTATATTTACATAATTTATAATTCATATATGTATTACGTTTTATGATTTAGTCATTAATTTTTATATAAATCATATGTTAGAGCACAGAAATGTCCCTAGTTCTATTTTTGTGTGATCTTAATGTATAAAACTTATCTTATTAATGAAGATTCGTTATTCTAATATGTTCTTTAATGTTTATTCAAGTATATATATGTTTGACAATAGTTGACTTTGATTATATATATCATATAGACCCATTCGTGTGAATGATCCTAAGAATGAGGTCATTTGGGCGAATGAACGCCTAGCGAATGACTGGGGCGAACGAATGAGTCATCCGCATGACTCATTCGGTTGACCAAGCTCATTCGGCCTAATGAGTACAGTCTCTATACACTTCTGCAAACAGATTCAAACCTAACTATTCCGAGCCTCCTCTATTCCCATAGCACTCCAGTGTCATACCCTTATGGTTTTGAGCTGACTCTTACTGTCCAACTTCGATTCTTACCCTGTGGTGTTCGATTTCGATCGAAATGTTCACTCCTCATCGTTGGATCGCCACAGCGCTTGGTGTTTTTCGATTGGAAAACCCTGGAATAGGATTCCGCACTATTCCAATGGCTGTAGAGCAGATTCCTTGGTGAACCGGGTTGTTTCCGGACTCCAAATTGGTCCTACAAAGTTCGTTCGCCCCAGTCATTCGCTAGGCGTTCAGTCGCCCGAATTACCTCATTCTTAGGATCATTCGCACGAATGGGTCTATATGATATATATAATCAAAGTCAACTATAGTCAAACATATATATACTTGAATAAACATTAAAGAACAACATAGAGTAACTGATCTTCATTAATAAGATAAACTTTATACATTAATATCATACAAAAATAGAACTAGGGACATTTCTGTGCACTAACATACTCCTCCTTGGACCTAGTTCTTTACTTGTCAGCACCCTTCTTGAAATATTTTTAAGAAATAGCTTTCAAGTCAGAGCCGGCATGAATTCCAAACACTATGCAAATCGGATGACTCTCATGAATTGTAGTGCTTATTCCATATCTTCTACAGCAAATAAAATCTGACATCTGCACAGAGCCTTTACATTGTTGTGTGACAGATTTGTCAGCCACATGGGATCAAATATGCACACTGTATCCCATTTGTTGTCTTTGCACAGCACAATTATTGCCTCTGTAGTTCTCCTATCATAATACCACCATCGGAAACTGCCAAGAAGTCTTGAGGCATCTTCCGTAATGGAATCTTCCTCATGACTTTTGGAGGCAGCCACTTCAGGATGACTTTGTGTATGTGGGTATCTGCATTGATCTCTGGTTGATAATATCTTTCTGGTTCCTGAGGCTTGAAATTAATCCATCTCTTCCGATACTCATACTGAATCTGTCTTGAGAACCAAGCCGACATCCCCGAATCTTCACTATAAAGAATCTTCAAACGTGCGAGTTGATTTACTTCAAATCATGGCAACGTCTTGAAGTCATGGGGAAACCAGAAGTACTGTATTCCTCGCTCCCTTTTAACTGCACAGCAGTTCAAATCTTGAAAGTATGCCCAGCTTAGAATTTGACCTTCGGATCTGTATCCCTTGGTCCTGTAAACTTTAGTGTGTGAAGCTGGCATTGGAGCAATGCTTTCCTTCTTCAAAACTTTCCAATAAGATTTCCTTTCCTCTTTTCTTTTCTGAATGTCTTCTTTTGAAGACTCACTACCGCTGACCTTTTCCTCAATCTTCCTTTTCATCTCCTCCTCAGTGTGTTGATCGAAAAGATCAGTGAAGGTAGGCAGTTCATCCTCAGCTAAAGTATACTTGATGTCCTCTTACTTACTGATATCCTCCAAAATAACTTCATCGATTTCATCAAAGTCTTCAAGAGAAGGAATATCAGAGGCAGGAATGGTAGCTTCAACTAGAATCACCTAGTCAAGATTTAACCTGAATTATCCTGCAATTTGCTCCTTAGTCAAGCAATGGCTAATCTCTCCTTCCTCATTGTCATAGCTAACTGAGTGCTGTATGATGCCTTGAGCATCCTAAATCATAGTCAACTTCTCATCCAAAAGATGTCTCAAAGGCACATATTGAACTTCCTCAGTAGCTTCCAGCTCTTCAGATTGAGGAAGAAGAGGCTTGGCACCTTTATCATGCCTTGTCTTTGTCCAGATCTCAGTGGGAGGGGGTTGCTGCCCTGATGCACTATATGAACTGGTAGACCCACTTCCGGCACTATCATCATCATCATCTGAATCATCATCTTTGTCTGTATCCTCATAATCAACTTTCTCCTCATTAGATTCTTCTTCCTCTTCTTCGTCTTCTTCTTCTTCATTTTTATCTGAATCATTGGAGGCAGGCTCAAAGGCCTCCAGCCTAGGAGTAACATCTTTAAGGCTTTCAACTTGCTCATCTAATCGCAAGTTTTTGACCTTAGGAGCTAAGATCCTATCACTGAATCCCGAGGCAGTCAGTGCGAACTGGTTGTGCTCATCAACATACTTGAGCAATCGCTTCTCCTGTTCAACAGATCGTGCCCTCAAATCTGCACGTTGGTCAGCAGCCTGTAGTAAAAGAGCATCTTGCTCACTAACCCTTTGTGTGAGTTGGGCAATAGCTTCATCCTACTGGTGGTTCCTCTCCATCAGCCTAAGAACCAAACTATTCAGTGTGCTTAGCTATTCAGCAACTAAAACAGTAGCTATATATGGATCAGCTCGAGTGGTGGAGGGACCAGAAGAAGCTGCAGTAAATACAGGTGTGGCAACAACAGAGGACGTCAAAGGGGCAGTAATAGCACGTGCAGGTATAGTCCTTGACCTTGTCAATGAAGAAGTCGAGACTTTTGCAGCTGATATAACAGTGGTTGCTGCAACAGACACCGACTCTGACCGTCTTTGTAGGACAAAGCGACTCCTTCTTCTCTTTGCAGGAGGGGATGATGTGGACTGGATAGCAGCAACAACAGTAGATGTAGAAATGGAAGTACGTGTGGGAGGAGAAAAGTCAAAATCTGGGACTAAATATTGATCCCTGATCTCCTCATTCTCCTGCTCTGTCATACTGGGCCTCTTCCTCTTCATCACTATCCTTGTCCCACCATAACATTCTCAAACTCAAAATCTGGCATGTCAGAATCTGAGCTGTTAGAGCCTTCATCATCATCATCTTCACCACCAACCTCACCTGATTCATCTGAATAATCTCTCTCCTCGGCTGAAGTGGTACCACCCTTCTCTAATGGGGTGGAGACGGTGGCCTCAGTGGTAGTCATAAAATCTAAATAGAGTAAAGCACCAACATCTACTTCATCATCACCATCAACAGAAGCACGAACTCCAGCACTAGTACCAACATCAAAACATCACCACCAGCTTTAGAAACAACACAATCACCACCAATAGCACCTGCGCCACTAACACCCACATCACCAGCACCAACATCTCCACCATCATCACCATCATCTCCATCATCACCACCCGGCACTATGATATCATCTAAATCAGAATCAGAATCATCGTGTCTCCATTTCCTCCCATCGGATGAAATGTAATCAGGGTTGAGGAGATGGCCGAAAAGAGTACGAACGGGAGGCTTCATCTCCTTTCCTCTGTATGATAAAACTCTGTTAAGAGTTATATCATTCATGTGCTCAAATCTAATAATGTCTGAACTGGCCTTCGGTAGATTAGGCACTTGTGCATCAAAGATCTCCTAAAGAAATCTCGGGTACATGAGGAACTTATTGTCACCCTTGAGAAAGACAATTTCCTTCAGATGTGTGAATACGATCTCTGAGAAGCCGAATGTTATATTCAGCACCAAAGCCACGAATGCAACCTATAATACCTCTCTAAGTTCATCAAATCCCCCACGTCTAGATCCCAAGCAGTGAATGAGTATGTGAGCCAAGTACTTGAACTGTGGAGATAAAAATGCTTTGTTCAGGACTCCGACTTCCAAGTCACCATCATACTTGCATTGCATAAAGCATCCTCTAACAAGATAGCGACCAAGTAGGAAAGGATGATCAGGTGCATCCTGGAAGCCACAAAACCTCCGAATGTGCTCAGCAGAAACTATAACATCATGTCCCCGCACCTTGCCTCTGATCACAGGAGGCTCGACCTCACAATCTATGTCGGCAGATCTCCAGAAATCCCTCTGGTATGACAAATAGGGATCATAGACAGTATATATGGCAGTGAAGATCCTAGAACGCCTGAGAAATGTAATAATCTCTGTACAATGCCTGGCGTTCTTGGTGGCAAGATCTAAATGAGCACAGATATTGTTCTTTGTTACAGCTTTGTAGTCTGCCATACTGAAAAGCAAGAGAATTAACATGTTAGTTCAATTCAGTTAAACAATTGAGTAAAATCAGAAATTTTACAAAAGTATACAACTTGTGCGAATGAGACATCAATGCCCGAATGAGGCTTGGCGAATGAGTCCAATGACCGAATGGGTCATGTCATCCGAATGACAGACGAATGAACCCATTCGGTTGACTCATTGACCGAAAGAAACATGTCATCCGAATGACAAACGAATGAGGACAATGGACGAAAGAGTCTTATTCGGTCGAATGGCTTCATTCGGTCGAGACACATCATTCAGTCAACTCTGAAGTCCGAATGATCGTCATTCGGTCGACCGAAGGAATTCAAAAATCCAAGTTCTCAAAACAACTTTGACCATAAAATCGACACCAACAAGCTCAGACATGTCTGATTAGTGTTTTAGAAAATGTTTTAGGTATTTTAGTGTTCATTTTGTCCATTTATTAAATAGTTATACTTACGAGCCCAAAAACCCTAAGCCGAGGACTGTTCTCCGCAAATCCATGGTCAAAATTGGAAGATCTTGGTTCCAATAGTACCTGTAACAACCACAAGAAGGAATATTAGCAGAATGGTCGGATTAATCGGTTAAAAATCGAAGAACAATGGAGAGAGAGTGAGTCGGCCGAAAGGGTGCACACGGTAGAGGGAGCGAATGATTTCGGGGGGAATGAGTTGGTTTGGCCGAAACACCCAATATATAGGAAGTCTCATTCCGCTTAGAGGTCAACCGAATGGGTTACTTTGCATCAGATTGATTCGGCCGAATAACTCATTTGAATGAATAAAGTCATTCGGTCGAAAGAGTCTTTTGCCTGCTTGATTCGGATGAATGAAAATTAGCACTCAAAAACACAAATTAATTTCAAATTTGGCATTTTGAACATTTAAGCTAACACCATTACTAAGATTAGTCTGGTTTTGTGATGCATTCAAATACGATTGAGCATCTGAACACATAAATGATCATCTAAAAACAAATTTGAAATTGAAAATCATTTTGTATTTTTCTGAAACGAAAGACAACTGTACAACTAACAAATAAACTAAAATAGTTAAGAAACACATATTTTTGTGAGTAGTCTTTCAAGAAAAATGACACATACACCTAATCACATCAAATCAGCATTAATGAATGTAACACTTCTGACACATTTGTCTTATGATTTAATTACTGATATACTTGTCCACTTTAAACCTGACAATACGTCATTTCTAAACAAATTAATGATCACTCATATTTTCTGACTGAGTTACCCATTGTATTTAACCAATAAAGAGCGAAACTAGTTTGTAACTCATCTTTGCATAACTTAATACCTAACATCATAAATTCTATAAGGTTCCAATTTATTTTCTTTTTGTATTTTTCTTTTTGATTTGTTTCTCAAGTTCAACACATTCTCATGGACGGCTTCAGCTAGGTCTTTACAACGCAATATGGCACGTATATAGAACTATGTTGACAAGATCAACTTGTTCTATCCAAATGGATGGATTCAACTAGATTGCAAGCCAGTAATATGGCACATGTATGGAATCGAACTTATTTCATTTTTGTATTTTACTTAGCTTATCATATCTGAATGGACGGCTTCAGCTAGGCTGCAACCCAGCAATATGGCACATGTACAGAATCGGATTTACTTTTATTTTCTTGTGATTCAATCATTCTCATCTGAATGGTCGGCTTCAGCTAGGTCTTTACAAAGCAATATGGCACGTGTACAGACTTGAATTCATGAATCATTGGAAACCTCATAAGATCCTATGACAACAGGTGTAAGCTTGATTTGAATTAAAAACTATTTATCACTTAACAGGTTTTCTAAAATGGATCCCACAATTCAGAATTTCTAAGCAATCACCAAGAGTCTATACATTTTGTAAAGTTGGCCTATCAGTACATCAAATCACATAAGTCATGTGCTTTCGGTTTATGCATTCACTTTTTCTTTTAACATGATAGGTCAACACATCACTCTCTCAAACAAGACTTTCTCATTTTTACAATTTTTCAAATGTTTTTGGATTTTCAAAATTTTCAAATTTTTTGGTTTTTCAAATTCTTCAAAAGTTTTTGGTTTTTCAAATGTTTTATAGAAGGGCTTGGATAAGGGTTGCACCACCCAGAAAACAAAATCAGCATTTTATCAAACAAGTCAAATATGATTGTAAATCATCTCAACAAAGCCAAAACAACCCAATCCTATCAAGCCTTTGGATAAGGGTAAAGGGAAAGTTGTGAACTTGGATGTTCCCAAGGTTGTTAATGTCAATCAATCCAAACCATCATCCATCTACTTGAAAAACTCTTTCAGTAAAACCATATTCTAGAAAGTTAAGTCTTCTGAGACTTCAGTTTCAAATACTCTAGACAAGGCAACCCCAAATGGAAAATGGATTGATGTTTGGATCCGAGACTCATTTGGGGTCAACCCAAGACTGTAAAGGCTTGTGTTCCCAAATTGAACTAATAGTTTGTGTTTGTGCAGTTTGCCCCAACTGCTGCTCTTAACAGCACTTGAATCGTTGATAGTGGGGCTTCAAGGCACATGACTGGAGATATTTCGCTGCTCACCAATGTCAATTCAATTTGAGGTGGATATGTAGCGTTTGCCGGTGACATAGGCGGGTTCATTACTGGAGAGGGTATTCTTTCAAACGGCCAAGTTTCTTTTGACAAATTCATATATGTGAAGCAGTTGGAGAACAATCTACTTTCAGTGTCACAGAATTCTGACAAGAAGTACAAAGTTATTTTTGATGACTCTAGCTGTTACATTCTCAAGCAAGGCATCACTATTCTTGAAGACTGGATTCAGATGTCTGCACCCGTAAGCAAGATTTGTATGTTCTCAACATGGCTACAACTTCAACAACATCCACCTCAGCTTCATGTTTTATGTCAAAAGATACAGAGAAAGATTATATTCTTTGGCATAAGAGGATGGGCCACTTGAGTCTACGTAAGATGAACCATTTGGTACACAACAATTTGGTTGAGGGTGTCAGCTTAAAGAACTTCAAGCTGTCTGATATATGTGCTTCGTGCAAGAAGGGAAAGCAAACCAAGCAGTCTCACAAGCTGAAAAAGTATCATTCAATCACTATTCCTCTTGAGCTTCTCCATATGGATTTATTTAGTCCAGTCAACCGCAAGAGTATAGCTGGAGATCAATACCGCTTAGTCATCACTCATGAGTATTCCAGATATTCTTGGGTTTTCTTTCTGAAGGAGAAATCAGAAACGTTCGAGTGTATTCAAGTTATGGTAACTAAACTTGAATCACTCTACAAGCTCAAGATCCGTATGCTCAGAACAGATAACGGGACAGAGTTCAAGAATCACAATATGGAGACCTTCTGCAATGAACGTGGTATTGTCTAACAATTCAGTGATACATATGTCCCGCAAATAAATGGCGTTGCTGAGCGCAAGAACATTACATTGACTGAGGCTGCTCAGACTATGCTTGTTGATTCATCCCTTCCAGTTCAATTTTGGAATGAAGCTGTTGCAAATGCTTGCTACACATTGAACCGGGTTTTGATAGTCAAGAGACATGGGAAGACTTGCTTTGAGCTGCTCCACAACAGAAAACCTAATCTTAAGTATCTTGAACCTTTTGGTGCTTCGTGCACGATGCTTAAAAAACTCGAGCAAGGCAATTTCAATGAGAAGGTGGAAGAATGGTATTTTCTTGGGTACAACACTCCAAATAAAAAGGTCTACAATAGATCAACTCAAAATGTGGAGGAGTGGTACCACGTGGACGTTCAGAGACATACTATGCCCCCAGCTGGGAAAGGTCCAGACTGAATGTTTGATTATTCAGGCCTTTTCAACTCTTTCAATATGCCTCCCATGTACTCACATGAAGATGTTGTTGTTCAAATGATGTATGATGCACAAAATGCAACTGATGAACCTGTGCAACCTTCATTAGCTTCAATTCCCATACAGATACATGATGACAGCTCAGACATAGAAGATAATCAAGATCAACCAGTTGCCCCTGAACCAGATGTTGACAACATTGTACCTGCTCTTGAGGACTTGAATCTGAACAAACTTGATCCACATGTTGAGGTTCATGCTCATCCTGTTGGAAGAATTAATCGCATTCATCCTCATGAAAACATCATTGGAAGTCCGTCTGATGGGATCTTCAGGTGGTCTTGCAGATATTCATGACTTTGCTGATGTGAACTGTGGTGCCCATTCTTTCTTCATCTCTCAAGTTGAACCATGAACCGTCACTGAAGCATTGAGCGAAGAATCATGGGTTGATGACATGCAAGAAGAACTCTTACAATTCAAGAAACTCGGTGTTTGGCAACTTGTTGGCAAATCTAAAGGTGCAAAGGTTATAGGCACAAGATAGGTTCTTCGTTGCAAAAGGGACGATCACGGGATAATTGTACGAATCAAAGCACGTCTAGTTGTGCAAGGATTCAGACAGATTGAGGGACTTGAATACAATGAAGTGTTTGCACCGGTTGCTCGTCTCGAAGTAATTCGTATTTTCTTGGCATATTCATCCTTCAAGAAATTTAAAGTTTATCAAGTGGATGTCAAGAGTGCATTCCTTCACGATGTGATCAATGAAGTGGTGTATGTCAATCAACCTCCCGGGTTTGAAGATCCATTGCATCGTGACCAAGTCTACAAGCTAGACAAGGCTTTGTATGGATTGCACCAAGCTCCGCGAGCATGGTATGAGACACTGTCTACTCACCTTCTGAACAACGGGTTCAGAAGAGGTGTCATTGACTACACTTTGTTTATTTGAGAGAAAGATGGTGATTTACTCTTGGTACAAGTATACGTGGACGACATCATCTTTGGTTCTACAAATGATAGTCTGTGCAAGGAATTCGAGAAGGTTATGAAAGACACGTTTGAAATAAGCTCTATAGGGGAGATGAAATTTTTTCTTGGGTTACAGGTGGATCAATCTGAGGTAGGAATCTTCATTCATCAGACCAAATACATTGGTGACATTTTGAGCCAGTTCAGTATGTTGGATGCAAAACCTGCTGGTACCCCACTGGCTTTAAATCACGGGATTACACCAGACGAAAAGGAGGAGTTAATCGATGCCACTCTGTATGGAGGAATGATTGGATCTCTCATGTATCTCACAGCTTTTCGTCCAGACATCATGTTCGCCACATGCTTGTGTTCTCGTTATCAGTCCAAACAAAGAGTATCACATCTGATTGTTGTGAAGAGGATTTTGCGTTATTTGAATGGTACTCCGGATCTTGGCTTATGGTACCATAATGATGATAATTTTGAGCTTACTGCACTCAATGATTCAGACTATGGCGGATGCAAAAGAGATTTCATGTCAATATCTGCAGGATGTCAATTCTTTGGAAACTATTTAGTTACCTGGGAGTGCAAGAAGCAGACGTCGGTGTCTACTTCAACATAAGAAGCTGAATATATTGCTGCTGCTAGTTGTTGCTCACAAATCATCTAGATACAGCTACAACTCAGGGACTATGGATTACATTTTTCTAACACTCCTATTTATGTTGATAATACTGCTGCCATTGCTGTCACTAAAAACCATGTCCAGCACTCGAAAACCAAACACATCGACATAAAATATCACTTCATACGTGATTGTTTTGAAAAGAAACTCATCGATGTTGTTAAAATTCACACCGATCACCAAAGAGCCGATCTTTACACAAAAGCTTTTGATAAACCCAGATTTTTATATCTGTTATCGGCTAATGGTGTTTTTCAAAAGGATGAAGTGATTCCTTCATCTGAATCAAACAAATGATCATTGCTTTTATTAGTTAGTTTCTTTTGTTTTATTTTTCCTTGTTAGAAATTCTGTTAGTTTTCTTTCACTTAATCAAAAACTCAAAAAGATTTTCAGTTTTAGGTTTTTAGGGGGAGAAAAAGTAGTTTAATTTAAGAAACCAAAAACATTTGAAAAATTTGAAAAAGCAAAAACATTTGAAAAATTGTAAAAATGAGAAAGTCTTGTTTGAGAAAATGATGTGTTAACCCAATCATGTCTTAAGAGCAAAAAATGAATGCATAAACCGAAAGCACATGAGTTATGTGATTTGATGTACTGATAGGCCAACTTTACAAAATGTATAGACTCTTGCTGATTGCTTAGAAAGTCTGAATTGTGGGATCCAATTTAGAAAACAGTAAAGTAATAAATAGTTTTTAATTCAAATCAGGTGTACACCTGTTATCGTAGGATCTTATGAGGTTTCCAATGACTCATGAATTCACGTCTGTACACGTGCCATATTGCTTTGTAAAGACCTAGCTGAAGCCGTCCATTTAGATGAGAATGATTGAATCACAAGAAAATAAAAGTAAATCCAATTCTGTACACGTGCCATATTACTGGGTTGCAGCCTAGCTGAAGCCGTCCATTCTGATTGGATAAGCAAAGTAGACTACAAAAATAAAATAAGTTCGATTCCATACATGTGACATATTACTGGGTTGCAGCATAGTTGAAGCCATCCATTTGGATAGAACAAATTGATCTTGTCAACACAGTTCTGTATACGTGCCATATTGCGTTGTAAAGACCTAGCTGAAGGCGTCCATGAGAATGTGTTGAACTTGAGAAACAAATCAAAAAGAAAAATACAAAAAGAAAATAAATTGGAACCTTATTGAACTTATGATGTTAGGTATTAAGTTATGCAGAGATGAGTTACAAACTAGTTTTGATCTTTATTGGTTCAATATAATGGATAACTCAGTTAGAAAATATGAGTGATCATTAATTTGTTTAGAAATGATGTATTGTTAGGTTTAAAGTGAACAAGTATATCAGTAATTAAATCATAAGACAAATGTGTCAGAAGTGTTACATTCATTAATGCTGATTTGATGTGATTAGGTGTATGTGTCATTTTTCTTGAAAGACTACTCACAAAAATATGTGTTTCTTAACTGTTTTAATTTTATTTGTTAGTTGTACAGTTGTCTTTCGTTTTAGAAAAATACAAAATGATTTTAAATTTCAAATTTGTTTTTAGATGATCATTTGTGTGTTCAGATGCTCAATCGTATTTGAATCCGTCACAAAACCAGACTAATCTTCATAATGGTGCTAGTTTAAATGTTCAAAATGTCAAATTTGAAACTAATTTGTGTTTTTGAGAGCTAAGATTCATTCATCCGAATGAAGCAGGTGACACACTCTTTCGACCGAATGACTTTATTCATGCGAATGAGTTATTCGGCCGAATCAATCTGATGCGAAGCAACTCATTCGGTTGACCTCTCAGCCGAATGAGACTTCCTATATATTGGGCGTTTCGGCCGAACCAACTCATTCCCTCCAATATCATTCGCTCGCTCTACTGTGTGCGCCCTTTCGGCCGACTCACTGTCTCTCCACTGTTCTTCGATTTTTAACCGATTCATTCGACCATTCTGCTGATATTCCTTCTTGTGGTTGTTACAGGTACTATTGGAACCAAGATCTTCAAATTTTGACCATGGATTTGCTGAGAACAGTCCTCAGCTTAGGGTTTTAGGGCTCGTAACTATAACCGTTTAATAAATGGACAAAATGAACCATAGAATACCTAAAACCTGTTCTAAAACACTAATCGGACATGTTTGAGCTTGTTGGTGTCGATTTTATGGTCAAAGTTGTTGTTTTGAGAATTTGGATTTTTGAATTCCTTCGGTCGACCGAATGACGATCATTCGGACTTCAGGGTCGACCGAATGATGTGTCTCGACTGAATGAAGCCATTCGAAATAATGAGATTCTTTCGGCCATTGTCCTCATTCGTTGGTCATTCGGATGACATGTTTCTTTTGGTCAATGAGTCAACCGAATGAGTTCATTCGTCTGTCATTCGGATGACATGACCCATTCGGTCATTGGACTCATTCGCCAAGCCTCATTCGGGTATTGATGTCTCATTCGCACAAGTTGTATACTTGTGTAAAATTTCTGATTTTACTCAATTGTTTTACTGAATTGAACTGACATGTTAATTCTCTTGTTTTTCAGTATGGCAGACTACAAAGCTGTAACGAAGAAGAAAATCTGTGCTCATTTAGATATTGCCACCAAGAAAGCCAGGCATTTTACAGAGATTATTACATTTCTCAGGCGTTCTAGGATCTTCACTGACATATCTACTGTCTATGATCCCTATTTGTCGCACTAGAGGGATTTCTGGAGGTCTGCCGACATAGATTGTGAGGTCAAGCCTCCTGTGATCAGAGGCAAGGTGCGTGGACATGATATTATAGATTCTGCTGAGCACATTTGGAGGATTTGTGGCTTCCAGGATGCACCTGATCATCCTTTCCTACTTGATCGCTATCTTGTTAAAGGATGCTTTATGCGATGCAAGTATGATGGTGACTTGGAAGTCGGAGTCCTGAACAAAGCTTTTCTATCCCCACAGTTCAAGTACTTGGCTCACGTACTCATTCACTGCTTGGGTTCTAGACGCGGGGGATTTGAAGAACTTAGAGAGACATTACAGGATGCATTCGTGGCTTTGGTGCTGAATATACCTTTCAACTTCTCAGAGATGGTATTCACACATCTGAAGGAAAATGTCTTTCTCAAGGGTGACAAGAATTTCCTCATGTACCCGAGATTTCTACAGCAGATCTTTGATGCACAAGTACCTAATCTACCGAAGGCCAGTTCAGACATTATTAGATTGGAGCACATGAATTATATAACTCTTAACATCGTTTTATCATACAGAGGAAAGGAGATCAAGCCTCCCGTTCGTGCTCTATTCGGCCATCTCCTCAACCCTGATTACATTGCATCCGATAGGAGGAAATGGAGACAAGATGATTCTGATTCGGATTTGAGGATATCATAGTGCCGGGTGGTGATGATGGAGATGATGGTGATGATGGTCGAGATGTTGGTGCTGGTGATGTGGGTGTTAGTGGTGTAGGTGCTATTGGTGATGATGCTGTTGTTTCTGGAGCTGGTGGTGATGTTTCTGATGTTGGTACTGGTGCTGGAGTTCGTGCTTCTGTTGCTGGTGATGATGAAGTAGATGTTAGTGCTTTACTCGATTTAGATTTTGGATGAGAACTTGACTATGATTTTGGACGCTCAATGCATCATACAATACTCAATTACCTATGACAAGGAGGAAGGAGAGATTATTCATTGCTTGACTAAGGAGCAAATTGCATAATTATTCAGGTTAAATCAAGACGAGGTGATTCTGGATGAAGCTACCATTCCTGCCTCTGATATTCCTTCTCCTGAAGACTTTGATGACATCGATGAAGTTATGTTGGAGGATATCACTGAGCAAGAGGACATCAAGTATACTTCAGCTGAGGATGAACTACCTACCCATCACTGATCTTTTCAGTCAAGATTGACGAAAAGATCAGCGATAGTGATTCTTTAGCAGAAGACATTCAGAAAAGAAAAGAGGAATGGAAAGCTTATTGGAAAGTTTTGAAGAAGGAAAGCGTTGCTCCAATGCCAGCTTCACACACTGAAGTTTATAGGACCAAGGGATACAGATCCGAAAGTCAAATTCTAAGCTGGGCATACTTTCAAGATTTGAACTACTATGTAGTTAAAAGGGAGCGAGTAATGCAGTACTTCTGGTACCCCCATGACTTCACGACGTTGCCAGGATATGAAGTAAATAAACTCGCACGTTTGAAGGTTCTTTATACTGAAGATTTGGGGATGTCAACTTGGTTCTCAAGAAAAATTAAGTATGAGTATCGGAAGAGGCTGACTGAAGTGGCTGCCTCCAAAAGTCATGAGGAAGATTCCATTACGGAAGATGCCTTAGGACTTCTCGGACAGTTTCCGATGGTGGTATTATGATGGGAGAACTGCAGAGGCAGTAATTGTGCTATGCAAAGACAACAAATGGGATACGGGGCGCATATTTGATCCCATGTGGCTGACAAATCTCTCACATAACGATGTAAAGGCTCTGTGCAGATGTCAGATTTTCTTTGTTGTAGATGATATGGAACAAGCACTACAATTCATGAGAGTCATCCGGATTTGCATAGTGTTCGGAATTCATGCCAGCTCTGACTGGAAAGCTATTTCTGACAAATATTTCAAGAAGGGTGCTGACAAGTAAAGAACTAGGTCTAAAGAGGAGTATGTTAGTGCACATAAATGTCCCTAGTTCTATTTTTGTATGATCTTAATGTATAAAGTTTATCTTATTAATGAAGATCAGTTATTCTATGTTGTTCTTTAATGTTTATTCAAGTATATATATGTTTGACTATAGTTGACTTTGATTATATATTTGATATAAACCCATTCGTGCAAATGATCCTAAGAATGAGGTCATTCGGGCGAATGAATGCCTAGCGAATGACTGGGGCGAACAAGTGAGTCATCCACATGACTCATTCGGTTGACCAAGGTCATTCGGCTGAGTCATTCACCGAATGAGTGATTCGGCCACTCATTCGGCCGAATGAGTATAGTCTATATATACTTCTACAAACAGATTCAAACCCAACTTTTCCGAGCCTCCTCTCTTCCCAGAGCACTACAGTTTCATACCCTTAGGGTTTTGAGCCGACTCTTGCTGTCCAACTTTGATTCTCCTCCCGTGGTGTTCGATTCCGATCGAAAAATATTTTTTGAAATTATCCAACTATGAATTTTACTATAAACTTTTTTATTTGAATTTTGGCAAATACATTATTACAGAAAACCCTAAATGTTACATGTAACATGTAAAATGAATGCTTTGGCGAAGGCATATGATAGGTTTATGTTGGTAGACCTAGATTTATAGTTTAAAACAATGTTAAACTATTTCTATTGATGTATTTTTGGTTTTTGAACTATGTAATGAATGATTCCTTTGGTTGGAATGCATTTACATTTTGGTTTATTGAATTCTTTAATACAAATGCTTAATTATAGAAATTTATAACATAGCACTATGAGTAATCAACAATCTAACTCGCGCCTGTAACACCCTAAAATTTTCTAATACAACATATTTGAATTTACGAATGCGTAACGGGTAATAAACTTGAAGGAAAATAGACGAAAAATAATTAAGTTAAGATCACGAAATGGGGTGCTCAAATTGAATTTCGAGAAGTCTAGTACTCAAAAATGAATTCGAGAACTCCCTATTTCGAGAAACAGTTCGAGAACCATGCCTATATATATGAGTACCTTGGGAAACATGCATACCTTTGGCTGGAAGCACACTCTCTCTCAAGTATACGAAGTGGATCTCGAGAACTTCAAGAAACGAGCTTTTGATCAACCAAACGAAAGAGGAAACCCACGGGAATCTACAGAGGTGGTCATCTAGCATCAAGTAAGCATTCTAAACTAAAAAGTTAGGATTTTTATATGAAAGTAAACTTAGGCATAAAGCTCACACCATTATGCTTAAAGTTTTAAACTTTGCGGTTTCAACATGTTGTTAACGACGTAAGGAACCTAGGACTAGCTCCCCTAAGTCTTAGATAGATTTCTGAGATGTTTTATGATGAAAACATAAGTACCTGAAAATATATACGAAATGACGATTCGAATCCCTTCAAGTATGTGATTCGTGCACTATGTACTTCGAGTACTCATGGGTTTCATGAACCTAGACGTTCGGGTAGTCCATGGATTTCGAGTACTAGGGGTATTTTTTCGAGAACTCTATTAGTTTTGGGTACATGAGTACTTCGTGAACTACAAGTGTTTCGAACATTAACAGTTTCAAGAAATTGGATTATTAGGGGGAACTAGTAGGATATGAGGACTTAGAATAAATTCTTAGCCTAAGAATGGAATGTAATGAGACAATGTACTGATGTAGGTTCTTAGGTCTTGGCTAAGGAGTTCGGTAAAGAATACAAGGGGCTACTGTCAGGTGAGTTCTATATGCCATACTTTAACAAGTTATGTGTAACTATGTTTTGGGCTGGCATACATGATGTTGATATGTTATAATGTTATGTGACTATACCATGATGATGAATGCATGTTTGTAAGTTATGGTGATGAACTGTATGACAACATGCTATGATGATAATTATAGATGTTATGTTATGATGAAATTCTAGGCTGCTAGGATGAAAGTATGATGGTATGATGATTAGATTCTAGCATAATGTGTTTATGATGCCATGATGAATGATATGATGATATCCTGCTAGCATGACATGTATATGATGCTAGGATGTCATGATGATATGATACTAGCATAGCATGTTAAGTGTAATCCTATGTTATTAGGATAAGGTTAAGATGTTATGCTGAATGATGATAGAGTGCTAGTATATCATGTCATGATGAATGATGTTGTTCCAATATTCGTATGCGGTAAGTGTGGTGTTGCTCCCATATTCGTATGGGGTAAGTATGGTTGCTCCCGTACTTCTTACGGGGTAAGTATGATGTTGCTCCCATATTCGTATGGGGTAAGTATGGTTGCTCTAGTACTTGTTACTTGGTAAGTATGGATCTGCAGAACGCTTCGGCGAGTCAGGTCAAAGGTTATGGAGCCTTGTGCCGGCATAAGCCCACTTTTTACACTCGGTAGCAGTGGTTGTATGATGATCATAAGGATGTTTATGTGACAAGGTTTTGGATTATGTGAACAAAATGATGTTTTATGTTAAATATGTTTTAACTTAACAAAACATTTACGATGTTTTATGAAAACTAGAACTCACCAGCGTAAGCTGACATTTTAGCATGTATGTCTGGTTAAATCTAAGGTAAGAAGCAACGTGGAGCTCGGACATCAAGATAGAGAATCCGTTTGTGTTGGTAATCATTTATATTTTAATTCATACATTATATCATGTTTGATAAACTATGTTTTAAATTCCGCTGCTATCTGTAGAAGTTTTTAGTTTAAGAGCTATGTGTTATGATGAAAATAAGCCTCAGTGAGGCACCCGGGAATCGGGGCCTCACAAGTTGGTATCAAAGCCATAGTTTGAGAGATCTTAGCATCCCAAATGTTAAGACTGAAACTAACAATGGGATTAAGTGATGCGGATTGCCAGCCACGGATGAACGAATGCCACGAGCTGAATGTTATGTCTTAGATAATAAGTAGATGCAAGGTTAGAAAGGTAGTTAAATGTCATGAACGTTGAGGAGATGGGATGGGAAACTGATTCCAGTACTGACTCATCGATTGTTGTATTATGTAGAAAGTATAGATGGCTGGACAAAAAGGTAGGCCAGAGAAACCGGTACAGACTACTGAAGAGCCACATGTCGAGACCGAGAAACATCTCAATGAAGAAGAAAGCGAGAACCATGAGCAACTGGAAAAATGAAGAAGAGTTCACGCTAGAGCCAATTGAAGTAAAGGCTATTTCTGATGAGTTCTACAAGATCATGGATGAGAAGATGCCGGCAATGATTGCTAAGGCACTAAATAATGCATTGAAGGAAAAGTCTAAGAGAACCAAGGAAAGCTCCAAGGGAGATGAAGAAGTTGTGATCATAGAGACAAAACGGTGACTCTAACCGAAGAATGATGAAAGGCTGTGACTACAAGGCCTTCAAAAGATGCAATCCAGCATCCTTTGACGAAGGAAAGATGTTGTGGCCACCTGCCACTGGATGTCTGCGATGGAGGCTGTTATCTCCATCAGTAATGGCCGAATTGATTAAGCTATCAAGTTTGCAGCTCACTCCTTTGTCGAGGAGGCACTTCATTGGTGGAACACCATCAAGCAGTCTAAGTCTGAAAAACAGTTTTGTCCCAAAAACGAGCTGGATAAAGTGGAACGAGAGTTTTTGGTTTTGAAAGCAGGGAGTGTGAATCATCGGCAGTATACATCCAAGTTCAATGAAATGGCAAGACTAGTTCCTCACTTGATTGGTTCTGAGGAACGCAGGGTGAAACTGTATATGGAGGGTTTGCCTCCAAAGGTGCGGGTTCATGTAAAAGCAAATGCTCCCAAGACCTTCGACTCCACTATTGAACTAAGTGGAATAGTTTGTGATGATGTTATGTCTACTCAACCAGTCAAAGAAGAAGCAAAGATGAAAAAGTCCTCCAGGACTAAGAGGGGTCGAACAGACCAACAAAAGTTTTCAAGCAAGAAGATGAAGCGTGAGGAGATGAGCCGATGCATCAAGTGTGGAAAAAGCCACACGGGACAGTACCTGGGGGAACTAATTTATGTTTCAGGTGCGGAAAGACGGAGCATTTTTCTAGCAGTTGCCCGAATGCTACTAGATGCTTCAACTGCAATGGGTTAGGACATCTGTCCAAGGATTGCAAACAACCAAGGGCCGATGCTTCGGGCACTGGTAAGAAAGAGGAGAAAGGGAAGGAGAAGCAGAAGGCTAAAGCCCGAGCCTTCACAATGACAAAGGATGATGCGATCGATGACCCTGATGTGGTCACAGGTACCTTTTCTATCAACAATATTCCTGCTTCTGTATTGTTTGATTCTTGTGCCAGTATGAGTTTTATATCTTCTACTTTCTGTGATGGGTTATCTAGGAAGTTTAAGAAGATAGATCGGGTATTTGACGTAGAGATGGCTATCGGTAAGATGACCAAGGTGACTGAGGCTATATATGATTGTTATGTTGAGATAGAGGGTCATAAGTTCTCGGTACGATTGTTTCTTATAACCTTGGGAGGTTTTGATGTAGTTTTGGGTATGGATTGGTTAGCCAAAAATATGAGGCTAACATTGTATGTCAACGCAAGATGATATGTTTACGAGCATTGGATGGGAGCTCCGTAACGGTTTATGGTGATAAAGCGATGTATGCGCCGAAGATCACTTCGATGATCAAGGCTCATGATATGATGAGGCAAGGGTGTGGAGCCTACTTGGCCTATGTGATTAAGGAACGTATGGATACGAGGACGATTGATGATGTTCCCGTGGTGTGTAACTTCCCTGATTTACTTCCTGAGGAATTGCCAGGATTACCGCCTTAACATGAAACTGAGTTCCAAATCGACTTAGTGCCGGGGGCCCAACCTATTACCAAAACACCTTATCGTTTGGCTCCCACTGAAATGAAGGAAATGATGACCAAACTACAAGAACTCCTTGATAAAGGTTTTATACAACCGAGTGTCTCTCCGTGGGGAGCACCGGTGCTGTTTGTTAAGAAGAAAGATGGAGGCATGCGAATGTGTATTGACTACCGGGAACTGAATAAGCTGACTGTAAAGAACAGGTATCCTCTAGGTAGAATTGATAACTTGTTCGATCAATTTAAAGGTGCAAGCTGGTTCTCAAAGATAGATTTCTGATCCGGTTACCATCAGTTGAAAGTTCGAGAGCAGTATATTCCAAAGACTGCTTTCTGTACACATTATGGACACTACGAGTTTCTCGTTATGTCATTTGGATTGACGAATGCTCCTGCAACATTTATGGATTTGATGAACAGAGTATGTCGAACGATGTTGGACCGATCGGTGATAGTGTTTATTGATGATATTTTGATTTATTCAACGAACGAGGGAGACCATGCTTGCCACGTACGAGAGGTATTGGAGATCCTGAGAAAAGAGAAACTTTATGCTAAGTTCTCCAAATGCGCCTTTTGGTTACGAGAAGTACAGTTTTTGGTGGCATTATGGTGGACCCAGCTAAAGTTGAAACGGTTACGAAATGGAGTCCTCCAAAGTCACCAACGGAAGTACGAAGTTTTCTTGGTTTGGATGGTTACTATCGGAGATTTATTCAAGACTTCTCCAAGATAGCAACGCCGCTGACGAAGCTCACGAAGAAAGATGTATAGTACGAATGGGGTCCGAACCAAGCACAAGCGTTTTCAGTGCTAAAGGAGAAACTTACCCAAGCTCCTATTCTGGCACTACCGGATGGAAATGATGATCTTGTTATGTATGCCGATGCATCATGACAAGGGTTGGGATGTGTACCGATGCAAAGGGGAAGGGTGATAGCTTATGCTTCGTGCCAGCTAAAGATTAATGAGGCTAACTACCCAACTCACGATCTTGAACTCGCAGCAATGGTGTTTGCACTGAAAACATGGAGGCACTATCTGTATGGAGTAAAGAGTACCATCTATACCGACCATAAGAGCTTGAAGTACTTCTTCGAGAAAAAGGATTTGAACATGAGGCAGAGACGATGGCTTGAGCTGTTAAAGGATTATGATTGCGATATTTTATATCATCCGGGAAAGGCCAATGTGGTGGCAGATGCTTTGAGTCACAAGACTGATCATCCTGCCATACGAGTAAAATCGTATAGTTTGGTGATAACGCCAGACTTTCTGAACGAGCTCAAGCAGGCGCAACAGGAAGGATTGAAAGAAGAGAATGTGGGTTTTGGAAGGGGCGCTTCCGGTTCTGTCGATGCTTGAAACAATTTTGTCTTCTCCATATTACTATATCTCTAGAGTCAATAATTTTATATGAGGAACTAATGAACTCAATCACTTGCTGCCGTTCATCGTAGATGATTTCACAAAGCCCCTATAGTGCTTTCGTCGTTGGTGTTCTTTCCTATCTCTATGCATTTCACTACTCCACCGGAAATTCCCTCTGCCCCTACCGTGCTCCAGCTTGGTAGTTTCCACCTCCTTTCCAGAATTGCCCATTTTTCGGGGTATCAAAGGAGCGTGGAAACACATAAGAACTCTTGAATGGAAACGGGAGTCTTCGGGCAAGTCAAGAACTTGGAAGACAATGATCACGGTGTGAAAGTACGATTCGGTCGTATGTAGGTGCTCGAAAATGGGGACATACTGTCACACCCCGAGCCGGCGGGGTAGGATCGGAGTCCCCGTCGGGCGGAAGGTTCCCAGGGCGCGATATCGTGAGTGATAATCAGAAGTGATCAGATTGTTTACATTGCACATGATATAAATGAGAAATGCTAATATAATAGAATTACAAAGTTAAATTACATCAGTATTGTTTATAATTTAACAATGTAAATCTATTGTAAACATCATAAAAGGACTATCTTGTATTTACACAAGATATACAAAATAAATTGTATAATGATGTCTTCAAAAGTATGCAGGTCCAAAATACTAAGTCTTCTATCTGAAGCCCTAGTCCAAAAGAAATGACTTCTTAATTAACCTGTTCGTCACCTGAGAAGTCATGCAAAAAGATCAAGTCAACACGTGGTTGGTGAGTTCATATAGTTTTAGTAATTAAAAATGATTAGAGAACCTCCTTTGGTAAAGACCCTAACCTCATTAACACCACATGTAATATACGAATCGTTATGCTTATATATAGGGCATATGTAGGGTCGAACTTACCGCCCGCCCAGCCACCGTCCCACCACATACTAATCCGTATATGACACTGTTGTTAACGATAATTAAGCATTTTTACCCTTAACACAATTCCATAACATCCCCTGTTTGTTGTCCCTGTATTTACAATCATTTGAAATCCATGTTGATTTCATAAGTTCATCACTCAATATGATCAACCATCGTAATTGTATAAACATTTATAAATGCTTAATTAAATAAATAAATAAACATTCAATAAAATCTAAGTCCTATTGATTGGGGCCTTTGGTCATACTCGAGTAGACTAGTCTGTCAATCTAGGTACTTAGTAGTTAGGGAATCTGTAAATATCCTCAAACATATGACCTACAAATCAAACGGTCTAGCTAGGACTTCTTGAAATGTAGGGTTTTTGTTTCGTCTGTTTTGGCATATGTTATCTCTGATATTTCCCAGGTTTTCCCTTGAAAAATGATTTATTGATTCGTCTGATTCTGTTACAAAATGTACTTGATTCGTTGATCATAGAATACTAGATTCATTGATCAAATGTACACTTGATTCATAGTTCAACAAACACTTGATTTGGAGAACATTGAATATTGTCTTTGCAAAGATTGTTTTGTTTGATTTGTTGAAGTCCCACATTTGTTTCACCAAAATGTCTCATTTGATTCCTTGAACTCCCACACTTGTTTTGTCAAAATGTTTGATGTGATTCTTTTGAAATGTTTTGATCTGTCGAAATCTTTTAGTTTAAATCTGATTATTCACTTGATTTATAAGTAAATCAGTTAGTAAACCTGCATAAAGTCTTCCTAGACATGGTCCAGGATAACATTTTTATATATATGTAAACATATAAAATTAAAAGCATTTAAGTAAACAATTTAATAAACAGTTTACGCATGCTTCTCAGCCCCGCGTTTTTAAAAAAAAAAACAAAATGATAGAAAAGGGGCAATGAACTCACCTGTGCTGCTATGTAATTTGATCTAACACAAAATGCGCGCTCCTGTATGTAAGCTAAGTTTCTTCAGTTCCTGAGTTATTTTATAAGAATTCGAATATAATAAGTACGCGTAGTAGTCGTTGTGCCTAAGGTTTGACTCTTGTTGTGTGTGCAACTAAGTGTCTTAGTAATAAGTGTATCTAAGATTCTATCCTATCTTAATTACCCTTCTTATGATCCCAATTCCCATGATTAGTTATAATAACAATTAACTTACAAGAAATCAATGCCATTTATTACTCATATTTCAAATTAAACAAAACTTTAGAATTTATTAAACCAACTTTTATAAATTTATAATATCACTAATTGAATTTAACTAACATCAAATGTACAATGGGCTTAGTTAAACTCCATTGGGCCACCTTGGCCCGATTGAATATCTTGGTTTCCTATTTGATTAACCAACTTGGGTTATTGATGCTCATGAATTTGTAACCACTTCACCATTGTTGTTAAACTATCTTGTATGATCAACAATTAGTGCTAGACATGCATGCATGATTAGGGTTTCCTTCTTGTTCATGTACACACCTATATATATATATATACATGATTTATCCACGTATACACATGCATGCAATTTTCATGATAAACTTTCTCATGATTTTGCTAAATTCAATGGTCTACTAACCACTCTCTAAGTTATACATCAGTTTCATTTATCCTAGATCCCATGTTAATCCAAATTTAGGCAACTTTTAGGTTTTATGCATGTCCAGGTCAGCGAACCTATGCTAAACCGGCCAAGGGTTCAGCTCTAATGGAAGTTAAACGAATCTATATGTTCCAGGTAGGGTTCGGCTATCACTTTGAATCCAACGAACCCTTAGGTTTCGGCTCCATAGTTCGGCTAAAGGTTTATGGTTCGTGAGAGTACACGGGTTAGTGAAACTTGAATGGTTCGGCTGAAGTTAAGAGAGGAAGAAGGTTCGCTCAACATCCAAGGGTTCGTGAACCTGGGTTCGGTTGCATGAGCATGGTTCGGCCAAGTGTTCCCTAGGTTCGCATCTAAGAAGGTTCCTTCCAACTAGGCGAGGGTTCGGCCAGCTTGGATGGTTCGCCAGAGATTCCAGGCTCGTAGAAAATGGTCTGGTGTTCAAGGCAGCAGGGTTCGTTGCAGAGAGGTTCGTGGCTATTAGGGTTCGCCACCCTCCCCTTCAATCCGAAAAGGTTCGGCCGATCTGATGGTCCACGAACCTGTATCATCTTCATCCCATTTCAACTCGAATCTGTTACAGATTAGTTTCTAAAGCCGACTAGTTACTCGTATGTGTTTATCCATGTGTTTTCTAAGTGTTTAGACCAAACAAACTACCAAAACGAAAAAGGTTCGTGATACTCACTAAAACCGAAAATAAAATGAAGATTTACCTCAAAATCGACGGGTAAAAGCTTGATTTCTTTGTACTTCCTTAATCTTCGTGTTGAAATGAACGTCTTGACACCAACTATGCTCGAATCCGGCTTGAAATGAGCTTCCAATTGTAGAGAGAAGTTTGGGATGTTTAGAGAGAGGGAGACGACTTAGAGAGAGAGAGGGAGGTTGGTGAATGTGATTATGGCATTTAATTGCCATAATAAATGCTTCACCACACCCAGTTGATCGGCCTCGTTCGGTTTCGCGTAATATGCCGTTTCGCGTAGTTTTCGCGACGAAGTGACGCGGTTTGTAAAATTAGAAATCACTTAATTATTCTAGGTTGTGATTCCTAATAAATTAACTATTATCTTCTATATTTTAAATTTAAAATATTAATTAACTGTTTAAATCGAAACGTACGGTCGTCGCGCGTATTCGTTTGAATCGTCACTCTTACGAACACGGCGATAACTATACTTTTCAATCTTGTTTTCTAATTATAGAACATCATTCAGAACATTAAACTTTTAGATACATTCGTACAGATCGTCACCTATACAAATAACCCGTCGGTTTAGCATTCACATAACAATGTTCGTGTGTTTTGTTCTATAAGGCCTCACATACGTTTATATATATAATAAATCCTAACAATTAATCACATGATGATTCTGTGTTGCCAGATAATTATCTGACTCAAGAACCCTTGTTCTGAACTTGTTTCTGTTAAACGTTTCTGAATTTGTTCTATGATAACACAAAATGACAATGATAATTGATATGAATCTGAAACGTACTGAAATGTATATGATTCGTACCTGTTTACTGTTCATGATACTGTTTAAGATCACTGTTCCGGTGGCGGTTCCGGCACTGATGTTACAGTCTCCCCTTCTTAGAGAAATTTCGTCCCGAAATTTAAGAGTTGTTATCAGGTACAGCTTCCTCTTCAAACAGTTGGGGATACTTTAACTTCATGTGATCTTCACGTTCCCAAGTGAACTCGGGCCCGCGTCTTGAATTCCATCGAACCTTTACAATAGGAATACGGCTTCGCCTCAGTTGTTTAACCTTACGATCCATAATCTCTAAAGGTTCTTCAATGAAATGTAACTGTTCATCGACTTGAATCTCTTCGATTGGAATGACGAGAGACTCGTCAGCAAGGCATTTCTTTAGGTTTGAGACGTGAAACACATCATGCACACCACTGAGTTCATCTGGTAATCTCAGTCGATAAGCTACATGACCTATACGTTCGATGATCTCGAACGGTCCCACGTATCGTGGTGCTAATTTGCCTTTCTTTCCAAAGCGTACAACGCCTTTCCATGGGGATACCTTCAACATTACACGATCTCCCACTTGGAATTCCAACGGCTTGCGCCGTTTGTCAGCGTAGCTCTTTTGTCTGCTCCTTGTTGCTTGTAATCTTCTTTGAATTTGAGCTATCTTGTCAGTGGTTTCTTGGATAAGTTCTGGTCCAGTTATTCGGTTGTCTCCAATTTCAGTCCAACAGATCGGTGATCGACATTTCCGGCCATAAAGAGCCTCGAATGGTGCACATCCGATACTGTTGTGGTAACTGTTATTGTAGGAGAACTCAATCAGTGGCAAATGGGAGTCCCAGTTTCCACCGTAGTCCAATACACAGGTCCTCAACATGTCCTCTAGGGTCTGGATAGTACGTTCGCTTTGACCATCCGTTTGTGGATGATAAGTTGTACTCAAATTTAACTGTGTCCCTAGAGACTTTTGCAGTGACTGCCAGAACCTGGATGTAAATCTGCTATCTCGATCAGAGACAATAGACAATGGCACACCGTGACGTACCACTATCTCATTTATGTACAATCTTGCCAGTTTATCCATCGTGAAAGTCTCACGCATAGGCAAGAAATGAGCAGATTTGGTTAAACGGTCAATGATCACCCAAATTGTATCGTGACCACTGGAAGTGCGGGGTAGCTTGGTAATGAAATCCATAGCTATTTGTTCCCACTTCCAGAGCGGAATTTCAGGCTGTTCCAGTAAACCAGACGGTCTCTGGTGTTCCGCCTTTACCTTCGCACACGTTAGACACTGACTGACATACTCAGCTATGTCTTTCTTCATTCCAGGCCACCAATAATATCCACGCAAGTCTTGATACATTTTATCAGCGCCTGGATGAACAGAGTATTTAGTCTTGTGTGCTTCATCGAAGATAAGTTTTCTCAATTCATCTACCGCAGGAATCCATACTCGATCCTTATAGTAGATGATTCCATCCGGCTTCGTGTCAAACTGTTTTTCCGCTCCGCAATCATGTTCCTTCTTCAAATTGCCTCGGTCAAGTGCTTCTTGTTGTGCTTGGATAATCTTGTCACTTAAACTGCTCTGCACGGTTATCCCCATTACTCTAACACGTAGGGGTTTGACCCATTCTTTCCGGCTCAAGGCATCAGCTACAACGTTCGCCTTTCCCGGATGATACTTAATTACACAATCATAATCGTTCAGAAGTTCAACCCAACGGCGTTGTCACATGTTGAGCTCCTTCTGATCAAAGATATGTTGCAGACTCTTGTGATCAGTGAATATGGTACACTTCAGTGCGAAAATTACAGCTCCCAGTTCAAGATCATGAGTAGTGTAGTTCTTCTCATGAACCTTTAACTGTCTTGATGCATAGGCTATAACCTTGTCCCGTTGCATTAACACGCAACCGAGTCCCTGATGAGAAGCATCACAGTACACAACAAAGTCATCACAGCCCTCTGGGAGAGATAGGATTGGACCATCACATAGTTTCTGTTTCAATGTCTGAAAAGCATCTTCCTGTTTCTGCTTCCAGACAAACGGTTCACTTTTCTGAGTTAACTTAGTGAGTGGTAGAGCTATCTTAGAAAAATTCGAGATGAACCTTCTATAATAACCTGCCAATCCCAGAAAAGACCGTATCTCCGTCGGTGTATTCGGAGTGTCCCAATTCTTTATCGCCTCGATCTTGGCAGGATCTACATGAATTCCCTCGATGTTGACTACATGACCCAGAAATTGAACTTCTCTTAGACAGAATTCACACTTAGAGAATTTAGCATAGAGTTGCTCTTTCTTCAACAGCTCCAAGATCTTTTTAAGGTGTTGCTCATGTTCTGTTTTGGTCTTGGAATAAATCAGTATGTCATCAATAAAGACAATGACAAACTGATCCAAGTACGGCTTGCACACTCGGTTCATGAGGTCCATGAAAACCGCAGGTGCATTTGTCAATCCGAAGGGCATCACCAAGAATTCATAGTGCCCATATCTGGTTCGGAAGGCCGTTTTCGGTATGTCTTCATCTTGAACTCTCAGCTGATGATATCCAGACCGCAAGTCAATCTTTGAGAAATATTGAGCTCCTTGAAGTTGGTCAAACAAATCATCAATCCTCGGCAATGGATACCGATTATTGATGGTTAGTTTATTCAGTTCTCTGTAATCTATGCACATTCTGAACGATCCGTCTTTCTTCTTCACGAATAAGACCGGAGCTCCCCAAGGTGAGTAGCTCGGCCTAATAAAACCCTTGTCAAGTAGCTCCTGTAACTGATTAGACAATTCCTGCATCTCGGAAGGTGCTAACCTGTAAGGAGATTTAGCAACAGGAGTTGCTCCAGGAATTAAGTCAATACGAAACTCTACTGGTCGCACAGGTGGCAAACCTGGTAGATCTTCAGGAAACACTTCAGGATATTCTCTCACTACCGGTACATCTTGAATCTTTTTCTTCTCCTTTCCCTTTTCCACCACATGAGCCAAGAACGCCACGCACTGCTTCTGTAGACACTTACGTGCCTTTATGCAAGAGATGATTTTGACACTTCGTTTTGCTTGATCCCCTTTAACTTCCAATAGACGATCACTCGGCAATGGAATTCGAAGCAGCTTCTCAGAACAGATGACTTCCACTCGGTTAGAGGAAAGGCAATCCATTCCGACAATGATGTCGAAACTACCCAACTCCATCGGTATCAAATCAATGGAAAATGTATGACCATTAAGTGTCAATGGGCAATTTCTATAAATTGTGCTAACTGTAATCTATTTCCCGTTAGCTACTTTTATAATGTAAGGGGAGTCTAGCTGTTCCTCTATGGAATCTAGTTGGCATGCAAAGTCGGTAGAGATAAAACTCTGATCCGCACCAGTATCAAATAGAACAGATGCATAAAAGTCATGTATGAGAAACGTACCAGTGACCACATTTGGGTCCTGGCGTGCAGCTGGTGCTCCGATGGCAAAGGCTCGTCCACGTGGTGCTTGAACTGCTGGTTGGGCCTTCTTCGGGCAGTTCTTAGCAAAGTGGCCTTGTTCGCCACAGTTATAGCATCCACCATGGTTGTGATTAGCTGGTGGAGGGAGAGCCAAAGCAGCATTGTTGACTGCTTGGTTAGGTGTCATCCGGCAGTACTGGACCCAATGGCCCTTTCTTCCGCATCCCGTGCATTGCTTGCAGGGAGTTTCAGCAGGGTGATGATACTGACACTTGGCACACAAAGGAAACGTGCCAGTGTAAGGTTTGCGGTTGGGGTTCTGTGGTGTTGCTGCCACTTGTTGAAGAGGTGTGGCCACTGTGTAGTTCTTGATGGTCTTCTGCTTCTTCTTCTGATGATGGGAGGGTTTCTTTGAAGACTCAACTTTGTTCTTACTGGGTTCAGCCTCTTTTAGAATTCTAGAGGCTACCATGAGGTCAGTGAGTTTCCCAGACAATCTCACTGCAGATTCAACAGTAGTAGGGTTGGCTGAAACAACCATGCCCTGAATGCAGGCGGGGAGTCCACCCACATATCTGTCTATTCTTTTCTCCAGAGTTGGTACCATATCTGGCACCAGAGCAACTAGCTCGTGGTAACGAGTAGTATAGCCCATGTGATCATCCCCCTTCATCACATGGTTGGATAACTCAACCTCCAGCTTCTGCAACTCGTTCTTAGGGCAGAACTCTGTTCGCAGCAGTGTCTTGAAATCTTCCCATGTCATGGCCATGGCTTCTTCTCTTCCTCGGGCATTGATCTGACCGTTCCACCAGGTCAGAGCTCGTTTGTTGAATGTTCCAGCTGAGTAACGGACCTTGTGGTGTTCAGGGCAACTGCAAAGATCCAAGGTTGCCTCAATCTTCTCAATCCATTGGATTAACCCAACGGCGCCTTCAGACCCACTAAAACTGGGTGGTTAACATCCTACAAAGGACTTGTAGGAGTAATGAGATGAATCTCCAGTATTTCCACTGGCTTCTCCTGATGTGTTGCCAGTGTTGAGGATTTCATTACGAAGACGAAGGAACATCTCCGGCATTGCTTCTTTCATCTGATTTGTCATCTGGCTACTCAGTAACGTCACCAGAGCGATAGTAGCAGGATCCATGGTCGGTGCTGTGCCCGAACCAGATGCTTGAGTAATCAATGGAGGAGGGGGAGGAGGAGGTGGAGGAGGTGGTGGTGGCGAATCATTTGGTGACGGTGTGGAGGAGTGAGGAGCCAAGTCTTGTGGTGGTAGCTGTATCAAAGGAGGCTGTCTTCTCGGCGGCATTCTGATCATAACCAATAAAGTTATCGGTTAGTGCAATGATCGAATACAGAAGACAGTATACAATTAATTTCTAAGTCCTGTTTTCTCTATATGCAGGGTCCCTAGGTTATAGTCTAGGCCAAACCATTTAAATAAGTGACCTATATTTCTCTATAACCATGGCTCTGATACCAATCTGTCACACCCCGAGCCGGCGAGGTAGGATCGGAGTCCCCGTCGGGCGGAAGGTTCCCAGGGCGCGATATCGTGAGTGATAATCAGAAGTGATCAGATTTTTACATTGCACATGATATAAATGAGAAATGCTAATATAATAGAATTACATTGTTAAATTATAAACAATACTGATGTAATTTAACTTTGTAATTCTATTATATTAGCATTTCTCATTTATATCATGTGCAATGTAAACAATCTGATCACTTCTGATTATCACTCACGATATCGCGCCCTGGGAACCTTCCGCCCGACGGGGACTCCGATCCTACCCCACCGGCTCGGGGTGTGACACATACGATCGAGAATTTTAGATGAAGCTCGCAAATCACGTTATTCTGTGCATCCTGGTGCGACAAAGATGTATGAAGGTCTTCGAAAAGATTATTGGAGGCCAGGCATGAAGTTTACTGTGATGCAGTATGTGAACATGTGCCTTACTTGTGTGCAAGTGAAGGTTGAACATCAGAAGCCCTACGTTTATGTGCAGCCACTTGAGGTACCGGAATGGAAATGGGAACACATCACCATGGATTTCATCACCAAGCTACGGAGAACAGCTAAACGACATGATACCATATGGGTGATTGTGGACCGACTGACGAAGGGTGCTCACTTTCTTCCTATCAGGGAAACGTATACGTCCGAAAGGTTGTCTGATTTGTTCGTAAAAGAGATTGTGACCTGACATGGAGTTCCTGTCTCTATTGTGTCAGATCAGGATATGAGGTTGCTTCCAGATTCTGGAAGCAGTTTCATGATGCTATGGGAACGAGACTAAACATCAGTACCGCCTATCACCCCCAAACGAATGGATAGTCTAAAAGGACTATTCAAACGTTGGAGGATATGCTTAGGGCGTGCATCATCGATTTTGGAGGGAGCTGGGATGACCACTTTCCATTGGTGGATTTTTCGTATAATAGCAGCTACCACT
The DNA here is from genome assembly GCA_009363875.1 of Mikania micrantha. Classification (NCBI taxonomy): domain Eukaryota; kingdom Viridiplantae; phylum Streptophyta; class Magnoliopsida; order Asterales; family Asteraceae; genus Mikania; species Mikania micrantha. The sequence continues at coordinate 34,043,183 of CM018698.1, read as the reverse complement.
CTAGTATCAGAATGCCCCCATACGAGGCGTTGAACGGAAGACAATCTAGAACCCCGGTATGTTGGGGCGAATTGGGACAGAGGGAAATGGGAAACAAGGCTTCCGTGATCGACATGGCAGAAAAGCTACAGGTGATTAAAGCACGAATGAAAGCTGCGCAAGATCGCCAAAAGTCTTATGCAGACAAACGCAAAAGACCGATCGAGTTTAATGTCAGTGATTGAGTGTTGCTAAAGGTATCACCATGGAAGGGAATCATTTGATTCCAAAGGAGAGGCAAGCTGAGTCCGGTACATCGGACGGTTTCAGATAAAGGAAAGGGTAGGGAAAGTCGTGTATCGACTGGACCTACCAGAGGATCTAAACAGGATTCATCCTACCTTCCATGTGTCACATCTTAGGAAGTGTTCGGCAGACGAGCAAGCACATGTTCCTTTGGATGACATCGAGGTGGATAATCGACTGAACTACATCGAAGAACCAATCGCGATCGTGGATGCAAAAGAGAAACAACTGCGGAACAAAACAGTTCGGCAAGTCAAGGTTTGGTGGACGCATCGTAAGGTTCAGACGCTACGTGGGAAATGGAAGAAGAAATGAGCAGATTGTATCCTCATTTGTCGATGTTTAACGAGGCAGGTTTTGGGACGAAACCTATTAAGGAGGTGAGACTTGTAACACCCCAAAATTTTCTAATACAAGATATTTGAACTTACGAATGAGTAACGGATAATAAACTAGAAGGAAAATAGGAAAAGAATATATTAAGTTAAGATCGTGAAATGGTGTACTCGAATTGAATTTCGAGAAGTCCAGTACTCGAAAATGAATTCGAGAACTCCCCATTTTGAGAAACAGTTCGAGAACCATGCCTATATATATGATTACCTTGGGAAACGTGCATACCTTTGGCTGGAAACACGCTCTCTCTCAAGTACACGAAGAGGATCTCGAGAACTTCAAGAAACAAGCTTTTGATCGACCAAACAAAGGAGGAAACCCACGGGAAACTACAGAAGTGGTCATCTAGCATCAAGTAAGAGTTCTAAACTAGAAAGTTAGGATTTTTATATGAAAGTAAACTTAGGCATAAAGCTCACACCTTTATGCTTAAAGTTCGAAACTTTGCTGTTCCAATGCGTTGTTAACGATGTATGGAACCTAGGACTAGCTTCCCTAAGTCTTGGATAGATTTATGAGATGTTTTATAATGAAAACATAAGTAACTGAAAATATACACGAAATGAGGACTCGAATCCCTTCAAGTATGTGATTCATGTACTCTGTACTTCGAGTACTCATGGGTTTCGTGTACCTTGAGGTTCAGGTAGTCAATGGATTTCGAACACCAGGGGTATTTCGAGAACTCTTTTAGTTTCAGGTACTCAAGTAATTCATGAACTCCAGGAGTTTTGTGTACATGAGTACTTCTTAAACTACAAGTGTTTCGAATATTAAAAGTTTCGAGATCTTGGATTATTAGGGGGAACTATTAGGCTATGAGGACTTAGAATAAAATCTAAGTCTAAGAATGGAATGTATTGAGACAATGTACTTATGTAGGTTCTTAAGTCTTGGCTAAGGATTTCGGTCAAGAAAAGAAGGGGCTAATGTCAGGTGAGTTCTAGATGCCCTACTTTAACAAGCTATGTGTAACTATGTTTTGGGCTGGCTTACATGTTGTTGATATGTTATGATGTTGTGTGACTATGACATGATGATGAATGCATGTCAGTAACTTATGATGATGAACTGTATGATAACATGCTATGATGATAATTATAGATGTTATGTTATGATGAAATCCTAGGCTTCTAAGATGAAAGTATGATGCTATGATGACTAGATGCTAGCATAATGTGTTTTTGATGCCATGATGAATGATATGATGATATGCTGCTAGCATGACAGGTATATGATGCTAGGATGTTATGATGATATGATACTAGCATAGCCTGTTATGAGTAATCCTATGTTATTAAGATAAGGTTATGATGTTATGCTGAATGATGATATAGTGCTAGTATATCATGTCATGATGAATGATGTTGCTCCAATATTCGTATGGGGTAAGTATGGCGTTGCTCCCATATTCGTATGGGGTAAGTATGGTTGTTCCCGTACTTGTTACAGGATAAGTATGATGTTGCTCCCATATTCGTATGGGGTAAGTATGGTTGCTCCCGTACTTGTTACGGGGTAAGTATGATGTTGCTCCCATATTCGTATAGGGGAAGTATGGTTGCTCCCGTACTTGTTACGAGGTAAGTGTGATGTTGCTCCCATATTCGTATGGGGTAAGTATGGTTGCTCCCATATTCGTATGGGGTAAGTATGGTTCCTCCAGTACTTGTTACTGGGTAATTATGGATCTGCAGAATGCTTCGGCGAGTCAGGTCAAAGGTTATGGAGCCTTGTGCCGGCATAAGCCCACTGTTACGCTCGGTAGCAGTGGTTGTATGATGATGATTAGGATGTTTATGTGACAAGGTTTTGGATTATGTGAACGAAATGATGTTTTATGTTAAATATGTTTTAACTTAACAAAACATTCACGATGTTTTATGAAAACTAGAAATCACTAGTGTGAGCTGGCATTTTAGCATGTATGTCAGGTTAAAGCTAAGGTAAGAAGAAACGTGGAGCTCGGGCATCAAGATAGAGAATCCGGTGGTGTTGGCAATCATTTATGTTTTAAATTCCGCTGCTATCTATGAAAGTTTTTAGTTTAAGAGCTATGTGTTATGATGAAAATCAACCTCTGTGAGGCACCCAGGAATCGCGGCCTCACAGTGCCCTAACGTATTATGTCGTTGGTTAAGTTAAACAATAAAGTTGAAGGAAATGTTATTAGTTGTACATGAGGCTTGTATATTTGCATGGAAATAATTGTAGCATTGTGAGGAGGAACCGACTTTGCCTTTTAACATATATATAATAATTGTGATATTTTTTATTAAGATGTAAAAGTGTAAAACAATAATAAAAGAGTTTTCAGGTCCTAAGTTTGAATCTGTGCTAAAACATATTGTTGAAATAAGCTCAATGGATTTATCCAATTATTAGATTCCTTCTGAATTGGAATTTGAAATTGAATCGGATGTTTATTTCAAGGTGTGACACCCCGTAAAATCAAAGTCAGCAACATATTTTTATTAAACATCATTTAAATGTTTAAAATCATATGTGGCACTTTATTTAGATTAATTTAGTTTCACGTGTGGCACAATAGTCCAAACACGAACAAATCGGATGGTGATTCAAGCGTGTCTTGAAATCACGAATGTTGTTTACCTAACGAATACAAAATTCAAAGGAACAACCATACCAAATACATGCATACATGACGAACTAAATAAAAAAAACGTACGTTGAAAAAACAAAAAAATTATAACAAAATCGAAACAAAATTTGAACATTTGGTTCTGACCAAGAGTCGCCGTGGTATGCGATCAACCCCGGAGAAATCCTTCGCGGTACGCGATAGGTTGAGCAGGAGAATTCGAACTCAACTAAAAGACTTCACGGTACGCGACAATCGATCAACTTCCTCTTTGCGATACGCAACGAATGACGGAACCGTGTTCGACTATTTTGTCCTTGCCAGTACGCAAAGAACTCCGGGGAGCCCCCTTAGCAATACGTGAAGGCCCCCAAACTTCAAAACCCTTATAAATACCAACCCATCTAACCCAATACCTTCTTTACACTAATCAGTCGACCATACTACCCAAACCCAGCAAAAAAACTATGTCAAGCCCCTTTTTAGCATCTGGAGGCCTATTCAAGACTTGTTATTGAACTACATTGAAGATTGAAGCTTGAAACTTGGATAGGACACTTGGAGAAGCTCACAACCACCATCTCCATTGTACCAGTAGAAGAACCACCCCATTAGCCACCTTTGAAGCCATCTAACTTCTATTCTAGCTCCATTTCAACACCCAGGGTCTACTGAGGTAGTTTTAAATGGTTATTCATGCTTCTAAACACACATGCAAACACTTACACACACATGAGACTCTAAGAATATCACATGCACGAATTTGTATGCTTGTAAGCTTGTATTTGGGATCTTGGTGCATGTTTCGATAAAAGGAAACTTTGTTATGCCAAATAATTGCTATATTGGTGTTTAGACATGATAAATGGTTAAAAATGATGATTAAGGATATTAAAACGAATATTAACCCATTGTAACAGTTTAAGTGTCATAAAAACGTGTTTTCGTCATACATTTCTATTTACGGAAACTTTGTATTGAAGGATATGCAATGCATGTAGATTTTGGTCATGATTAAGTGATTGACAATGTTAATGGTCATAACAACATGTTTGGATAGTTTGATTGTTGTTAAAATATGTTTTAAGCTAAACTTTCTATATATGGAAACTTTAAATTAGGGATTTATAGAAATTATAACTAATGAACATGTTTAATAAGGAAATATAATAGTATAGCCTATATTATGGTGATATAAAAGAATTTGCATGATTATTTGTATGAAAACGTGATAAAATAGCATGCCTACTAAATATAGTAACTTTGGTTATCCAAAAATGGAATGTGTGCATCGTTGATGATATGTGACGGTGTGTTCCGTGTTAACGTAAACATATAAAGAAGCTAGCATGCGTAGAATCAATAAAAGATGGTTTTAACGTAACTTGCTTAAAATGGAAACTTACCAAATGATAACAAACTAAGCACGTCACTATAACCCCCAGTTACAATTCAACATTTTCCCATAATATTAGAGTTGGTCCCAGCAAATTTTTCATTTTTAAAACCCTGTTTGACCTTCTTTATTTAATATATTCAACAAACATCAACATGTCACATATTTTACGATACTTAATTACATAAGTACGTTTAAACCAAAAGTTAGAAAGTTGCAACAAGGTTTGTTCGTTCGATTCACGATCTGCCTCGATCCTTACAGCCTTATCCATCACGTTTGACCTACAAACATCACATAATAATTCCCATTAGTTCATAAGAACTAAGTAAGTAAACCCCAATTGTTTCGCACAACCAAATGTAAAAATACATTTTTTTCACAATCAAAATTCAAACTGAGTTATTTCAATTCGAATTGACTCTCACAATGTAATAATATCATATTAACAATCATCAACTATTGCTCACAATAGTTTAATCAAAATTACACTACGGTGTTCACATTCCTGTGCTTCCACCATAGCTATTTGTCAGCACCTCTGACTATTCACACATTTTTGATATCATAATTAATTTAAGTCTTGATATGTTCACCCACGGGTACTTCCATCTAGGAAATTGCAAGCACCTCTAGCTATCCACCATTGTGGAGTCAGAAATAATTCAAGTTTTGAGATGTTCACCCACCGGTACTTCTATCTAAGACAATTGCTAGCATCTCTAGCTATCCACCATTGTGGAGTCATAAATAATTCAAGTCTTAAGATGTTCACCCACCGGTACTTCCATCTAAGACAATTGCCAGCACCTCTGGCTGTCCACACATTTGTGGTCACAAATATTCAATCAAATTACTATGATGTTCACCCACCGGTACTTCCATCATAGAATTCCCACACTTTTATTTACCAAGGTATTGGATTTATCATAGGTTATTGAACTTTTATTATTCGACTTTCTCCTATCACCAATGCCATATTTATCATACAATTTATTCAACAACAAATTCAATGTTCATTATGTGATGTCATAGTTGTGGGATTACTTACCTTGATCAGATAAGAGATTAGCAACTGCAGGCTACTTTCCTGCTCTATGACTAGTGGTTTGACTTCCACTACCACCACCTAGTTGCAAAATACATTTACAACTAGTTTCAACACATATAGCACATACAATCTAGTTCAACACACTTGACTGGTTTGACTTGCTCAAAGTCAATTTATCACATAATTGACTCTATCTTACTATCTTTAGCAAGTTTTAGTCAATTATCACAATTAGTCACATTTCATGCCTCTCTTAGGCATTTCATCAATTAATTGATGTTCATTATATTAGTTAAGATCCTTAATCATTTCTATTATTCAAAAATTCATTTATGATCATAACTAATAATAATTTTAACATTAATTCATCACAATCATCATTTAATCCATGGATCATAATCCATAATTCATTTCAAAACCACAATCTATCCATCCTACTAGTTATCATACTATGATATGGGTTTTATAACAACCGGACAATATATCAGCTTCAAAACGAAGATTTCACCGTCAAAATATCAAGTTCTTCGTTTCTAATAATCCCTAGTCATTAACTAGGCAATAATCAATAACCATAATCATAGTAATACATTCAAAACTAGATTTAATCCACACGATATTAAACTAGTAGGATAAAACGAATCGTCACCCACTCTGACGGATTTCTACGTGTAGAATAACGATCAGAGCTTGCTGAAATGTTCCTGGGTGCAATCCAGATGTTTGAAAGGCTTTGAAATGGAGTTTGGAGGCTAAAAATAAGGTCTGGAAGTGTTCTTGGGCGTGCAAGATCGAAATGAAGAAAAAATAGTATGTTCTGGAAGAAATCTGATCCTTAAAACACAGTAACCGACTCACAACGCGCCGGGCGTACCGCCCCAACCCAGAGTTTGGTCTAGGGCATACCGCTCCAGGTCTATTTCGTCAAATTTTTGATTTTTGCTTCGTTTCGCGATTCCGGACAATCCGTAACTCCGTTTCGTGCACGGTTTTCTCCCACATTCATAATTTTTCGCATACTATCAACTTGTAATAATTAAAATCATCAAATCAATGTGGATTTCTAGAACGATCACATGTGCTCTTGCCATTGATGAAGTAATTCTCACATATTTTCAAATTACAACAATCACAATCGTTCAATTAACGATTATTTCCAATACATTTTATTATTAAACCGGTTGTTATAGTCACCAATGGGTCGTTGGGTCAACGCAATCAAACTCTGTCAAACATAGACAAACTTAGTCAAACACAACTTGGAGTTTTTTGAACACGAACACAGTCTAGAAAGACCAACACAAACACAAACACAAACTCATACTACATATATGATATAGGTGACAGTTAAGGACAAACACGCGCAAACACAAACAGTATTCAACCACAGGTGAGTTTACGACCCCCTTTTCTCTTTAACTGTGTTTCTAACTACAAAATGGGGGAGAATACATGCAAAACATTTTGATAAACATTCGGATATGTTACTGGTTTTATTGAACAAACTCATAAGTGTTGTATATCGTATTAAGTTCTCGCACAGTCATACCGTTAATGAAGTACAACAAGGTGATCTTAGATAGTACTATAGGGTTTGATAACACCCAACATGGCTCCAATACTGACTGTAGTTCAGGTAGCGTGTAATTTTGACCCAACATGCCATTGTTTTTACGATAGACAAGGCGGAGGCAAGAATAAACAGTCCAGTCTCTGTAATGACGCAACTGACACTTATGGCTTTGGTCAACGCAAACTTGCTAAAACAGTATACATATGAACAACTACTTACTTTCTTTTCTTCTAAAATTGTGAACTTACCAACTTTATGTTGATACACTTTAGCATGTTTTTCTCAGGTAATCATCGCGCTAAAGGCATAGGATTTCACTTATGGAGCTCACTGGGAGTCTTGCATGCATTAAAAACGTTATAAACTTTTGAGAACATCTTTATATTAATCATTAAAATGTGTGAACAATTTATTTAAACGTACAATCTTCCACAACAATGATTTCTTTCAGCTGTAAAAGTGTTTATTTTGTTTTATATTAGGATGTTTTAAGAAATGTCCACATGGTTTCAAAAGCATGTAGAGTCTTTTTATATGACCAACGTATCTGATCATGTCACATCACACCTAGCAATCTGACACCGCAAATGGTAATTTGAGGGGTGTGACACAGAGCCTCAAATTTAAGAGAACAGTTGCGTCCCTTTTATTAAAATTGAGTGTACTTAAGATTTAATCACATACTTAATAATTGTAACAAGAACCAAACTTGAGATGATAATGAAAAATTATAGGTAAATAAATTTATTTCCATCCCAACAATGTTTAAAAAAAATATATGCAATAACAAATTTTAATTTTCTAAAATATTAAATGTTAAGAACATCATAAATTTAGTGGTCTTTACAACTGTTTTCAAAAGTCACATTTTCTCAGCTTTGAAGACTGCTTGAAAGTTAATATTTCCTTCTGGCTTAATGTACTTTTAATAAAAGCAATTCCATTAAGGAAAGATCCACAAAAGTATCAAACATATGTGGATCCAATCACAATCTTATAATAAGAACAAAAGATCTTTTGCGATCAATTTTCTTGCTCCTAATTATTTGAAAATTGGAAAGATCTTTCTTGCTTGCAAGGATGACTCATTCTAATTAAAAAGTTAGATGGGTGTTTAGAACCTCATAATTCTGAGGATCTAAAATTAAAAAATACAATGGTAATTATACATACATATGTGTATGTGTATTTTTTTAATATAATTATAAATTGAGGGGGCGGTTATTGTACATAGGGGCTGGAACGTACAAAGCGTAGGAAGGATTAATAACCGTTGATCCATCATTTTTAATGGACTGGATTAACGCGGTGGCATTTATGTAATTAAGCATATTTTTTATTTATTTCAAAGAGTTCGGATTGTAAAAAAGGGCAAAAACGTAATTTTCTTCTTTTTCAAATAAGTAACCTAATCCTAAAACAAAGAGAAATTAAAAATCATTCCATAATTAACGCTCCTCTTTGATTTTGAATTACTTAGGAACTGAAACGATATTCGAATTTGGAAAACAATAGAGAAGACGACTAACATCAGTAAAAAGCATAAGCATGTTTCTTCATTCATTTTTCGTTTTTTTATAACTATTTGTTGAAAATGTAGTTTTGCTATAATATAATGACGCTCTTTTTGTGTTCTGCAATGCCGAACTAGAAACATTTTGATTCCTGTTAACACAGATTCTACAAAAGTCTTAAGCGAACGAAGATCAAAGACTAATAATGATAGGCGCGCTACGAAGAAGAAAAAAGGTTTGCATGTAGTTTCTTTGGTTTGTAATTTTGTGACAACCAGTACCAGATCGTCCAGCAAATCCGTACGGTATGTGTACTTTCACTATTTACTATGTGTAATTACAATATGTAAACATATGTGTGATAACAGGACTATGAAAACCATTAACAGTTGTATACATTCCAATGAAAATTGAAATACAAATATACAACAACACACGAGAAATAACAACAGGGAAAAACAAATGACAAAAACATATCGGTTACGATCTGATCTACACAAATAACAGAAATCAGATGGCCGATAATTTTGTCACACCCCTAAATTCCCGCATGCGGTGTCAGACCGCGCGGGTGTGACGTGGCCGAGATCATAGCTCATTGTCATATAGAACGACTCTATATGAGTAACACAACATACATTTTTGTAAAATAATTCAAGTTCCAATAATACGCAGCGGAAAATGTTTATAATATCATAAGTAAACATAAGTTTGCAGCGGAAAACATAAATTGTATCAAACAGTACAAAAAGGTAATTGTTTTAAGAAATAACACATCAAGCCTAGGAATTGAGTCTATATGCATGTCAGACTCCTTAAAGCTTCCTTGTGCACATCCTAGCTTGGGATCCATTTAGTTACGTGATAATACATGCGAAAAAGTGTCAACTAAAAAGTTGGTGAGTTCACAGGTTTAGACAGACATTTATTAGACCTATTCATCATGTATTCATGATTACCCCATAACATTTATTAGAAATATGATACTAAATGTTTGATTAATTTAATAATCAATCATTTAGATACAACAAAGACATGTTGATTGGGCCTTTAGTTGACTCAATCAATTAGACTTAGTTGTTGGTGGTTGTCCAAGTTGTACCCTCTCACACGTGGCCCATATCAGGTATGACCCACAAGGAGTCTACCTGTATGCGTCGGGACTTTCATGATTTGCCCATATCAGCTTGACGCACAAGGTCTACTGTATGCGTAGGGACTTTAGGATATCCTTTGCTTTATGATCTTCTTGATTTCCTTGATTTCATTTTATAGTTTAAGTTATGACCATGTAGCTTGACTACAAGAGTCTACTACTGTGAAGGGACTTTCCGTGTGTTACACGTGGTCTCGATTTACATACAACTGACAACTCACCTTACTTTGGATATTAATGATTTCATTAGATCATAATGATTTCATTATTTCAATGATTCACACACGGTTATGATTCCCTTGATTCCTTTGATTCTGATCTTTAGACTTCCATGATTCCATAATGATTATAGATTTATGAGTAGGATCCTTAGTTTACTGATCACACACTGGATTAGATTCCATTGCATTGATCGTTAGCTTTGGTTCTTACTGTTGCACTTTGAATTTTAGATTCTTGAATTTGAACACAATGGACTAAGGGTTTGTTTAGAGTTTTAGAATTTAGATATTACTCAAAAGAATAATTTAATTAACTTGTTAGTTAATTTGGCATAACGATTACCTAGACAGGAGTCTAGGATTATAAACAAGTATATATAAAGCAATAATAAGTAAAAGCATTTACGTAAAACAATTTAAATAAAAAGATTTACGCATGCTTCTCAGCCCCGCGTTTAAAAACAAAAATGTTTAGAAAAGGGGCAATGAACTCACCTGTGTTGCTAAGAATGAAACCACAACAGCTAATGCGCGCTCTTTGCTTGTAGACTATGTTTCTTCAGTTCCTGAGTTGTTTTAAGAGAATTCGAATACGATAAGTATTTATAATAGGCGTCGTACTTAAGGTTTGGTCTCGGTGTGCAACTAAGTGTCCTATATTGCTAATGTGCTTTTAGGATTACTTCTATCTAGTCTAAACTAATTACCCATTAATAAGCCCTAATCCCACAAGTAATCATCATAAGTCTTTAGTCAAATATTTTATGTTATTTCATTTTAAGTTGAACATTTATTTAGAAAGTCATCAATTTAATGTAATTTAATAACGTTTATAGTTTAAATTTCTTTTATTCAAAATATAGTTAATTTAAATGAAAAGATAGTTAACAATTGATGGGCTTAGGTTGAGCCCATTGGGCCAAATCTCGGCCCATTGATTGGACTTTGCTTTCTACTTGATTTCTTTCATTACTTTGATTACTAAGTCTAGATGATTTAAATAAATCATCTCGATTAGTTACATAATCTTATGGATTTTCCCCTTAGGGTTTAAGTGTTAATAATTTAATCAACACTCAAGGCCCTACATTGTAGTTTGATTTCTCATGATTTCTCAAAGCGTTTTAAGTTAATTTAGTAGATGTTAACAACTCATGTTAGTGTGTTTTAATTAAAACCCTCCCATGCATAGTTGTTAGCATCCTTTCAAATCCCATTTCCATCAAACCCTAATTCATTGTTTCCTTGAAAAGAAGTCTTAGTTCTTTGGGCCGTAGTAACTCCTATCGACTTCTAGTTTGTTAATCGCATGCTTGATCCATGAATCACCCAAGACGTACTTTGTTCATCACTAAACCCTTACATTACTCCCATGCACATACTCACATTAAATCCCCATGCATGACATACATGACCACCCCCATGCACAATGTAATATACTCACAACCATACTAAGGTTCGGCCCATTAGGATTGCATGCTAAAGGGGATCTAACCGAATGTGGACCTTGGGCGAATGACCTGGTATGAATCTGCTTCGGCCGAATGTAGTTCCACCGATTGGCCATGATCGAATGATACCCACCGAATGGGTGTCCTGGGCCAATCGAATGAGGACCGAAAGGCCTGGTCCAAATGATGGATTGCCGAAAGAAGGCCTGATCGAATGGACTCATTCGTAGGTAGCTCGGCCGAAGGAACGGGCGAAAGAGTGGAGTTATTCGGCTCATTCTGGTTTGGCGAATGGGGCTTAGTTCGGTAGAGAGTCATTCAGCGAATGAGGGTTCACCCTCATTCGGCGAGCTGGTGTTGAAGCCATTCGGCCGCTCGAGGAAACTAGATGCAGCTAGGGTTTTCAAAGCAAATCGACTACAGATTGAACTAAAGCTTGTTCCTAACATGTTCCAAAGGTTTAGTGAGTGATTTCCCTAAGGTTTTAAGGCTTGAAACCGGTTTCATGGAGGGATTCGAACTTAGGGTTTTCAAACCCTAAAATCGCAACAATAACACGATTTTACCTCGATTTGGCTGGATAAAAACGCGGATCCTTTGTACTTCTACGATCTACGTGTTGTGGTGGTCGTTTACACACCAAAATGGGTCGATTTCGTGGAGAAATGGTGGTGTTCTTGCTTGGTTTTCTAGAGAGAGAAACTAGAGAGAGAGTGTGTGACGAAGATGATGAAAAATCTAGTTGGTGGGGGGTGTTTATGGCAATTAAATGCCATTAAATGCTTCCCCACAACCCGGGTATGTTCGGGTTCGTTCGGTTTTGCGTGATTTCACGTAAAAACGCCGGTTTCTCTTCGTTTTCATAACGAAACGGCTCGGTTTTAAAACAAGAATTTGAAATATTATTTTAGGTTGTGATTCCTAATAAATTAACCAATATCTTTTATTTATTTAAAATTTTCAGAAATAATTAACTTACAGTTTAAATTGAATAGCGTAGTTGTTGCGCGCGTTCGTTCAGATCGTCACCCGTACGAACACGACAATAACTATGCTTTTCAATATGGTTTTCTAATTATTTGACATCATTCAGAACGTTAAACTTTCAGATGTATTCGTACAAATCGTCACCTATACGAATAATCCGTCAGTTTAGCATTCACGTAACGACATCTGTTGTTGTTTTATTATGTAAGGCCTCACATACGTTTATACATAATAAATGCCTAACAAATAAACACATGATGGTTCTGTGTTGCCAGATAATTATCTGACTTGCGAACCATTGTTCTGAACTTTGTTTTCAGAATTGAAATCTGAATTTGTTCGTTGATGACATGAAATAACAATGAAACATGATATGAATATTATAAGCAATGAAACACATATAGTTCGTACCAGATTACTGTTCGTTTTACTGTAGAGATCACTGTTCCGGTGCCGGTCCCGGCACTGATGTTACATAGGGTTTGATCGGCACTCCTTGGCTACATGCCCATTTCTGCCACAGTTGGTGCACTTAGCCCTTTTGCACGGGCCAAAGTGGTGGTAGTAACAGTTGTTGCATTTCGGGCTGTTGCCCTGATATGCCCCTTTGCCCTTGTTGTTGGGTTGTGTGGCAGTGAAGACTTTGGCGGGTGCTGGCCGGTGCTGGGCTGGTTGCTGAGGTGAAAAGGTTTGGTTGTTACTGGGCTCCCACTTCCTCTTGGTTTCTTGGGGTTTCAGATGTTCACCCCTCTTAGGCAGCTTACCCTAGGCTACTGCCTGGTCAGTCAGCTTGTGAGCCAATTGGATCAGTGGTTGTATGGTAGTGAGCTCGGAAGCAGTCACCATGCTTTGTATTTGTTCGGGCAACCCACTAATGAATTGCTCGATCTTCTTGTACTCCGGTGTCACCATTGCCAGGCACAGTTTGCATAGCTCGTGGAATCGAGTACAGTACTGCTCGATCTCTGAACCTACCATTTATGTACACAAAATTCTACCTCTAGCTTCCTGATTTCATCACGAGGACTGTATTCCTCGTGGTGCATTTTGGTAAACTCCTCCCAGGAGATAGAGTTGGCGACTTCTAGTGCTAGCGTCTGGACGTGTGTGTTCCACCAGGTGAGGGCTGGTCCCTCCAGAGTCTCGGTGGCGAATTTGACTCGGTTTTATTCCGAGCACTCAGCCATGGAGAAGACTGACTCAAGCTTCTCGATCCAGCGAAGCACTCCGACTGCTCCTTCAGTTCCTTGAAATTTGTGGGGATGGCAACTCAGAAAAGCTTTAAATGAGCATCCCTTAGTTGCGCTCCCATGAGATCCTCTGCATAGGAGTCCAATGTTACGTGTTAGTGACAACATTGTCTGTACTAAGTTAGTCATGTTAGGCAAGTGTTAGTACCATTATTTGTGCCACTAGTCTCGCTGTTGTGACAGTTTGCCTCATATTCGGCAATTGCTTTGTTGACCCGACGGTCAACCATCATTTCGATTGTTGCCGCTCCAATCTTGCGCTTAGGGTGACGGACGTATGTTCCCTTTCTAGACATGGTCGGATTCTATACGGAAGGGATAGAGTGTTAGTCATCATGTGTTAGAGTGTTAGTCAGGAGTTGTGTTAGAGGTCATGTTAGCAAACAACCATAGTCAGAATGCACAGTAAATAAAACAAAACATCATTTCATTAATGATAACAGCTTTTGAGTACAATGAGTTTTTCAAAAGATAATAATACTACTAAGTTAATACGAGCACATCCCGCTCGTCTAGGCAATACAAAAGGTGAAATACAAAATAAAAGAAATCCACTAGTCCGAGTCTATGGTAGAGTGTGAGACATCACTCTCGGCTGCCTCGTCGTCTCCATCTTCCTCGGGATCCTCGTCAAAGTCGCCTTCCTCGAGGTCCTTTGCCTCGAACTGCGGTCCATCCTCTGGAGGTGGTTCAACAATAAACTGCTCCGTCCATGCATTGAGCATGGCGTCGCTAGCCTGAATCATCGCATGATTCTCCTCCGTAGCAACTTCAGTCACAGCTATGCGTCCATCATGCTCCTGCATGATCTCTACCATCTGTCCATGCTGGCCCAGCAACTGTGCCATCTGAGCACGCATTGTCTCCACCTGCTCTTGTAGGCTATCATTCCTCCTCTTAAGGCGTTGGTTCTTCTCACGAAGAACTCGGACCTCGTCCGATAGCTCGTGGTTTCTCCTAGCCTCACGCCTGGTATAGGCTACGTGGGCTGCGAGTGCCCGCTCCATCAGCACTCCAAGAGGTGGTAATCATTGGCCTACAGACGTATCACCGGGATATCGTGGTGGAGGTACTCTCTCCCCCTCGATCCACTCCCGAATGGTCATGGAGTACCAACCCCAAAACCGGTCATATATATCCCGTCGGGCTCGACGGTCCATCTCCTCATCAACCTGGGCCACGATGTCCAGGACTCTTCGACGGCTCTCCTCCGTCAGCTCCTTGGTCGCCGGCGCTTGCCCGGGTTCCTCGTAGCATCATCATTATTGTCGGCCATCCTGTAAGTCTCAAATCAGTAAGCAACAGTTTAACAGTAATAATAACAATATCAGTGTGCATGTTCTAAGTGTAGTGTCTAAAGTGGAGCAATGGCTATAGCCTAAGTTTACTACATGCAAACCTAGTTCTCTATAACCAAGGCTCTGATACCGGTCTGTCACACCCCCAAATTCCCACGTGCGGTGTCAGTCCGTGCGGGTGTGACATGGCCAGGATCACAGCTCCTGGTCATATAGAACGACTCTATATGAGTTACACAACATACAGTTTTGTAAAATAATTCAAGTTTCAATAATACGCAACGGAAAATGTTTATAATATCATAAGTAAACATAAGTTTGCAGCGGAAAACATAAATTGTATCAAACAGTACAAAAAGGTAATTGTTTTAAGAAATAACACATCAAGCCAAGGAATTGAGTCTATATGCATGCCAGACTCCTTAAAGCTTCCTTGTGCGCATCCTAGCTTGGGATCCATTTAGTTACGTGATAATACATGCGAAAAAGTGTCAACTCAAAAGTTGGTCAGTTCACAGGTTTAGACAGACAGAAATAGAAAAGAGACATATACTGGGTATGTTAAGCTTAGTTGTTGGATCTATGATCCATGGAGTGTGTGAGTTCATCTTACCGAAACTCGACTGTTTCCGTTTGCCTCCTCGGGTCATCGCTGAACCCGAGATCAACATCGATATTACACTCGTTATGACCTCCAGTCAACATTGGTGCCGAGTGGGGCTAGTCAAACCCAATAGTACTACGTAATAACGACTCGTTTGTTACACAACTAACGGTAAGGATACGTGAGGACTTATTGCGATAATAGTTACACTCATAATAGTTTTACAACATACCAGTCATATATCTAAAGCAGTTGTAGTGTAATTCTCAACCCAAGAGTTTAGTAAAAACAGGTAAAGAGTAAAAGTGGGGCTGTAAACTCACCTGAGTTTGTGTAGAGCGTGTTCTTACGAGAACAGTGTAGCTCGCCAGCTAGCAGTTACCTATATCACATAGGTGTTATAGGTTCGTGTTTGCATACGTGTGGGTCTCACAGGACCGTGTTTGTGTTTAACAACTCTAACTTGTTATGTGGGTCGTGTTGATTGTGTCCGACCGTATTGACCGTGTTTGACCTAACGTCCTGTTGGTGACGGTTTTAGTTCAAGTGCTCGTGTAACTTGCGATTTAGTGTCGCGTGATGTGTGCGGATACCAAAGTCGCTTCCGTGAGGAAACTAACTATTTATAGTAAGTTTCAATTTCGGAAAGTTTCCAAATTAGCAAGTCATGCAAGAAATCATAATCCAATTATTCTAATATGCATAATTATCCTAAGTGAGTGTGTTATCACATAGCACATTGTTACACTTAGCCGGTTAAACACGTTTAGTGTGTAAAAGTTACTATTTTTAGAAAGTGGTAAAAATAGACATTTTCCACCAAGTTTAATAATCAATCTCATCTAAATATCAATATCCTAGTTTCAAGTAAGCATTTGATCATATCCGTTATAACTAACATGTTACGATTTACCTATTTTGCAAAATAAAGTTACTATTTTTAGTAACTTATGACAATAACCATTTTTCATTCATTCTAAGGCATGAAATCATTTTGTATCATCATAAGAACTTCAACTAAGCATGTTAAACATACAACATTATCAATTTCATCATTCTTTAGCGAACTTTTAACAAAAAGTTTCTATTTATAGCAATAATGGTGTTAATCACTCATTTGACAACTCTAACAATTTGTATGTATCAATAACCATCACAATACTGTCTAAACATCATTTCAAGCATAAATCATAGACCTATTTACATGCATGTGACTATTTCATCAAAAATCACCATTAAAGTTTCTAAAATTAGCAATAATCAACAATAACCATTTCATGACATCAATAACTAAGCTAAACCTTGCAAATCATATCCAATATCACTTATAACAACCTTTCAATATCAAAAATCATGTAGAACAACACGGATCGTACATGCATGTTACTAAAAGTACCTATTCCATAACAAAATCAACAAATCATCCTCATATTCAATCAAAATCACCATAGATCATTCTAACATCATCAAATCAGTAGCAAAATCATCAAATAGCATATTCATAAACTCAAAATTTCGTGATTAAGGTGGTGCTAGTGATGCATGTGGCCAAAATGGCTTGCATGTGTGAGTTGAGGTGGTTTTAAGCTATATGAAGCATAGATACTACCTTACAAGGTTCCAAACCACTGAAATAAGGCTGGTAGGTGTCGCGATTCCTCCCAGAGATCGTTGAGAAGGCTCTAGCAGCAGTTGAGGTGAAGGGAATGGAGTAGGTGAGCTCCTCAAATGCCTTGAATCTTCAATTCCTTCAAGAACAAGTCCAAGATGGCTCCTAGATGTCTTCAAGTGGGTAATGGGGATGCAACAGAGTGATAATGGTCGATTAGAAGGTTTTCAGTCGAGAGAAATAGAGTAAAGTTGACAGAAATGATGGCATCTTGGTTAAATAAAGATTTTGCGTGTATAGGGTCGTCGCGTACCGCGAAGTCTCAAAAAAAGCTCCGCCACGTACCGCGATGATTGAAATAATCATTCTGTTCCCGAAACACGTTGCGTATCGGTCGTCACTTACCGCGATGGATTTCGGTGAATTTGAATTTCCCCGCCCATGCGTCGCGTGCCGCGAAGGCCCATTCGGGTGCCCATCGCGTACCGCGATGGGTCCCAGTTGAACCCAGTAAGCCCAATTTCATTGTTTTGAACCGATTTTCGCGTCTTTCACAATTACGAACATCGTTTCTCGACACATAAGCATTGTTCTACCTATTCTAGGTTCCCTAGACCTTAAGTGTAGCGAAAGTGTACTGTGGTTTGATCCATTCACCAACGTTCGCTATTCAAGACACGTGCGAGTGTTTTGCGATAATTCTTCGAATTATCGGTGTGTTTGGACTGTTGTGCCACATGTCTCACTAAATATTCATAATTCTAGTGCCACGTAAGTAATAATAATACACATTATTATTTAAAATAAAGAAATGCTGACCTGGAAATTACGAGATGTCACAAATTCTATGAGTAAACAAGGTGAAACAAGTGTGATTGTGTACAAATAGGGATGTTTAGTTGAGTCCGACTGTGAGGAAATACAATTCAATACGAAAGCTCGGTATTGTTTATGAATAATAAACTGACAGTGTGTTTGCGTGGGTGACAATTCACTCAAACATACATGTGAATTTAACGTTCTGAATGATAATTCAAAAGTAGAAAACAAAAATCAGAAAGTAAAAGCATCGTCGTGTTCGTCTGGGTGACGATTCGAACGGATACGCGTAAAGGTAATACGATCTGAAAAAACGTAATTAATAAACGTTTTGAAAAGAATAAAAATAATCAAAATGAAAAGGAAATATTTTCCAGGAATTACCACCTCAGAAAGAATTAGAAAATTATTTATTTAAAATTACGCAAAATACGCATTTTACATTTCGTAAATCTAACGAAAACGAGAACCGAGCAAACCGAACGAACCCGAACATACACAAGGTATAAAAACCTTGAACTTCATTTATTTCCCCATTTAATTCATCACCTACCTCATCTCTCTCTCTCTTTCAGAATTATCTCACTCTCTAGAAAACATATACAAAAACCACCATAACTCTTTCAATTATTGGCCAAATCTCTCAAACTTGGGATCAAATCGAAGCTCTCAACAGCCTTTACATGAAAGTACAAAGGATCGGGCTGAGGATCCACTGAATCGAAGGTAATACGAGCTCCAATGTTCGGATTTCTAGGGTTTTCTACCCACACAACCAAAACCAAGTTTTTGCCGGTTGAAATACTTCTTTTTCGAACCATACACTTTTAAAACAAGTTCCGTTCATAGACCCATTGAAGACCATCATAGATCTCGACTAAATCTTGAAATTTGTTAAGTTCTTAGCTGCATCCCGACCGTGCGAATGGCCAGCCGAATGGAGAAAACCGAATGAATATGTATCGAATAGGGTTCCTTCGCTCGCATGGGCTCAATGGAAGAATGAACTGTCGGTCGAATGGCCCATTCGTAGGGTCTCATTAGCATGAGTACTCCTCTATCTCATGAATTCCATTCGTATGTAGGATCCCCATTCGTATAAGGATATTCATTCGCACAAAAAGCACATTCGGCCGAGGCTGGGTTCCCCTTTTCGCACCAAATGCACACTCGGCTGAAGCTTGAATTCCCCATTCGCACATGATGTTCATTCGTATAACTTTGACACCATAACCTTAAGACAAATCTTTTTCTCATACCATGCACCAAATTAAAATGATACAAGTTTTACTACAAAGTTGGTGAAGGGCTCAGTGGTGTGCACGACGTGTTTCACGTCTCAAACTTAAATAAATGCCTTATTGACGAGTCACTCATCATTCCTAACGAAGAAATTCAAGTTTATGAACAGTTACACTTTATCGAGAAACCTTTGGAGATTATGGATCGAAAAGATGAACACGTGAGGCGAAGCCGTATTCCGATTGTAAAGGTTAGATGGAACTTAAGGCGCGGACCTGAGTTTACTTGGGAACGCGAAGATCACATGAAGTCAAAGTATCCCCAACTGTTTACAGAGGAAGCCGTACCTGATAACAACTCTTAAATTTCGGGACGAAATTTCTCTAACAAGGGGAAACTGTAACATCAGTGCCGGAACCAGTACCGGAACAGTGATCTCAACAGTGCCATGAATTGTAATCAGGTATAAACTTTACGTATTTCAGTGTAATTCATATTCACAGCATATATCATTATCATTTCATGTAACAAACGGTGAATTCAAGATCATTTCAGAGAAACTAAACTCAGTAAACATGGTTCATCAGTCAGATATTTATCTGGCAACACAGAACCATCATGTGATTAATTGTTAGGATTTTATTATGTATAAACGTATGTGAGGCTTTATAAAATAAAACAACACGGATGTCGTTATGTGAATGCTAAATCGACGGGTTATTCGTATAGGTGACGATCTATACAAATCTATCTGGAAGTTTAACGTTCTGATTGACATCCGGTAATTTGAAAACAATGTTGGAAAGTATAGTTATTGTCATGTTCGTACGGGTGACGATCCGAACGAATACGCGTGATAACCATACGATCTGATTTTAAGCAATAAGAATTATTAAATTTTAAATATAAACGAAAGATATTTAGATAATTTATTAGGAATCACAACTTAAAATAAATTTATAAACCTTATTTGATAAATTGTGTCGTTTCGAGACGAAAACCTCTACAACTGATATTTTACGCGAAACCGAGCGGAACCGAACTACCGGGTGTTTTGAATCATTTAATGATTCATTTATTTTCACCACCAACCTCCACCACCCTGCTATTCCCTCCCATTTTCATCCCACACACCTCTCTCTAGGAAATCTTCTCCACCTTCTCTCTAGAAAATCTTGGTGTTTTCTCATTGGATTCAAGCATTTTTCGTATCAAAACGACCCTCACATCACGTAGATTGTAGAAGTACAAGGGACCTGAGCGTTTGTCCAGCAAATTTGAGGTAAAAATTCAGTTTTGTTTCGGTTTTAGTATGGGTCACGAACCCATGTAATTTTTTTTGTTGTTTTAGCCGGTCCAAACCCCTAAACACGCTGAAATAGGCACGGGTAAACAACTAGGAAGTTGTGGAACATATGTTGGAACAGATTTGGATCAGGAAAGGACTTGGAGTTGCAGGTTCATGAGGGTTAATAGATGGTCGATGTACGGGTTCGTGGGAGTGCTGTGGCCGAACCCCTCCCCGAAGTGGCGAACTTTGCAATCAGGTCTGACAAAGCCGAACCTTACCCTGCCAGCCGAACCCTGTGAACACTGCAACGAACCTGCACAGTCTGAGTCACGAACCTGCATGGGCCTTGGCAAACCTGCACACGGTCACGAACCTAGAATCACTCAAGCCGAACCTCTCAAGGAAGCCGAACCATTTATGAAGTGAACCTACCTTTCCCCACGAACCCATACCTCAACCGAACCTTGATGATGGCCAAACCATTTCCATGCAACCCTAGGAACCGCGAACCTATGGAGGACGAACCCTCAAGCAGCGAACCTAGGAATCCCTCATCAACATAGCCGAACCCTTCCCCCTTGAACAAACCTTGGGTCATTGGACTACAATTGGGCCGAACCTATCCATGTGAGGCATATGTTCGCTGATCTGAATTGCATAAAACAAAATCTTTTATAAAAATGGTGATTCTAAGATTGGGAAATGCATGGGAGTTTAGGTATAAGTACATGCAAATTATGTGGGAGTGTAGGCATTAATGTATGTGTGCATGGGGGACTACATAACTCATGCATGGGAAGAACAAGCTTAAGTATAGGTGTATGTATGGGCAACTAGAAAGTTTCTAGAACACCGTAGCAACTATGGAGTGTCAGAATCTATCGATTTAGTTAACACTTGAGAATTGTAGGTCTCAAACTGGATCAAGAACCAAACTTTATCTTCTGAATCATCATCAATAGACTCTAACAAGTGCGGAATCCAAGCTAGAATCAAGAAAGCAAGTAGAAAAATATAATCTTTGTATTTATGCTGAAAATTCGAGTACAAGTGCCTCAATATGTCTAGAGAGCAAATGCCTCGGGATTCCAACCTAAACCTGTACAAAACACGTCTATTTATACTAGGTCTTGGTGTACTCGAAATTCATGTACACGAAAATCATCAAAAATCTTGACTTTGACTCTTCCAAGGTTGACTTTGTCAGTCTTCAACATGTACTGGGCTCTACAAACTCCCCCTAGACTGGCGAAGTAATCCAATAGGAAGAGTGACATTATGTGGTCCAGCTCCTGCATAAAGTTTTAGCTCAATGACATAAGCAACTGTGCGAGTGAATGGTTTAGCTTCCTCATCGGCACCAGAATAAACTCGTATTGGAGATTGGTGTAGCTTCATCATGTCGTCCTTTCCATACTTCAAGAGATCCATAGGGTCAAGAATGATATCGATATCATCAACATTATCTTTGTTCTTGATGATGACAGCTACAAGGTTTAGATCATCATAGTACCAAGACAAGAAGTTAGCCAAGGAATTGTCTGGAACTCTAGGGGAAACTGGCACCGCTATCTCAACATGAGGTGGAGGATACTTGTAGTATATCCACGGCTTTTTCGTCTTTGGATCGAAAATACATGTCAAAGCAAAACGCCTTCCCTTTGCGGTGCGCATCGTAGGAAAGTCCTTTTCACATTGGTCTTTGATGAATTTGGCGAACAAGTCAGCTTTTGAGTCTTTGGAAGGATTGAAGAACATAGCTTTGTTGATACTTCGGATATCAACCTTTGGCATAGTACAGAAGTCTCTACGGATATCCCTTTTGTTGTCATACATCTAGCAACACACGTTGGACCTGTCATTTTGAAAAGCGAACAGGTTTCTATCATCTGAGATAAATGTATGTTCTACAAGTTCTTCACTCATCTCCTTGAACCACGTATCTTTAACCACCAGAGGGGAAGGTGTCCAGTCCCTTTTCTTGTCAAACCAACTGACAATCACTTCGTGAAGAATTGTGACATACTGTCCTAATGCATCAATGTATTTGTGGGCAAACAAATAATCGATATAAGGATCGGTAGAGACGTTGCCAAGGACAATATTTTCTGGTTCTTCTTCGACAGATGCCCCTGTGGAAGATTCAGCTTCTCCTTCGGTTTCTTTACCAATTCCTTCAAAACGATAATCATCGGGAAGATCCTTGAAGAAATCATCAAGCCCTGTATTCTCCATATCAGTTCCTGGAAGGCTATCACCGAATAGAATGTCATCGGGAATATCTCCAAATAGATCATCGTAATCACTTGCAGGCTTAGTAGTGGAAGAAGAGGGATTTCCTGTATCACCTCCTTGAGTGTCATCATCAGGAGGCCTTTGATCCTTTTTAACAGAAGAGTCCTTTTTCTGTACATCACAACCATCATTATCATCATTGTCATCATTATCATCATCATCCTTGTCCTCATCATCAGAATCTGGGACTTCTTATCCTTTTAATCTTTTGATTTCCTTCTGCATCTCATGGTTTTCCCCACAAAGAAATCTAATGAACTTTCGATGCATTCTGAGTTGTCCCCTATAATCATTCAGTCTATCAGCAATCTTAAGCATCCCCTCTTGCATAAAACGAATGTTGGCATCCCTTTCTTCGTCCTCCTTCTCGAGCACAAAGATTCTGTCTTGCATACCCACGAGATCAACAGGTACTTCTTTTGGATCGTATGGTGACTCTGAGTGCAAAGGGGATTTTCCCTTGTCACTGCTCGAGCGAGGTGGTGATGATGGAGTTCCAGTGTGAGGGATGGGGTTATTAGAAGATGGAGTTGGGGATCTGGTAGGAATTTTGATGACTAGGTTTGGTTTTGCTGGTTGAGAAGTTGGCTTTGGTTTTGAAGGTGGATTGGGCTTTGTGGGTGGCTTGGGCTGTGTAGGTAGTTTGGGATGTGTGGGTGGCTGTGTAGGTGGAGGTGGCAGAATCGAAGCAGTTGATGAGAAGGATAAGCCAGAGAACATCTGCTGTAACCTGGGATCTCTGGTTCGCTTGGACATAGTCTTTCGTCTCTTTTTCTTTGGCGATGATTCAGGAGTTGGAGTGTAATCAACATCCTGTGCTTCCTCTCTTTCTTCTCTTGTTGGAGGAGGCTTGTCAGCAACAAATTCTTCACTTGATGAAGAGGATGACTCAGGAATGGTGTCCTTTGCTGCTTCATCGGCCTTTGTACTTGTACTTGTAGCCTGGAAATCATGTTCTTCAGCAACTACGGCTACTGGAGTTCCTGGCATGTCTTCATCTGCACCATCGCCCACAAACCTTCCAAACTTTATCAATGGACGTTCCCCTGTATACTGCTTCTTTCCTCTCTTGTTCATCTTCATATAACCGAAGATGTCATCTCGCATTCTCTTGATTCCCAGAGTGCCCATAGTGGGAACAAGATCTTGATGCTGTTTGTTGAAGACAATCTGTAGGAAGCGAGGAAATGCCAGAAACCTCTCCTACCTTCTCCCCTTGATGTTGGCATGCATGTCCAGAAATATCATCTTTGAGTAGTTAAAGTCCATTCCCAGTGCTAGGGCTACTAAGCATGAACTCAATGTCTGATTCAGCACATCGTAACCTCCTTTTCTTCCGGACAAACACTGAGTGACGATATGAGCCAGATATCTCCAGTAAGGGTGCAGAAGCTTCTTCTCTGTAGGGGGATAAGCGCCCTCGTGTCCCATCTGATAAACTGTACGGTCGACCAGATCTTGGTCCAACTCGACTGGATCTTCAGCTTTATCTCCGAATTGTAGGCACTCTCGCAGAATCTGCCCTGTAATGATGATTGACTGGCCCTGAATCTTCCCAATGATGCTAATAGTTCCGTTTCCATCTGTGTTTTCCGTAACCGTGCTCCAGAAGCCCTCAATGAAGTCAGAAACAACATTGGGATGCTCCATGATAGCGTAGTTAACCGTTGATAGAATCAGACCCTCAACCATGCTTTTGAACTCTGAATGTTTCTCAAGTGGATCTCCAAAATATGCTGACATGTTGTGATCCGAGACAAAACGTAAGTCAGCCATCTGAAAACAAAGCAGATTAAGTTAGTTAAAGGTTAAAATTTCACGAAGTACAAAAAAAATTCTAAATCCAATTTCATTCTTGTATTCGAAATTTGTTAAGCAGACTGTATACGAAACCACCTTATTCGAAATAAGAGGTGTACACGAAGTACATTCTGTATTCGAAATATTCCTGTATTCGAAGTCTCAGATTTCGAGAACACAAGAAATCTTCACAAATTCATAAATCTTTCTCCTTAGAACTTCTAATCATGCTCAAATTGCTCGGAATTAAGAGGCAACCAACATATTCAGGAATTGTCTTTCAATTTTGAGTTATTCGAAGTGAATTGACCAAAATGCTAACTGTATACGAATTTCGTGTATTCGAAATCGATTTTGACTTTTATCTCTCGAATTTACTGTCAAAACTCAATGAAATTTTATACCTAGGATCGCCTATAGATGATCTATGAGATAGTCAGAGTGGATTTTTGAAGTAAAGTCAAGAAAATGAGATCGCCAATAGAGGATGAATTTTGTACTCGAAATGTAGAAGTTTGTACACGAAGAACTGATACTCGAAATTTAATTCAATTGGGCTATATATAGCCAAAATTTTGAGTACAAGATATTCGTGTACTCGATTTCGAGTATGCCAATTTATTTTAAAAGTTTCTAACTTTAAATAAAATTAACTAAAATAAAATAAAATAAAATAAAATAAAATAAAATAAAATAAAATAAAATAAAATAAAATGGAAACTTTGGACAAGTTTAAGGTTTAGTCGGGTCAAATTCGTGGGATCAAATCTGTCGTCAAAATTTTACTAGCTTAATTAATTTCTTAACGAAGCACAACTTTTAAACGACTATTCCCCACCAATGATTTCCACTCGTTATTCCATTACTTAAAAACCAGTCATATGATCAAGGTTTTTGTAAAAATATCTTATGGAAATTTGTGATCTGTTAGATTGTAAAACTAGATTAACATGCAACCTATAATTTTGTTAAATCCTTTGTTTCAAACTTTGATTGTGTTTCAACGAACTTAAAATGTTTTGACAGAGTTTAAGGTGAGAAAAGAAAAGAACAGATCTATTAGATTAGAATCATGAACAAGAAGAGGTTCTATCATCTTGTGCTCATTGGCATCTTTTATTTACTGATCTGCAGACACATTGGCCTTAACGTCACACATCCAGGCCTTTGCTTACGCAAAACAAAGGATGATTCAGTAGATATTTCCCGCTCTTTGTTTGCACAAAACACAGGAAATACCCGAGTTTTTCAAAACGATTTCAAGTTTGTTTAAACACAATCTTGTTTTGATTCAAAGACTTAAAAAAAAAGTCAAATAGTTGTTACATTTCTAGTTATTTAATGATAACAACTTCGCATTTATAATATATAATTATATATTTTTATTGATCAAGTCTGATTCTTTCATTTGGAAAACTTGTTTTAACTTCTTAGTGTATAATAGATATTCAAAGTTGTTATTCTTTTAGAAATTTTAGTAAGATAGTAAAATTTTGATCCTCAGAAATTATTTCACTTCCTAGTTTGACTGATTTACTTTGCTTGTCCCAATAAACTTTTTTTGTATTTGCTCAATTTTTCAAAAAAATGTAAAATCTTTTTGGAATTTTCTTAAATAATAATAGGCAGGATCTCCTTTTCTTAGGTTTTTCAAAAACTCAACAACTCCCCCTAACTTGTAGATTTTCTTAGACTGACTCAAAGACCGAAAATCTTTTTGTTATTTTGTAAATTTTCTCCCCCTAAATTTGTGATCTAAAATAAAATTAAAACAAAACACAAATTTTGACGTATTTACAAAAAAACCCTTTTTATTCAAAGCTTATTAGTTTGAGAGAGCCAAGTAAGTGGTGGAAGCGTGCTGTATCGAACTGTTTTGTGAAAAGATCTGCTAGATTGTCATCTGTATGGACCTTTTCAAGATGAATTAGTTTTCGTTCGAAACCGTCACGGATGAAGTAAATCTGGATATCAATATGTTTAGTTTTGGAGTGTTGTACCGGATTTTTGACGATCTGTAAGGCGGCTTCATTGTCACAAAAAATAGGAGAGTCAAGAAAATTCAAACCGTAATCGAGGAGTTGCTGTTGCATCCATATAACCTGGGAGCAGCAACTGGAAGCAGCAACATATTCAGCTTCTGCAGTAGATGTGGATACGGTTGTTTGTTTCTTGCACTGCCATGAGACAAGGCGATCTCCTAAGTATTGGCATCCTCCCATGGTGGACTTCCTATCTAAGTTACAACCACCAAAATCACTGTCAGAATAAGCATGCAAATGAAATTCAGAGTTCTTAGGATACCATAAACCGAGACAAGGTTTCCCGACAAGGTACCGAAAGATCCTCTTGACAGCAATCAGGTGTGATGCCTTCGGATTTGCTTGATATATGGCGCATTGACATACAGAGAACATGATGTCTGGTCGGCTAGC
Organism: Mikania micrantha; assembly: GCA_009363875.1. Taxonomy (NCBI): domain Eukaryota; kingdom Viridiplantae; phylum Streptophyta; class Magnoliopsida; order Asterales; family Asteraceae; genus Mikania; species Mikania micrantha. The sequence continues at coordinate 34,015,908 of CM018698.1, read as the reverse complement.
GGTCAAGTACATCAAGGAACCAATCATCGAGCGATATAGGTGTTGATCAACATCTTCACCATCAGAATCCGAAGTTAAGACCGGACGTGCAGCCATGGGGGTATATGCAGGCTTTGATTCCAACATCTTGAATTTGGTCAGAATGTCAGTGACATACTTTCCTTGATGAACCAGCACGCCTTTTGAATCTTGCTTCACCTGAAGACCCAGAAAGAAGGTCATTTCTCCCATTGCACTCATCTCAAACTTCTTCTTCATTACCCCTTCAAATTCCTTGCACAATGCTGAGCTTGTGGAGCCAAAACTAATGTCATCCACATAGATTTGGACGAGAATCAAATCATCCTTATCCTTGCGAACAAAAAAGTCTAATCGATGGCTCCACATGTATATCCATTTGCAAGCAAGTGATAAGTAAGCGTAGCATACCATGCTCGTGGTGCTTGATGAAGACCATAAAGTGCTTTGTCTAACTTGTAGACATGATCTGGATATTGAGAATCTTCAAAGCCTCCTTTACCTTTCCATACAAGAAGGCGGTCTTCGCATCCATCTGATACACTGTGAAGTTCATGTATGAGGCATAGGCCAAGAAAATCCGTATGGCTTCAAGTCTTGCAACTAGTGCAAAGACTTCCTCATAATCTATCCCCTCCTGTTGGTAGAAGCCCTGAACTACCAACCTTGCCTTGTTCCTGATAATCACTCCTGAGTCATCTCTTTTGTTCCTGAAAACCCATCTGGTTCCAATAGGCAGCTTTCCTTTGGGTAGGGGAACCAGATTCCACTCCTTGAGTTTCTGAAACTGCATCAGCTCTTCCTGCATTGCCTTGACCCAGCTGGACTCTTTGAGAGCCATTTTGACATTTTTGGGCTCGACCTGCGAAATAAAACAGGAATATAAACAAGAATTAATCGGACCTGATTGGCTTCTAGTGATTGCTTCTTCAGGCACGAGGTTCTGAGCCGAAATAGATCTGCTACGAGTGAGAACGACTTCCAAAAGAGGTCCAATAATATTTTCGACTTGATGATTCTTGTTTAAGCTGATTGTCGGCACTTCCTCCACAACTAGATTGTCTAGCAAATTGCTAATATTGTTCACTTGATCTTCATTGGAGGAAGAGATGTTGATAGGAGCAGTTTCACTTATTTCAACTTCATGATCCACGCAATGTTCCTCAGGGATGTTGTCTGAGAATAGTGGATTATCAAAAGTGTGGTGGGAGGAAGATGAAATTTGATCTATTTCTGGGAGTGGTTGTACAGACTGAGAAATGTCTGAATCAGAGGGGAGAACTTCACGTATCGGGGTTGGCTGATTTGGAGGAGCATTATTGTACATGCCTGGAGGGTCAACTGACAAAAGTTTTGGGTCACAGGGAACATAATCAACTCTGTAGTCGATATCATCACCCTTGTAGAAATCATTGGTTTGCTCAGATGATCCTGTTGTCTCGGATACAGTGTTGAAGGGCCTAAAGGTAGAATCATACTCAAATAACCAGTTTGGACCGGAACCAACATCTGTAAAATTCATCTCTTGCCAATCGATGTAATATGATTCCACGATCATCTGAGTCTTCTTGTTGTAAACTCTGTAGGCTGCTTTCTCGGATGAATAACCCACAAAGTAACACTCATCTGCCATATCATCAAACTTGTGGTTAGGCTCTATATGAAGAAGAGTGCAAGGACATCCAAATGATTGAAGTGACCATCTTTAGGCTTCTGATTGAAGAGAATCTCATAAGGAGTCTTCTGATGGCGCTTGTTTAGGAGTGCTCGATTTTGAACATAGCAAGCGGTGTTAACGGCTTCGGGCCAGAAGAAAATCGACAGCTTTGATTCTGATAGCATTGTTCGTGCAGCCTCTATAAGCGTTCTGTTTCGCCTTTCTGCAACTCCATTTTGCTGAGGTGTTCTGGCTGCACTGTATTGCCTAGAAATCCCTTTTTCATCGCAGAAATCTATAAGGGTTTGATTTCTAAATTCAGTGCCATTATCAGTTCTAATTACCTTAACCTTTAGATTCTTCTGATTTTCGATCAAGGTAATAAACTTCTTCAGGATCTCTGGTGTTTCATCCTTCTTGGCCAGAAAGAACACCCAAGTAAATCTAGAATAATCATCTGTCACAACAAGACAATATGATTTCTTCCCGATGCTCATTACGTTGACTGGTCCGAAGAGATCCATATGAAGAAGCTGGAGAACTGAAGAGATAGTATTGAACAGTTTAGGCTTATGGGGTCTCTTGTGTTGCTTCCCCTTGGCACAGCTATGCACTTTTCAGTAGTAGAGAAGTCTTTAGAAGGCAAGCCGATAACGTGATCTCCCTTGGCAAGTCTGTTTAGATTCTTCAAATTTACATGACCCAGTCGGCAATGCCATAATAGACAATCATGCTCCGATGCCTTTGAGAACAAACAAGTATTCTCTGTGAATGACTCTGAGTTCATGTTGATAATGTAGGCATTGTTTATTCTTGGAGTTCTCATCAGAATCCACTTCTCAAGCACTACGAATCCAGGCTTCAGAATGAGACACTCCTTGTTTGTGAAGTGTGTTGAAAAGCTCTTGTCACATATCTGAGAAACACTTAATAGACTGTGATTGAGTTCTTCAACATAGTAAACATCTTCAAAACTAAGAGTTCCATTGGTGACTGTGCCCTTCATACTTATCCTTCCTCCCTTGTCTCCCGCAAATGATACATATCCTCCGTTGAATGGTGTAACTTCATGTAACTGAGAGAAATCCCCAGTCATATGCTGGGAGCAGCCACTGTCTACATACCAGACATGTTTGAGCTTATTTGGCCGTCCCTGCATTTTACACATAATCAATGAGAGATAGGTACCCAAACCATAACAGATTTAGGCATATGAGAAACAATGGGTTCTTTCTTGTGAACCACTTTTGATTTAATTGTTTTGCCCTTATCAATATTTGATCTTGAACCTCTGCCATGTTTGACTTGTTTTAATGAGGTGCTTAAACATAGATCACGCCTCCAATATGACCTGTTTTTAACCTTTGAAAAGTTTAAATTTTGTTTATGAAAACCAAATTGATGATGTTTGGACAACTTTTTCTTTTTGGCAGTGGATTGCTTTTGAGGTTCTTTTCGAGGATGCACCCTAGGCTTTGAGGATTGGTCAGTCCTTGTTGATTTGATAGAGGGTTTTGAGTTGGGTGTGACCTTTTGATTCTTTCCATAAAAGAATTCAGTAGGTCTGTGCAGACAATTTCTGGCAATGTGGCCTAGTTTACCACAAGCAAAGCAACATACCTTCTCATGAAATTCCTTAGGGTCAAAAGGTTTTACATCATAGTCACAGTGACTAGAAGAGGAGCTTGCAGAGGCTTGTTCCAATGACCTTGTTGGAACAAAAGGTTCACAGTTGGGATTCAACTTTGAACCCGCCTCTTTGGTGACTGTGGAATGACCCTTGAACTCATGATGTAAACGCGAAGATGTTGTTTCCAAAATAACATTCCTTTTAACAAAAGTTGACTTAAAGTTTTTAGACATCTCATTTGTTTTAATTTAAAATTCATCAACTTTTCCAACAAAATTAGGGTTTGAAATAAAAGATGATGTTCCAAAAGATGTTGAACAATTTGTGCTCTTCTCAGCACTTCTTTCTTCAGTCTTCCCACTCTTACCTGCCTTGGTTAAACTATCTGCACACATCTCATAATCATCAGAAATATTGGGACTGGTCTCAATGGGATCTGCTGTCAAAGAAATGGGTTTGTCAAAACCGGTGCTGAAATCGAATCTTCGATCAGACTGTGACAACAGATCATCAACAGATGTCTTGATTTTGGGCATGATTGAGTAATTATGATTAAAAGGTGGTTCACTTTCATTATACCCAATTCCCTTGCCCTTCTTTTCTCGGTATTGCATGGTTGTCATGTTTTCCACAACCTTGCTCGAATATTCAAATTTTTCACATTTTATCGAGGTTTTAAAAAGTTGAATTTTAACTTGGTCCAACTCTAAAGTGAGTTCATCAATTTTGCGTCAAGCATCTCGATAGTTGGACTCTTTGTCACTTAAGAGTTCCTTTAGCCTTGCCACATCCTGACCCTCGGCTTCAAGTTTCCTTTTAAAAATTCCTTCATTTTTAAGAAATTATGAGTTAAAGTATTTAAGTTTAGTTACTTCTTTGATTAGTGATTCATTATGTGACCGATACTTAAACACTTTATCTATGCATGAGGTAGAGCAAAGATTTTCTGTTACCTTCTTTTATTTGTCATCCACCTCAGCCATGAAGGCGTGACTCAGAGTTAGCTCCAGTTCCTGCACCTGATCACTCCAATCATAGGAGTCAGTTTCTTGAGTCACCAGTGCTGTGGACGTGCCAGCACTTCCTCCTGTAGCAGTAGTCACATTCTTTTCTTCAGACTCCTACTCTCCTTCCTTCGCCACCTTTGGCTGCTTGCATTCTCTGGCAAAGTGACCCGGTTGATCACAATTGTAGCATCGAAGCTTTGACTTGTCAAATCCAAGTTTCTTTCCTGGGTTGTTCCCAAAGCTATTTCTTCCATACCGTTTGATGAATTTCTTAGCACGAAACACTGCCATAGCCATCTGCCATGAAATATCCATTTCTTCCACATCTGCAGGATTTATCTGCTCCAGATTATCCTGAGTTAGGTTGGCATGAGCTAACTCTCCAGCTATGAATGCATTGTAGCTGTTCATAAAACCTTTAAACAGCAGCAGATTTTCTTCACTTTCTGGATTGATCTTGGATTCTGATCCAGTTTGTCCAGATGACAAGAATGCAGTCTCAAAAGGGATTGGCTGTGATGAAGAAGGCTGATAATGTTGCATCCCTGAGGCTTGAAAATTGATTGCTGACAGAAGAGCAGAGTTTTTCAGATGTGGGTGCAATGCCCATCGAGCTGGCATGGTTCAGTGCTCTCTGTTTATCATCCATGTCATAGGAATTGATGATCGAGATTAGCTCACTCAGAGAGGTCTTGTACATATCCTTTGTTCTTTTGATTGTTGTACAGTTTGAATTACAGGTATAAGGCAGTGAGTTTAGAAGCTTCTTGTTCACTTCTCCTTTAGTCATCTCAATTCTAGAACTTGTCGTCTCTGTCATCAGATGAGTGAATCTATTTAGCTGTGCTTCAAGTGATTCTCATTTGATGTGATTGAACATATTGAACCTTTGTCTCAGCATATCATTACGACTTTCTCGCATGTCTTCATTTCCTTCAAACCGTTCAACCAAAGCATTCCAGAGTTCCTTTGCTGTCTTGCGTTCCTTAAATCCATGAGCAACATCAGTTGATAGAGCCATTGTGATTGAAGCATAAGCCTTTTCATCCTTTTCCATCATAAGGATGTCATTGTCAGTGTACAATTCAGGATCCTTGGCAACAAGAGGACCATTGATCTCACTCTGGTAGGAGGGCACAAAGGGACCCTTTTCAATGGATCTCCAGAGCTTTGGATCAGTGTATTTGATAAAGGATTGGAATCTGAATTTCCAATCTTGAAAGTTATCTCCAGACACGAGTCTCGGTGGCTTTGTTCCGGTGCCAATCTCATTGTCCAAGTTGAGTAAGGTGGACAAATTTGTCAAATTCTTTGAGGCCATGATGGATTAGAAAAAATTTCTAAGTGTTGTTCACGAAGTCCCTGTAGCACAGATCACCAAATACCACTTGCGGTCCCTTATACTCAAAATTTAACAGTGTATTTGAAATCCCCTTATACTCGAAATTCCCTTGTACTCGAAATCACTTGTACTCGAAAACCCTTTGTAATCGAAAATCTCTTGTACTCGAAGTGTAGCTATCCTTCGAACACTCTATCTATACTCGAAATAGCTGACCTCGAAAATTTTGAACTCGAAAATACTTAAGAAAAATTTAATAAAAATATTTCTTAAGATTTGGAGTCCCAAATTTACACAGTAGCTAGATGGAGTAGAGAAAAATGATAAAGTACTAAACTTGCTTCAAAAAGTTGTTACCTTGACGATGAAAAGAGCACTCAAGCTCTGATACCACTTGTAGGTCTCAAACGGGATTAAGAACCAAACTTTATCTTCTGAATCATCATCAATAGACTCTAACAAGTGCGGAATCCAAGCTAGAATCAAGAAAGCAAGTAGAAAAATATAATCTTTGTATTTATGCTGAAAATTCGAGTACAAGTGCCTCAATACGTCTAGAGAGCAAATGCCTCGGGATTCCAACCTAAACCTATACAAAATATGTCTACTTATACTAGGTCTAGGTGTACTCGAAATCTAACAAGACATATTTCGAGTACACGAATACATGGTGTACTCGAAATTCATGTACACGAAAATCATCAAAAATCTTGACTTTGACTCTTCCCAAGTTCACTTTGTCAGTCATCAACGTTTGCTAGGCTCTACAAGAATTATTATGGAACCATGTAGGTCATAACAAAGGATTAAAGGTTCAAAGAGGTGTTAAATTAACTACTACCACAAATCTTAAAAAAAGTCTTAATATGAATAATTGGTTTAGATAATGTGATTATCTAAGTAGAATTATTCAAAGAACTGGAATTGCGATTAAGTGGAAATCAAAGATCATCAATTAGGCCTAAGTGGGCCCAATGGGCCTAGTTAAGCGCATCATATGTTAATCGTTAATTTAGGAAAAGTGAATGACATTATAATAAAGAAAAATGTTTTATAAACTTTGTAAAATTAAATTAAATGATTTTTCTAAACTAATGGTTTAACTTAAAATGAATTTGATTAAAGCAAGTTAATTAAGACTTGTTGTAACTAATTATGGGATATGGGTATCTAAGTTAAACTAGAAGAGTAATTTTTAGAAGCACACTAGTACTTAGGACACTTAGTTGCACTCTGTGACCAAACCCTAGACACGACGACTAATACGTAAACTTATCGTATTCGAATTCTTTTAAAACATCTCAGGAACTGAAGAAACTTAAGCTACAACAAAGAGCGCGCATTTTGTGATAAGACAATTGCACAGCAACACATGTGAGTTCATTGCCCCTTTTCTAAACATTTTTGTTTTCAAACGCGGGGCTGAGAAGCATGCGTAAACTGTTTTATTTAAATTGTTTACTTAAATTCTTTTATTCATTATATGTTATATATTTATGCTTGTTTATACTCCTAGACTCCTGTCTAGGTAATTGCCATGCAGAATTAACTAACCAGTAAATTAAATTACTCCTACGATTAATACCTTAATTCTAAGACTATAAACAAACCGTTAGTCCATCAAGCTCAAACTCAAGAATCTAAATTCGAAGTGAAACCAAAAGAACTAAAGTTAAAGATCATGTACAAGAAATCTAATTCCGTGTGTGATCTGAAATCAAAGGATCCTATTCAAGAATCAACTATCATTGTGGAATCATGGAAATTCTAAAGATCAAATTCAAAAGACTCAAGAACATCAGAAATCATAAAGGTGTGTGAATCATTGAAATAATGAAATCATTAAAAATCTAATGAAATCATTAATGCTTGAGTCAAGGTGGATGTCAGTTGTATAGAAATCAAGACCACGTGTAACACACATAAAGTCCCGGCATAAATAGTAGACTCTTGTAGTCAAGCTATATGGGCAATAACGTGAACTATCAAATGAAATCAATATCAAAAATCAAGAGAATCAAGGACGATCAAGAATCAAAGGATATTCGTAAAGTCCCGTCATGTACAGTAGACCAATGGGTCAAGCTGATATGGGCATCATTAAAATCCCGGCATGCTCAGGCGTACTCCTTATGAGTTATGCCTGATATGGGTCACGTGTGAGAGGGTACAACTTGGACAACCACCAATGTAACAACAGTGCCGAAATCGGTGCCGGAACAGTGATCGCAACAGTAGCTTGAACAATAAACAGACACTAACTATACACATTCCATTCTATTTCATGTTCATATTGATAGTCAAAGTCATTTCATGTTATCAAACAGCAGACTCATAAACATTTAGCAGAAACTAAGTACAGAACAATGGTTCTTGAGTCAGATAATTATCTGGCAACACTGAACCATCATGGGTTATTTGTTAGGATCTATTAGGATGGCACGTATGCGAGGCTAATCAAAACAATACAATAACAGTTGTTGTTACGGAATGTTAAACCGACGGACTGTTCGTATAGGTGACGATCTGTACGAATGGATCTGACAGTTTAATGATCTGAAACGATGATTGTAAATTAGACAACAAAATCAGAAAGTGAAACGTACGATCGTGTTCGTACAGTTAGCGCTCTGTACGAAGACGCGCGTAAGTGACGTTTTCTGACGAAACGAATGACGACTCGAACGATAATAATTATAAGGAAATAAAATATTTCCTATTTTACAATTTTGAAACTCATCATAGTTACAAGTAAGGCAAAACTATTTTAATTTTAGACGCGTAAACTATAATACGCGAATAAATAATAGAACGCGTAATATTTATGGGTTTCGATAAATAAATTAGGAAAATATCATTTAATGTCATTACTAGAAATAACCACTTCCCAAACGCATAAAATATAACCTTTTATTTTAATTTCGTAATTTTACGCGTTACGATCCGGAAACGCGACGAAGACGTGAACCGAGCAACCGAAACGAACCCGAATACCCTCGAGGTATTTAAAGTCTCAAATGAGACTTTCATCTCATTTTTCACTCATTTCTCTCTCTCTCTAGCTCAATTTCCGTCACTCTCTCTCTCTCTAAAATCTACCACTTCCAAGCTTCATAACTCACTCGTTTGGAGGCGAAATCCGGTGTTCTTGGTGTCCACGCGTAGCTAGGAACGAATTCTACACAAAAGTACAACTGATCTGAGAGTTTCTCCGGCCAAATTTGAGGTACGTAGCTTAAAACCTCACGAATTATAGGGTTTTTTTTCTTGATTGTTCGACCCACTTGTGTAAACCGGGCATAGCTCATAACCGTGAACCCATAGCTCTTCTAGAACTTGTTTACATGTAACAACAACAGATGAGTGGTCGAACTTAGGTTAGAGAACGCATGATGATGATGAAAATGTGCAGGTTCGTGGTGAGAAACCATCGCCGGCCAAACCTTTTTGGGGTGACGAACCCTGCATGTTACACCTAAAGCCATGGCCGAACCCTGTTATACATCCCGACGAACCCTTAGGACGAGACACGAACCATCAGGCAGTCACGAACCCTACACCTAGTTGGCGAACCCAAACGAACCATGCGTGACCCATCCCAGCCGAACCCTAAGTGACAATTTGTAGCCGAACTATATCCTAGGAACGAACCCTGCTTATTACAGGCGAACCCTTGACCACGGTGCATGTTAGCCGGACCCTTAAACTCTAGTTAAAGCTGCTGGGCAACGAGCCTTAGGAACCGAACCTTCATGCTCGTTATGCTACAGCCGAACCTAGGATCTTACTATGCCCACGAACCTTAGGAACCCACTGAGAACGAACCTATGGACTTGGCCGAACCTTGGCTCACCGAACTCTAAGGTTCGCTGGAAAAAGCATGTAACAACTCGGCTTAGGTCCAAAGCCTTTCGATCCATGTGTGATCACTAGCCCAATATACACAGATTCAAACTCTGAAATTCCTTGGGTCCAATAGTTGAATTAGAACTCCTAGAAACCGGCCCACGACATATGTTTAAGGTCCACTATGGCTTAAACCGAACCACACTTAATTCGGCCCAACCCAAATGACCAACCCATTTTATTCAATGCGGCCCATTTATCAACAAAGCCTAGGCCAACAGCCTATTCTCGGCCCATATGGGTGTGTTAATCGGCCCATGGGTTGTAATAGCCCAACAAGATCGAGTTAGCTCATTAGGAATGAAATTGGTCTTAGAATTGATTTACACGTAGCCTGTTTAATTTAATTTGGCCCAATAACTAAGTTGACCCGTTGTACATTTGATTAAGTTTAATATTAATAAACCGGGTCACAATGGCAAATTAGGCCTACTATAAGGCCCACAAGATTTAAACTTCAATAAAAGCTATGTTAGGGTTAACTATAAATTTGACATAGGATATTCTAGCACACTTATGGTATGAAATCATTGTAGGGGACGATCATTTAAATTGGTTAGACATAAATGAGTCTCCTTAAGCTAGGATATCAATATCATGAGGGGAAATACATTCGGAATGGAAAACAAGAACCTAAAGGTTATGGTTTGACTTAAATGTTAACACCTAAACCATTGGGAATTACAAAGGCATATGAGTAACCTAAATGGTTTATTTAAACCATTAAGGTTAGTGACTCAATAAGCAAACAAGAGATCGCTTAAAAATTTAAGTCTATTAATGGGCCCAAGAACGGCCCAATGGGTTTAATTTAAGCCCATCATGTTTAATGACACTTTTCTTAAGTTAATTATGTTTTTCATAAAAGAAATAAAAAATTATAAACTTTATCAATATAATTAAACGATTTTTTTCTAAATAAATGAATTACTTAAAAAGTAATAAATTGAAAATGTTTTATTTAAATACCTTAACGATTAATGTGGGATCTGGGTTACTAATGGGTAATAGTTTAACTTAGATAGAGGAAATTCTAGAAACACACTAGTAATCTAGGACACGTAGTTGCACATCGAGACCAAACCATAGATACGACAATTCCCGTGTGTACTTATCGTATTCGAATTCTTTAAAATAACTCAGGTGTTAAAGATACTTAGGCAACAATCAAAGAGTGCGCATATCTTTTGTGGTTTATTGCACAGCAACACAGGTGAGTTCATTGCCCCTTTTCTAACATTTTTGTTTTAAAACGCGGGGCTGAGAAGCATGCGTAAACTGTTTACTTAAATTGTTTAATTTAATGCTTTTAAATTTATATGTTTTACATATATATAAATGATATCCTAGACCATGTCTAGGAAGATTTAATGCAGGTTTATTAACTGATTTACTTATATATTAAGTGAATAATCAAGTTAAACTTGACTTTTCAACCAGTCAAAACATTTCAAACAAATCAAATCAATTATTTTGACAAAACAAAGGGTGTGAGTTCAAGGGATCAAAACAAACATTTTGACAAAACAAGTGGGTGAGTTCAATGGATCAAGACAAACATTTTGACAAAACAAGTGGGTGAATTCAAGGGATCAAATCAAACATTTTGACAAAACAAGTGTGGGACATCAAGACATCAACAAAACAATCTTTGCAAAGACAACATTCAATGTTCTACAAACCAAGTGTTTGTTGAACAATGAATCAAGTGTACTACCGATCAATGAATCTTGTATTCTGTGATCAACACATCAAGTACATCTTGTGACAGAATCAGACAATCATTTTTAAGGGAAAATCTGGGAAATATCAGAGATAGCATACGCCAAAAACATTGACGAAACATAAAATCCTGCATTTCAAGAAGTCCTAGCTAGACCGTTTGACTTGTAGGTCGTATGTTTGAGGATATTTACAGTTTCCCTAACTACTAAGTACCTAGATTGACAGACTAGTCTACTCGAGTATGACCATAGGCCCCAATCATAAGGACTTAGATTTTATTAAATGTTTATTTACTTGTTTAATTAAGCATTTATTAAACTGTTTCTACAATTTCTGTGGTTGATCGCTATTGTGATGAACCTAAGGAATCAACATAGATTCCAAATTGTTGTATTGACAGGAACACAGGACTGACGAATCATTGGGTTAAAGGTAGGGGTAAAATGCTTAATTTTCATTAACACCAATGTCCCATGTGGATTAGTATGTGGTGGGACGGCGTCTGGGCGGGGTTGTAGCCTCGACTCAGGGGTATGCCCTATATATAAGCATACCGATCCGGATGATACATGTGATGTTAATGAGATTAAGGTTGTTACCCGTGGGTTAAACAAAGGTTTTGTGAGAACATCTGAGTCATTTTGAACAAGAGTGTGTGATAGGTAAAGATGCTGAATTATCATTAACAACAATGTCCTATGCGGATTAGTATGTGGTGGGACGGCGTCTGGGCGGGGTTGTAGCCTCGACTCAGGGGTATGCCCTATACATAAGCATACCGATCTGGATGATACATGTGGTGTTAATGAGGTTAGGGTCTTTACCAAAGGAGGTTCAAATCATTTTCAAAACATTTTCAAATCATTTTCAAACACTAAACAATATGAACTCACCAACCATGTGTTGACTTTATTTTTGCATGACTTCTCAGGTGACGAACAGGTCAACTGAAGAGTCATTTCTTTGGATTAGGTTATCTGATAGAGGACCTAGCTTTTTGGACCTGCATATTTTGAAGCATCATTTTACAGTTTGTTTAACTTATCTTGTGCAACTACAAGATTGAAGACTGATGATGTGATAATGGGTTACATTGTTAAATTGTAAATTTAACTAATATAATTTAACTCTGTAATCCTATTTTATTTAGCAAAGTTTCTCATTTATAAATCATGTGCAATGTGAACAATCTGATCAATCCGATTATCATTTCGATATCGCGCCTCGGGAACCTTCCGCCCGTCGGGGAAACCCGATCCTACCCCGCCGGCTCGGGGTGTGACAACCAACAACTAAGTCTAATTGATTGAGTCAAATAATGCCCAATCATCATGTCTTAGTTGTATTTAAATGTTTATTTATTTATTTATTTAAACATTTAACATTATATTTCTATAATTGCTTTTGGGAAATCATGTAATTATGATGAACTCAAGATAATCAAAGGTAAATCAAATTGTGCAAATCAGAATCTAAATCAGAGGTGAATGGAATGAAACGCTTAATTATCATTAACAACAATATGTTAAGCAGTCCGGTATGTGGTGGGACGGTGGCTGGGGCTTGTCCCCTACATATGTCCTATATATAAGCATACTTGATTGGATAGTATAGGTGGTTGTTGATGAGGTTAAGGTTGTCACTTCGGGGGATCAAGGTAAACATGTCCAGGGTAATCAGATTGTATGAATCATAGGTTATGAAATCAAAGTAGTGGAATGAAATGCTTAATTATCACCAGGAACAATATATCATGTGGTTTAGTATGTGGTGAGACGGTGGCTGGGCGGGTGGTAAGTTCGACCCTACATATGCCCTATATATAAGCATACTGAACTGGATGGTATAGGTGGTTAATGGTGACGCTAAGGTTGTCATTCAGGTTATTCAAACTCATTTTTATAAAACTATATGAACTCACCAACCATGTGTTGACTTCATTTTTGCATGACTTCTCGGGTGACGAACAGGTCAACTAAGCAGTTATTGCTAGGATTCCAGTTAGAAGACCTAGCATTTTTGGACCTGCATACTTTTGGACATCATTACACAATTATTTTGTATTTCTTGTGCAGATACAAGATAGAAGATTATGATGTGATAGTAGATTTACATTGTTAAATTATAAACTTAACTGATGTAATTTAACTTTGTAATTCTATTTTATTTTAGCAGTTTCTCATTTATATATCATGTGCAATATAAACAATCTTTTCATTCCGATTATCACACACGATATAACGCCCCGGGACCTTCCGTCCGACGGGGAATCCGATCCAACCCCTGTTGATGCATATTTTGGGTGTCCGCTGCTGTTCGAATAGATTAGATTTGTATTTGCTTATTTGTAATCAGTTGTATGTATTTGTGTGTTATTACACTGTAAACTGAGTCATTCGCAGGAGCATATGCGAATGGATATTATGTAAAGGGGTCCATTCGCCGAATGAGGGCCGAATGTCTCCATTCGGGCGAATGGGCTACAACCCCTATAAATACCAGTTTTCCAGATTTAAGGGTTTAAGGTTTTGTGTGTGTTCTTGGGTTTGAGCACGAGAGGGGGAGAGATCATGCTCGATCTCTCCCCGGCAACACTATGTTCTTTTATGATGTGGATTCAATCATGTAATCATTCGATTCTATCAATATATCATTTGATTTAGTTCATCATCTTCATGTTCGTCGTGTATCAAAACCCTAACCTTCCGTCCAAAGTGAAATCGCCGGTCCTATCACGTTTTTACAACCCCGCCGGCTCAGGGTGTGACAAACAGCAACCTAACGGGTGAAGGTAGTGGGAACACCAGACATCAACAGGACTACTCCTATAAAAACTTTGTAGGATGCAAGCCACCTGCCTTCAGTGGCAGTGAGGGAGCTGTCGGCTTGATCCAATGGATCTAGAAGATGGAAACAACCCTCGACATCAGTTGTTTTCCTGATCAGCATAAGGTGAGGTATGCTACAGGCATGTTTAACAAGCGAGCTCTGACATGGTGGCATGCCCATGTGCAGACCAAGGGGCGAGATGAGGCATTGTCTATGCCTTGGGAAGAATTCAAGTTTCTGTTGAGGGCTGAGTTTTGCCCAAGAAATGAACTGAAGAAGGTAGAGACTTAACTGCTCAATCATGTCATGATTGGTGTTGGGCATCTGGCCTACACCACCAGATTTCATGAGTTAGCGATATTGGCACCAGATATAGTGCCAACACTGGAGAAACGGATCGAGCGGTATATAGGTGGGCTGCCGGCTTCTGTCCAGGGGCATGTGATTGCTGCCCACCCAACCACCTTGGAGATGGCTGTCACTCTGTCATCAACATTGACAGATGTAATGGTTGTCTCTGGGGCACTGAAGAAGAAGCTGAATCAGCAAAGGCGGGAAGCTCAAGGAAGCCGGATAAACGCCCGGCTAAGAAACATAAGAGGTCAAGAGTTATGCTGCGACCACCCAAACACCACAGGCCACACAACCACAACCACTGCAGGTCAAGAGGCCTTACACAGGCACAACACCATTGTGCAACAACTGCCAGTATCATCATCAACCAACTTCTCAGTGCAGGCAGTGCAACAACTGCGGGAAGTTTGGTCATTGGGCCACTCAATGCAAGAGCACGGGGGCTCAGAACAGGAACAACAATGCAGCAGTTTCAGCTGCTGCTACTGACAGCAGGTCTTGCTACACTTGTGGCGAACCTGGACACTTCTCGCGAGATTGTCCCAAGAGAATGCAACCAAGGACTCAGGTAGCTAGAGGACGAGCCTTTTATATTGGAGTTGTTGCTGCTCGACAGGACCCTAACGTGGTCACTGGTACATTTCTCTTATCTGATATTTATGCATCTATATTATTTGACACTGGTGCGGATCAGAGTTTTATCTCTTCCGACTTTGCATGCCAACTTAATCATGTTGAGGAATCTTTGGACTCCCCTTATATCATTAAGGTAGCAAATGGCGAACAGAAAACAGTTAACATATAGCACTTGATGATCACACATTTTCCATCGATTTGATACCGATGGAATTGGGCAGTTTCGATATCATTGTCGGGATGGATTGGTTATCCCATAACAGGGATGAAATCATCTGTTCCGAATAGCTATTACGCATTCCTGTGGAGAACAATCGGGTGTTGGAAATTCATGGAGATCAAGCAAATCGCAGTGTCAAATTAATATCGTGCATGAAGGCACGCAAGTGCCTAATGTGTCACATTTCTTGCATTTCTAGCTCACGTTATGGAGAAAGACAAGAAGGCAATCAAGAGTCAAGATGTACCAGTTGTGAAAGACTTCGCGGACGTGTTCCCGGATGATTTACCGGGATTGCCACCCGAGCGATCAGTGCAATTCTGAATCAATCTGGTTCTGGGAGCGGTTCCTGTGGCTAAGTCACATTATAGGCTTGTGCCATCAGAAATGCAAGAACTGTTCCAACCAATTACAGGAGTTACTAGACAAGGGGTTCATCCGACCAAGTTTCTCACCATGGGGAGCTCCGGTCCTGTTTGTCAAGAAAAAGGATGCATCCTTCAGAATGTGTATTGATTAAAAGGAACTAAACAAACTCACTATCAAGAATCGGTACCCGTTACCGAGGATTGATGATATGTTTGATCAATTGCAGGGAGCTCAGTACTTCTCAAAGATAGACATGCGTTCAGGTTATCACCAGCTCCGGATTCAAGAAGAAGACATACCCAAGACGGCCTTTCGTACTCGATATGGACACTATCAGTTTATGGTGATGCCATTTGGGTTGACGAATGCACCGGTAGTGTTCATGGATCTAATGAACCGAGTGTGTAAACTGTATCTAGATCAGTTTGTTATCGTATTTATAGATGATATACTGATCTATTCGAAGTGTGAGAAAGAACATGAACAACATCTCAAGACAATCTTGGAACTTCTAAAGAATGAACAACTCTACGCCAAATTCTCCAACTGTGTGTTCTGGCTAAGAGAAGTTCAGTTCTTGGGTCATGTGATCAACAGAAATGGGATTCATGTGGACCCCGCCAAGATTGAGGCAATCAAGAATTGGGATGTGCCCACAACACCTACAGGGATCAGATCATTCTGGGTTTGGCTGGGTATTATAGGAGATTCATTTCGAATTTTTCTAAGATAGCCTTGCCACTCACAAAGCTAACCCATAACAGCGAACCATTTGTGTGGACGCAGAAATAAGAAGAGGCATTTCAAACACTTAAACAAATATTGTGCAACACTCCAATTTTAACACTCCCAGAGGGCAATGATGACTTTGTGGTTTATTGTGATGATTCCTATCAGGGACTCGGATGCGTTTTATTGCAACGAGACAAAGTCATTGCCTATGCGTCACGACAATTGAAGATTCATGAGAAGAATTACACGATGCATGACTAGGAATTGGGAGCCATTGTTTTTGCTCTAAAGATTTGGAGGCATTACCTATACGGTACCAAATGCACAATTTTCACAAACCACAAGAGCTTACAACAAATATTTGATCAGAACGAGATTAACATGAGACAGAGACATTGGGTTGAGCTCCTGAATAATTACGATTATGTGTCAAATACCATCCAGGCAAAGCTAATGTTGTTGCAGACGCTTTGAGCCGGAAGGAAAGAGTCAAACCCTTGCGCGTTAGAGCAATGGGAATGATAGGGCAAACCAGTCTGAGAGATCAAATCCTACAAGCACAACAAGGGGCGGTGGCTAGAAACAACTTGAGGAACGAGCTCGACTGTGGAGCCGAGAAACATTTCGAGACAAAACAAGATGGAGTTATCTATCACCAGGACCGTGTATGGATCCCGGCAGTAGATGAACTCCGGAAACTTATTCTTGACGAGGCACACAAAACACGTTATTCTATTCATCCTAGTGCTGATAAAATGTACCAAGATCTTAGGTCATTTTATTGGTGGCCTGGTATTAAGAAGAATGTGGCTACCTACGTTGGTAAGTGCCTGACTTGTGCTAAAGTCAAAGCAAAACACCAGAAGCCGTCAGGTTTGCTGGAACAACCAGAAATACCACAATGGAAGTGGGAACAAATAGCTATGGACTTCATTACCAAGCTACCCCGTACTTCCAGCGGACATGATTCTATATGGGGCATCATTGACAGATTGACTAAGTCCGCTCATTTCTTACCGATCACAGAAAACTACAAGATGGAAAAGCTAGCAAGACTCTACGTTAACGAAATAGTAGTGCGGCACGGAGTGCGATTATCTATTATTTCAGACAGGGACAATCGATTTACATCGTGGTTCTGGCAATCATTGCAACAATCCTTAGGGATAAGTTTCAGCTTGAGCACTGCTTACCATCCACAAACGGACGGTCAAAGCGAGCGAACAATCCAAACCCTAGAGAATATGTTGAGGACATGTGTCCTGGATTTCGATGGAAGTTGGGACAATCATTTACCACTAATTGAGTTCTCATACAACAATAGCTACCACAGCAGTATCGGATGTGCTTCGTTCGAAGCATTATATGGTAGAAAATGTCGGTCTCCAATTTGTTGGACCGAAGTGGGAGATAACAGAATCACTGGGCCTGAACTTATTCAGGAGACTACTGATAAGATAGCCTAGATTCAACAGAGATTTCAAGCAAGACGTAGACGCCAAAAGAGTTACACAGACAAACGGCGAAAGCCTTCGGAATTCCAAGTGGGTGACCGGGTCATGTTGAAAGTGTCCCCATGGAAAGGCGTGGCTTGTTTTGGGGGAAGGGCAAGTTAGCACCAATGTATGTTGGAACGTTCGAGATAACTCAACGAATTGGTCCTGTGGCATACAGACTCAGACTTCCTGATGAATTCAGTGGGGTATACGATGTATTCCATGTATCCAATCTTAAGAGATGTCTCGCTGACGAATCGTTAGTCATACCATTGGAAGAGATACAAATTGATGAACAATTACACTTCATTGAGGAACCTGTAGAGATTATGGATCATGAAGTCAAGAGATTGAAACAAAGTCGTATCCCTATCGTGAAGGTTCGTTGGAACTCCAAGCGTGGACCAGAATTTACCTGGGAGCGTGAGGATCACATGAAGACAAAGTATCCCCACCTTTTTGGAGAATTAGTGCCCGACAATGATGTTTATATTTCAGGACGAAATTTCTTTAACAAGGGGAGACTGCGACAACCAGTACCAGATCGTCCGGCAAGTCCATATGGTACGTGTACTTTCACTATTTACTATGTGTAATTACAATGTGTAAACACTTGTGTGACAACAGGACTATGAAAACCATTAACAGTTGTATACATTCCAATGAAAATTGAAATACAAATATACAACAACACACGAGAAATAACAACAGGAAAAAACAAATGGCGAAAACATATCGGTTGCGATCTGATCTTCACAAATAACAGAAATCAGATGGCCGATAATTCTATGAGTAAACAAGGTGAAACAAGTGTGATTATGTACAAATAGGGATGTGTAGTTGAGTCCGACTGTGAGGAAATACAATTCAAAACGAAAGCTCGGTATCGTCTATGAATAATAAACTGACAGTGTGTTTGCGTGGTGACTGTTCACTCAAACATACATGTGAGTTTAACGTTCTGAATGATAACTAAAAAGTATAAAACAAAAATCAGAAAGTAAAACCATCGTCGTGTTCGTCCGGGTGACGATTCGAACGGATACGCGTAAAGGTAATACGATCTGACGAAACGTAATTAATAAACGTTTTGAAAAGGAAATATTTACCAGGAATTACCCCCTCAGAAAGAATTAGAAAATTATTTATATAAAATTACTTAAAATACGCATTTTACATTTCGTAAATGTAACGAAAAAGAGAACCGAGCAAATCGAACGAACCCGAACATACACGAGGTATAAAAACCTTGAACTTCATTTATTTCCCCATGTAATTCATCACCTACCTCATCTCTCTCACTCTCTCTTTCGGAATTCTCTCTCTCTCTGGAAAACACATACAAAAACCACCATAACTCTTTCAATTCTTGGCCAAATCTCTCAAACTTGGATCCAATCGAAGCTCTCAACATCCTCTACACGAAAGTACAAAGGATCGGGCTGAGGATCCACTGAATCGAAGGTAATACGAGCTCCAATGTTTGGATTTCTAGGGTTTTCTAACAACACAACCAAAACCAAGTTTTAGCCGGTTGAAACACTTCTTTTTCGAACCATACACTTTTAAAACAAGTTCCGTTCATAGACCCATTGAAGACCATCTTAGATCTCGACTAAATCTTGAAATTTGTTAAGTTGTTAGCTGCATCCCGACCGTGCGAATGGCCAGCCGAATGGAGTCAACCGAATGAATATGTACCGAATAGGGTTCCTTCATTCGCATGGGCTCAATGGAAGAATAAACTGCCGATCGAATGGCCCATTCGTAGGGTCTCATTTGCATGAGTACTCCTCTATCGCATGAATTCCATTCCTATGGAGGATCCCCATTCGTAGAAGGATATTCATTCGCACTACAAGCACATTCGGCCGAGGCTAGGTTCCCCTTTTCGCACCAAATGCACACTCGGTCGAAGCTTGAATTCCCAATTCGCACTTGATGTTAATTCGTATAACTTTGACACCATAACCTTAAGACAAATATTTTTTTCACACCATGCACCAAATTAAAATGATACAAGTTTTACTACAAAGTTGGTGAAGGGCTCTTGTTAAACCAACTTAATAATACCTAAAATATTTTATTTATAAAGTGATAAGTAGTAAGGTTTATAACTTAAAACTTATATTAAAATGTTCAAGAATGGGTTAAGTATCAATACATTGTGTACAAGTGAATTAGGACCAAGTGATAACAAAGGAATACAAGTGTTAGCCAGCTTTTTGGCTAACACACACACACCCATAACTTATACTTATAAGTTACACGCAATTTAAATCAATACAGGATTGTGAAAACAACCTCAAGGCTAACAACGAGCGCGCACATTATGATTGTTACATAGTCAACCACTCCAATATCCAGGTGCATTCATACGCCCCTTTTTTGATCTTTTTGATTTTAAATTTTGGGGCTGAGAAACATGCTAATTCTTTTATTTACTTAAAAGTTTTAGTACAATATTTCAATTATTCTATGATTTAGATAATATTGATTTATCTTTATTATCACATATCATTTCATGTACGCTTGTGTGTTTATGACATGTTTGACATATCAAGGGTGAATCATGATAACATAGTTTCATGATTTCATCAACTTAAGAGAATAACATAAGTTATAAGATTAAATCTTATAACACTTTGTTATTATTACAAGAATGAACATGATATAACACTAAGACAAATACAAGTGACATCATGAATGATAATCATGATAACATAATTTCATGATGATAATATCATTCACCACATTTGTTAACATCTTGTAATAAGACTAGTTCTTATAACACATTGTTAGAACTATGAGAACACATAACACTTAGAACAGGTAACATTGAGACAACAACATTTGGGAACAAAATCAATAATTACTATTAAGATTGTTGTATTATATCACAACAATCATGTGTTCATGAGATCATGTCCAGTCGTAAGTCCCTTACAAGCGA
Source organism: Mikania micrantha (assembly GCA_009363875.1). Classification (NCBI taxonomy): domain Eukaryota; kingdom Viridiplantae; phylum Streptophyta; class Magnoliopsida; order Asterales; family Asteraceae; genus Mikania; species Mikania micrantha. The sequence goes on along the minus strand of CM018698.1, from coordinate 33,995,034 downwards.
ATCGTTTACCATTGATTTAGTGCGACTAAACCGACGATAGCGTAGTGGTACCATAGGTTTGACAAACCACCGGCGAGTGAGGCCGGTACGTTGATCGTAATTATATCATTGGCCGGTATAGTATGACCGGTAACAGGGCGGCATCAGTCAGGTTTGGTAAACGACACATGATGATAATAATCTACAGTAACTAATTGTAATTAAATCATTCGATTCTATTAATTGATAGACTAAGGAATTGATTTTCACTTATGACACATTACTGGTAATAGTTTCGTTGAAGGAACTAATATTACAAATGGGATAGAGGTAAATTGGATGCATTGTGGTCTGATTACGTGAGGACCACAATGGATCCCATTTAGGCTCTATACATTCAAGAGCGAGAACAATATCAAGAATTTAACTATCACTCCTATTATTAGAAGTGAATTACAGTTAACCTTACAATTGAGAGAATAATAATAAGGAAAAGATTTGACAAATCTATTTTTCCTTAAAAATTGAGGGTTTATCATCACTTAGGTTTTGATAACTTACTTCCCTTATACCCTTTTATTCAATACATATAACACAACGGGTGATGAACACAATTTATGGGTGAATATCAATTGGGGGGAACACATGTGAGATAGAAATGGGTATCCGTAGTTGTATTGCAAGTGGTGTTGAATTCAGTTAAGTATGTGGTGGGATGTCGGCTGGGGCTTGTCCCCTATGTATGCCCAATATATAAACATGCTTGATTTGGATGAAATACTAATTGTAAGTATAACTATGGAGAGTACATTGTGTGAGACAGACATTTATCAATCAGACTTATGTATGACATTGTGATTGTGCATGACAACAAATCAATTGTTTTCAATTACTAAACTTATGAACTCACCAACCTAGTGTTGATTTTGTTTAAATGCATGTTTTCTCAGGTGACGAACAGGTTTAGTCACCAGACTCAGGATGCATTAGCTAGTGGACTTTTATAATGGACCTAGCTACATTTTGTGTGCATAACTTTTGATAGCATATTTGGTGAATCACTTTTGTAAATCTTGTGCAGATACAAGATAGAAAACTTTATAATTCTTTTGGGTAGATTTACTTAGTTAAATTATGAACATGACAATGTAATTTAACTTTGTAATTCTATGTCAATGTCATTTAGCATTTCTCATTATATATCATATGCATTGTAAACAATCTGATCACTATTATTATCAAATGATATCGCGCCCCAAGAACCTTCCGCCCGATAGGAAAGTCGATCCATCCCGCCGACTAGGGGTGTGACAAATTTTTTTAATTTTGTGTCAATTTTTTGTATGGTCCGTCATTTTACTTCCTCAGTAATTATTGTACTTTTTTAAATTTATAAGTTATTCGATGATTATCAATGAGTATATGTGCGTGGTTATGATTTGTAAATGTGTTATAGAGTCCATAATTAATATTGAGTACGTAATTATATTCTGTTTTACGGGCCTTGAACATTTGCTTTTTTTATTTCTTTGTTTATTATTTCGGTAGCGTTACCAAATAGGATTTACCGTTGGCATTGGATAATATCCTTGTAAGGTAACATTAATGAAATGGATGCCAAGATGAACTACTGATACGACGTTATGTCGCGGCAAACTATTAGCAGATGTCCACAAAGGAAAAATGGTTTGAGGACCTCGACTGCTGAAAAAGGTGAACGATTATGCCAAATCTTTAAGCAATTACTAAACCTGTGTGTGGCATAAACATCCAATGTTCGGTAAGACTAGGTGCAATCTGCTGCCAATTTATTGTGTTGCGTAGTACATCATAAGATCCTGGGTCGTAGGATTTAAACACATATCTGTACAGATCTGCGTTGAAATCCAATTCTTGCAAGAGTTGTTGTCGAATAAATGCCCAATGATTTTCATCGAATCCTAAACCCACGGCTACAGAACGAAAACCACAGTTACCATCTGGCTTGACATCTTGTATGTTTATCACATAAGGTTGAAGCAAAGGAAGGATGTGATGACCGAAGCGATAAACATTGTTTAATCCTTTTGGCTTCATGTTACGTGGAAAACGGAATTCGTTTTGACTTAGCGAGTCCGATGGTGGCATTGCTTTTGATACCGATGTGGAACGACTGCGCCGAAATACGGGTTTCTGACTTTTCTCGGTCACAGCTGTAAACGAACTATGCCTGGAAGGTTCAAATGTACTTTCTTGGGACGCTAAATTATCTTTAACAATGTGTTGCTCTTTTTGTTTCTGTGCCTTTAAAGTTGACGACCACGTGTATCTTTTTGAACTGAAGGCGCCTTTTTGTCGCTTTTATTTGGAAATACCTGCGACAAGACCTTCTTTATTAGACTCTTTTTTAATTCAGGAGGTTTGGAATTTATTTCTTCTGTAACCAAACCCATTTTTCCTATAACATCTATTTCTTCTTCTTTTAATAGTGTTGGGCTAGCTGTGTTAAGTTTTGTCCAAAAAATATTTATATCTGAGAACGGTATCTTATTATCTGCATAATTTATAATTAAAATTAATATAAGAGTAACTATGTGCGAAACATCTAAGATTTACATTTAATATTACGAACCTGTGTTTAAATACTTTGATATATTACAAGCGCACGGCAACCCACAACTCGTCCAAAGCTGGTAGCCACACGTCATATTTGAGTCGCACATGAGTCTTATTTTATCTTTTTCCTCGACCAACAAATCAAGAGCTTTATGGGACACCTTTCCTCGAATGTTATCAAATATTGCTAGTTTATGATGACCCATAGTTTTAATCAAACTCGTTTCAAAATCATGTTTCTTTTTTACCTCATGTGCTTGCACGATTTCATTTACGAAACCGACAAGCGAGGCAATAGTGCTGTTTGTTGATCTGAAGAATCGTTTTAGGTTTGAGTGCTGACTTTCCACCCGGTTTGTTGTACGTTGACCAAAGTTGCGCGTTCTATTGGTCCATGCTGTTACAAACATATATCTGTAACTGTTTAACCAGGTGTGCGTCAGATACTCCAGAACCTTTGAAATGAAACAAAAACTAATGATGATATGATGATAATAATGATGATATATGATGCTTACTATTTTTGTTGTCTTTGATAAATCTTTCGTATTGACGGTTGTAGTTGTAATCGTATAACTCTTTTGTCGGAGAGTTACACAAATTCGCCCATCGACCTTTGAATTACTTCTAGTCTGCATCCAGAAAGCTTGCCTTGCAGTGTTTGGCAATATTTCGTCTATCTGCCATCTACAGAGATACTTTGCATTATCGGAAACACCTTATGGCACACACTCATAACAGCAAAGTCTCTATATGTTTGTGATCACACGTGGCTCCATACATTTATCTCCGGTCTGTGTATCATCACTGTATCTCTGGTATGTCCGTACATGTTTGATTGTACTGTTAAGACCTGATATGATAATTGTTAATGATTATGGATCAATGAATGTTATTATCACTGGTATACATTATTGAGAACGTATATTATCACAATAAGCATAAACCCTGGGAAGTCTAGTTTGAAACACAACTAAACAGGACCAGAGAGTTATTGCAGTTGTATTAACTTGATATGGGATAGTTGATTTGAAATGGTAGTGGTATAGGATTCTATAACCAAAGATAGGCAAGGATATACTCATATTTCGGTCTATCATATGCCCTATACATAAGCATATTTCGGTCTATCATGGATGTGTCAGTGATATGGTTTAGTGGGATTGGATTGGTAAATTTTGATATTAAAGATAATATAATAATTAAAGTATTATTGAAAATGATTACGCGATGGTGAGGTTTCGAATATAACTTAAACGCGAATACTATTTCAGAAACATTAACTTGATAATGTATTCATGTGGGTGACGATTCACACGAATGTAATTATTAGGAATAATATTCTGAAACGATATCCCATAAATTGTAAATCGAAATACGATACGAGCGTTGGATTCGGAAAGGTGACGATCTTTACGAATACGTACGTAAGTAACGCGTTTCGACGAGATAACGAAATAATATTTAACGATATTAAATTAAGAATAATAAATTAAGAACATTTATTAGGAATCACAACCTAAGACGGATCCGAATAAATCGTTTTTATTAGATAAATAAATTACCGAAAGTAAACGGAGATATTTTATGTAAACAACTTTAAATAACATCATTTTATTAAAATGAAATATAATCCTTTAAACGTTTTGTATTTTAAATATGTTTTACAAGAAAAACAGAGCAATTAATAAATTATATCGCGTAACAAACGAGACCGAGCACAGGGGAAAGACACATATTATAAATGGTGGCAATTCTTCTTTCTTCTTCATTTTTCACCAACCCTTTCTCTCTAGAAGTGATTTCCGCCACCCCTTTCTCTCTCTACCTTCTCTCTACAAGATCTCCTTCATTTCTCAATGGAATTACAAGATCTTCATGCCAAATCGTTCGTGAGATCGAGTAGATCGTGAACCCACGAAGAAACTCGTCATTTGGTCGACATTTAGAGGTAAATCACTAGTTTTACTTTTTGTTTTTCACCTAAACAAAACCGACTTGTGTAGTTACACTTTAGACGATTTCTACTTCTTGAAAACTCTAAAATGAACGTGTGTGAGTGTGGGGGAAACCATGAACGGTCCTGTTTGTTGAAGAAACTCGAAGAACAAGATGATGAACAGGTGGTTTGCACAAGAGGCAGGTTGGCTGAACCTGTTAGCCTTGGCCGAACCTTAGGACAGTAGTAACATGGAAGCTATGAACCTCTCATGGACTCACGAACCTCACCCCAACCGAACCACCATGCTCATCACCGAACCCATCATCACCGAACCCTAGCTGCTGAACCCTGAAGGAGCCGAACCTTAGGTACTACAAACTTAAGGGCTGTGTGTATGGCGGTGAACCAAGGGTGCCGAACCTATGAAGAAAACCCTAATGGCTGAACCCTTGGGCGAACCTATGCTCTTGGCACATCATATGGGCTGCGAACCAACATGGGACCGAACCTACTTGCTGATGACGAACCAGGGATGGCGAACCCATGCATGGCCGAACCTTAAGCCTTGGACGAACCCTTGACAGCAAACCTAGGACCTACGAACCCTAGGCTAACGAACCTAGGGGCTGTGACTATGTTATAACCGAACCTAGGGTATAACTAGACCCTAAGGTTCGCTGGTTTTGTGGCTAACAAAAACTTAAGTGTTTGAACTAGGGTTAAGGGTGAACAAAGGAACAAGAATATTAAGTATATTCATGCATGCATGAAGGTTACATGAACCACCACCTTTTCTCCCTCTAACATAAGTTTTCTTTAAACCTATGGAGTTATATATTGAACTTATTGTGTAAATTTAACATCTCATGTGAATAATCTAAATACAGTTTTCTTAAACATAAAGTGGATTATAATAACTTAGGTTATGGTGCTCGATTGAATTAAATCATGCATGTATGTATAGGTATGTCTATGATTAGGATTATCACCTCTACATATACATACGTATGAGTGTATACATGGGAGCTCAAGACTTGTTTATCATTATGTGATAATAAAAAGAACTAACAAGTTAAATTATAAATTAATGGTGGTTAATTATAAGATATTGGTTGAATCATTTTAACTTAGATAAAATAAACTAAGTTAATGACACAAGTAACAATCAGAAGAAAACACGTATGGATATTCAATTGTGATAAAACGCATATACTTATGAACATGATCACACGATAATTACAGATTGTTGAGTTGCTCTTGACTTCTATTACGTTAGCATGCATTCTACTGAAACACTGAATCTAAAGCATTCAGGTGAGTTCTCGTAACCTCCTTTTAGACCATTTTATTTTAAAACTCGGAGGTGGAACATGTATACCATATTTAAATATTATTTTGATAACATGTGAGTGACAGCTGGTTTATCATTATGATACTCATATTATTGGATTATCATTTTTAATGGATTGTCACAGATTATCTCGGATTATCACAACTCCATGAGTCGTTGTTGTTGACTTCGGTCATCCGCAATGATTACATGTATTGTCACGTGGGTTACCACAACTCCATGGGTCGTTGTCGATGACTTCGGTCATCAGCAATGACTAAATGTATTGTCACTTATATTATGTGCAAATATTGATGGTTGAGATTTGGTTGAATATATGTGATTGACTATTTGTGATTATTTGAATTATGTGATTATGTGTTTGTGTTGTGTGTTGGCAATGCTGGACTATCTCGCAGGTGCACATGTGGATTTTCTCGAAAAATTATAAACTTTCATACACATTTTATAAACATTTTTGAAACACAAAAACTTATGATTACTCTCCAACTACTTCGTAGTTGACACTTGATTTTCTACATGTTTTAGGGAATGAGGAGAAGTAGGTAGAGCAGGATTGCTTTACATATTTTGGACATCATCACTTAGGGTCTTGGACTTAGCTAAAATTACTAAAATTCAGAAGACTAGAGTTTAGTTAGTTTAGCTAAATCTTTTGTGTAATTGTTGTAACTATTTCATGATGAACATGATTTTTGTGTAATTAATTTGGTTGATTAAATTGAAATGTGATGATTTAATTAGATGCCCACGAACTTATGAACAATCTACACATCCCTCGTGGCATCCCGACGTTTCCGACATCGGTCGGGGTGTTATAGATTGGTATCAGAGCCTGGGTTATAGGGAATTAGGTTACTAGAAATGGTTGACCTAGTCTATAACCATAGGATACCTTAGTATGAAAATATTTCATACACTAGTTATTATATTCAGGACTTCATGCTTATGTGTTTATTACAAGTTAACTGAACTCCTGATTGTATATCTAATTCACATGTATTATTTGATGATTATATGATTGATTGTGCCCTAATGATTCGATAAGGACATGCACGTGGTGTATCGTAAAGGTGGTGGGACGGTGGCTGAAGTAGTTGCGACTGACTTCTACATATGCCCTATATATATATACCATTTACGGTACATTAGGTGGATGTCAGTATTGAAGAATAAGGGAACTACCCATTTAGGAAACTATTGCTTAGGAAAATAACTATTTAGGAATTTGATTGCTTAGGAATTATTTGTATGATCTTCGATCACCATACAAGGACACACTCGTAGTAAACTACAAAGGTGGTGGGACGGTGGCTGGGGCGGTTGCGACCTACCCCTACATATGCCCTATACATATACCATTTGTAGTATATTGGGGTCTGTCAGTGTCAAGAACTTAGGATATTATTAGGACATGTTGTAAGGTTGATTGGTTGAGAATGTTGATTTGAGAATGGAATGTTGGTTAAACTGGGTTTGGATTGACTTATTGGATGACCTCATATGATGAACACATATACTCGCTTATGACACATTGGATAGTCATATTTGATTGACACACTTATTGGACACGTGTGGTGAATAGGATCAACGAATGATACGAAAACTTAATGAGGAAATGGACATTTAGTGTTGATATGGACACTTAGTGATGAACTGAATACTTGAGTATTGAGATGAACACCTGATGAGAATGAATTATAGGGAGGACATGAACACTTAGTGACAATTAGAGTACTCAGTGATGATATGAACCCTCATTGATGAATATGGACATTGGGAATTAGTATGGACTTTTAGTGAACTTAGACACTAGGGGAAACTTAATGTCAGGTGCACTTAGACATTAGGTGAACTTAGAAATAGGTAAACCTACATGTCAGATGAACTTAGACATTAGGAGAACCTAATTGTCCAAGGGAACTTGAGACCACTTCACTCAAAATTATCCTACCTAGGATAAGGTTTGTGAAGTGAGATAATTGGAAGATACATAGTACACTCTAAATTCTGACAAGGGCATAATCATGGTGCAATGCAACGGTGGTGGGACGGCGGCTGATGCGACTGCGGTCAACTCTACATATGCCCTATATATAAGCTTGTTGCACTGTATCGAGAGGTTGTCAGTGTTAGTATAGGGTGGGAATTGTTTGAAACTTAGGAATATTTAGTTAATATTAGATATGACAAACTAGGATGCTTTAGTATAGTATTAGGAGATTATTACCTTGTTATGAGTTTGATGACAGATAGGAGAAAAATATAGTTCCTATATGTAATCCTAACTGTTAAAAATGGACTCATTTAACCATAGTTTGTATAACTTACATTGTAAACGGTAGTAACATGTTTCTAACATCCTCAGAAACATGCCGCCACGCCGTCACAATGGAGATGATACGAACAATGATGATGCTAATGGTAATGCTGACACCGGCATACAAGGGTTAGCAACACTTATTACTGGATTGGTGAATCAACTGACTCAAGCCAATCAGACTCTCAACCAGAACAGGGGTGGTGCAAACCCACCAGTTTGCAAATTCAAGCACTTCAACTCCTGTAATCCACTAAAGTTTACTGGTTCTGAGGGAGCCACTGGTCTGCTGCAGTGGTTTGAGAGTATCGAGAACACCTTCATCAACAGTGACTGTCCAGAAAATCTGAAGGTGCGCTATGCCACAAGTGTTTTCCAAAAGAGAGCACTGACTTGGTGGAATGGCGAAAAGCGAACTAGGGGAGTTGATGCAGCCCTAGCACTGACGTGGACTAAGGTCAAGAACCTGATGACCACTTAATTCTGTCTTCGCAATAAGATGAGGAAACTGGAAACTGAGTTCTGGGAACTCAAGCAAGACAACTGTGAGAATTTAATCTACAATTCTCGCTTCCACGAGTATAGTCTGCTAGTACCTCATCTGGTGACACCATTGGAGAGAGCATCGAGAAGTACATAGGCGGTCTACCTATGCAGATTTAAGACACAGTCTATGGTAGCAACCCTACCACACTGGAGGCTACAATCCGCCTGTCTGCAACATTGACTGATAATCACGTGAAGGCTGGAACACTCACAAGAAAAGGATCTAAGAAGGCTGATACAAAGTCCACTGCCAAGGAGGCTTCAACTGAAGTCAAGACTGAACCAGGCAGTTCATCTAAAAGCAGCAACAAGAAATGAAAGACCAGAAATTTCGTTGTTACTACTCCTGCTACTAAGTCTGCTCAGTAATCATCAAACAACACCACTGCCAGAAATTATGTTGGCATTACTCCTCAATGTAATATCTGCCGATGTCATCACGCACCTAACTTGCCATGTCGCGTCTGCAACAACTGTGGCAAGTATGGTCATTTTGCAAATGTCTGTCGGAGTGCACCGCAAGCACAAAGGATGCAACATGCACCACTTGCACTGCCAGCTCTGCACGCCCAACCTATTCAAGCTGTACCCGTTTGCCAGGTACTTGTACAGGCAAGAGCCTGTTATGAGTGTGGTGAAGTGGGTCATTTCAGAAACCAGTGCCCGAGATTGACCGGAAATAATCAAAGGATGGCGAGAGGCAGAGCTTTTCAACTGAATGCTCTAGCAGCTCAAGCCAACCAGGATGTGGTCAATGGTACATTTCTGATTAACAACTCTTATGCGTCTGTCTTATTTGATTATGGTGCTGATAGGAGTTTTGTCTCATATGATTTTGAATGTATTCTTGGAAGAACACGTACAAACTTAGATAGACCGTTTAACGTGGAAGTGGCTGACGGAAACACTATTGATATTGACACTGTTATTATTGGATGTACTGTGAACTTAAATGATCACGTTTTCCCAATTGATCTTATACCTATACATCTTGGTAGCTTTGATGTTATCATAGGCATGAATTGGTTAGCCACCCACAGAGCGGAAATCATTTGTCATGAGAAATACATTCGTATTCCCTTACCTTCGGGTGAAACTTTAAGAGTTTTCGGGGAAACTTCTAGTAAAGGTTTTAAGTTAATGTCATGCACAAAAGCACACAAGTACCTTCGGAAGAAATGTATAGCATTTTTAGCACACGTTGTGGAGAAAAAGGAGAAAGGAAAGAGCATTGAAGACGTTCCTGTAATAAGATATTTTCCTGAAGTATTTCCAGATGACTTGCCGGGTCTTCCACCAGAACGTCAAGTAGAATTTCGAATTGACTTAGTACCTGGTACGAACCCAGTCACCATAGCCCATTATAGACTTGCGCCTTCAGAGTTACAAGAATTGGCGAGCCAACTACAAGAACTGACTGATAAAGGATTCATTCGCCCGAGCCATTCTCCATGGGGTGCACCGGTCCTGTTTGTCAAGAAGAAGGACGGGTCATTCCGAATGTGCATCGACTACCGCGAATTGAACAAGCTGACTATTAAGAATCAATATTGTCTGCCGTGCATCGATGATCTTTTTGATCAACTTCAAGGCTCAGCATGGTTTTCAAAGATCGATCTTAGGTCTGGGTATAATCAGCTTCGCGTACATCATGATGATATTCCCAAGATGGCTTTCAGAACAAGATATGGACATTATGAATTTCTGGTAATGCCTTTCGGCCTTACCAATGCACCAGCGGTTTTCATGGACCTCATGAACCGTGTTTGCAAGCCATACTTGGATAAATTTGTGATTGTATTCATAGATGATATTTTGATATACTCCAAGAGCAAAGATAAGCACGAGCAACACCTTTAGTTGGTTTTGGAGATTTTAAGAGAAGAACGACTGTATGCCAAATTTTCCAAGTGTGAATTCTGGCTTAAGGAAGTTCAATTCTTGGGACACATTGTCAATGAAAAGGGTGTTCACGTGGATCCTGCAAAGATTGATGCGGTGAAGAATTGGAGTACACCGAAGACACCAACGGAGATTCGATCATTTCTTGGACTTGCCGGTTACTATCATTGGTTTATTTCAAATTTCTCCAGGATTATTGTCCCTCTCACTTCTTTAACTCAAAAGAATAAACCGTATGAGTGGGGACCAAAGCAAGAAGAGGCATTTCAGGCATTGAAGCAAAAACTTTTTGATGCTCCTGTCTTGACACTGCCTGACAGAAATGATGATTTTGTGGCTTACTGTGATGCATCCAACCTAGGTCTCGGTTGTGTTCTTATGCAACGGGGAAAGGTTGTGGCATATGCATCAAGACAGCAGAAAATTCACTAGAAGAACTACACTACACACGACTTGGAACTTGGTGCAGTCGTGTTTGCTTTGAAGATATGGAGACATTCTCTCTATGGCACAAAGTGTGTAGTCTTTACAGATCACAAGAGTTTGCAACATATTGTCAATCAGAAAGAACTTAACATGAGACAACGGAGATGGGTTGAACTGTTGAATGATTATGACTGTGAAATTCGCTACCATCCTGGTAAAGCGAATGTAGTAGCAGATGCGCTTATCGTAAAAGTAATGTTCAAATCCATAGTGTCTGAGTGCACACTAATCTTTGTAATGATGTTCTCACAGCCCAACAACACTCATTGGCTCAAGATAGCCTAAAAAATGAGATGTCTTGCGGGGCCGAGTTACTATTGGAAACGAAGGATGACGGTTTGATGTATTATTTGAATCGGTTGTGGATACCGAACAGGGATGATCATAGGATGATGATTTTGGATGAAGCTCATAAGTCTCGTTACTCAATTCATCTGGGTCCTGACAAGATGTATCAAGACCTTAGAGTCTTATACTAGTGGCCTGGAATGAAGAAGGATATTGCTGAATATGTATCCAAGTGCCTTAACTGTGCTAAAGTCAAGGCAGAACATCAGCGACCTTCGGGATTGTTAGTACAACCAGAAATACCCATGTGGAAGTGGGAGAATATCTCTATGGATTTTATTACCAAACACCCATGAACCGCAAGTGGTAATGACAGTATTTGGGTGATAATAGATTGATTAACCAAGTCGGCTCATTTCTTACCGATACGCGAGACGTACCCTGTGCAGAAATTAGCTCGTATCTACGTTGATGAGATCGTTAGTCGACATGGAATTCCCTTAAGCATAATATCGGATCGTGATGCTCGTTTCACGGCACGATTTTGGGAATCATTGCATGAAGCTTTTGGATCAAGATTGGATCTTAGCACCGCCTATCATCCTCGAACGGATGGACAGACGGAGCGAACGATCCTAACACTGGAAGATATATTGAGAGCTTGTGTCATCGATTTCAGTGGCAATTGGGATAGCTATCTACCATTAGTCGAGTTCTCGTATAACAGTTATCACGCGAGCATTGGTATGGAGCCATTTGAAGCTCTTTATGGTAGAAAATGTCGGTCACCTATTTGTTGGACCGAGATCGGCGAATCGCAGATCACTGGTCCATATATTATTCAAGAAACGACTGCCAAGATCCGCCATATTCGCGACAATCTGTTAGCTGCTCGCACGACAGAAGAGTTACGCGGATAAACGACGAAAACCTTTAGAGTTTGAAGTTAACGATATGGTATTACTCAAAGTATCACCTTGGAAAGGAGTCGTACTATTCGGGAAGAAGGGTAAGCTTGCTCCACGATATATTGGCCCTTTTAAGATTCTTGAACGGATCGGGAAGGTTGCCTACAAGTTGGAACTTCCTCCTGAACATAGCAATGTACAACCGACGTTTCACGTGTCCAATTTAAGAAAATGCTTAGCTGATCAAGATCTTCAGGTACCACTCGATGACATTCGCGTCGATGATACCATGCACTTTGTTGAAAAACCAATCGAGATAATAGACCGTGAAGTTAAAAATCTTAAACGTAGTAGAATTCCAATTGTCAAAGTACGATGGGAGTCTAAGCGTGGTCCAGAATTCACCTGGGAACGGGAAGATCATATGAAACTTAAGTATCCACATTTATTCACTATGGTCACTCCAAGTTGAATTTCGGGACGAAATTACCATAACTAGGGGAGACTGTAACATCACTGTATCTCGGGTCTGTCCGTACATGTTTGATTGTACTGTTAAGACCTGATATGATAATTGTTAATGATTATGGATTAATGAATGTTATTATCACTGGTATACATTATTGAGAACGTGTATTATCACAATAAGCATAAACCCTGGGAAGTCTAGTTTGAAACATAACTAAACAAAACCAGAGAGTTATTGCAGTTGTATTAACTTGATATGGGATAGTTGATTTGAAATGGTAATGGTATAGGATTCTATAACAAAAGATAGGCAAGGATATAATCATGGTCTATCGAAGAGGTGGTGGAATGGCGGCTGAAGCAGTTGCGACTGACCTCTACGTATGCCCTATACATAAACCATCTTCGGTTTATCATGATTATATCAGTGTTGAGGCTTTGGTGAGGAGAATCCGAGGTTTTGGATTGGAATGGTAAAAGTTATGAGTTAGTTATTGTTTGGTTACTAAACATAGTCAAAGACACATGGTCATGATTTATCGAAATAGTGGTGGGACGGTGGCTGGATAGGTTGCGACCTACTCCTACATATGCCCTATACATAAGCATATTTCGGTCTATCATGGATGTGTCAGTGATATGGTTTAGTGGGATTGGATTGGGAAATTTGATATTAAAGATAATATAATAATTAAAGTATTATTGAAAATGATTACGCGATGGTGAGGTTTCGAATATAACTTAAACGCGAATACTATTTCAGAAATATTAACGTGATAATGTATTCACGTGGGTGACGATTCACACGAATATAATTATTAGGAATAATATTCTGAAACGATATCCCATAAATTGTAAATCGAATCGAAATACGATACGAGTGTTGGATTCGGAAAGGTGACGATCTTTACGAATACGTACGTAAGTAACGCGTTTCGACGAGATAACGAAATAATATTTAACGATATTAAAATAAGAATAATAAATTAAGAACATTTATTAGGAATCACAACCTAAGATGGATCCGAATAAATCGTTTTTATTAAATAAATAAATTACCGAAAGTAAACGGAGATATTTTATGTAAACAACTTTAAATAACATCATTTTATTAAAATGAAATATAATCCTTTAAACGTTTTGTATTTTAAATATGTTTTACTAGAAAAACCGAGCAATTAATAAATTATATTGCGAAACAAACGAGACCAAGCACAAGGGAAAGACACAGAGTATAAATGGTGGCAATTCTTCTTTCTTCTTCATTTTTCACCAAGCCTTTCTCTCTCTATAAGTGATTTCTGCCACCCCTTTCTCTCTCTACCTTCTCTCTACAAGATCTCCTTCATTTCTCAACGGAATTACAAGATCTTGGTGCCAAATCGTTCGTGAGATCAAGTAGATCGTGACCCCACGAAGAAACTCGTCATTTGGTCGACATTTAGAGGTAAATCACGAGTTTTACTTTTTGTTTTTCACCTATACAAAACCGGCTTGTGTAGTTACACTTTAAACGATTTCTACTTCTTGAAAACTCTAAAACGAACGTGTGTGAGTGTGGGGGAAACCACGAACGGTTCTGTTTGTTGAAGAAACTCGAAGAACAAGATGATGAACAGGTGGTTCGCACAAGAGGCAGGTCGGCTGAACCTGTTAGCCTTGGCCGAACCTTAGGACAGCAGTAACATGGAAGCTACGAACCTCTCGTGGACTCAGGAACCTCACCCTAACCGAACCACCATGTTCATCACCGAACCCATCATCACTGAACCCTAGCTGCTGAACCCTGAAGGAGCCGAACCTTAGGTACCACGAACCTAAGGGCTGTGTGTGTGCCGGTGAACCAAGGGTGCCGAACCTACATGGGACCGAACCTACTTGCTGATGACGAACCAGGGATGGCGAACCCATGCATGGCCGAACCTTAAGGCCTTGGCCGAACCCTTGACAACAAATCTAGGACCTATGAACCCTAGGCTAACAAACCTAGGGGCTGTGACTATGCTATAGCCGAACCTAGGGTATAACTATACCCTAAGGTTCGCTGGTTTTATGGCTAACAAAAACTTAAGTGTTTGAACTAGGGTTAAGGGTGAACAAAGGAACAAGAATATTAAGTATATTCATGCATGCATGAAGGTTACATGAACCACCACCTTTTCTCCCTCTAACATAAGTTTTCTTTAAAACTATGGAGTTATATATTGAACTTATTGTGTAAATTTAACATCTCATGTGAAGAATCTAAATACAGTTTTCTTAAACATAAAGTGGATTATAATAACTTAGGTTATGGTGCTCGATTGAATTAAATCATGCATGTATGTATAGGTATGTGTATGATTAGGATTATCACCTCTACATATACATACCTATGAGTGTATACATGGGAGCTCAAGACTTGTTTATCATTATGTGATAATAAAAAGAACTAACAAGTTAAATTATAAATTAATGGCGGTTAATTATAAGATATTGGTTGAATCATTTTAACTTAGATAAAATAAACTAAGTTAATGACACAATTAACAATCAGAAGAAAACACGTATGGATATTCAATTGTGATAAAATGCATATACTTATGAACATGATCACACGATAATTACAGATTGTTGAGTTGCTCTTGACTTCTATTACGTGAGCGTGCATTCTACTGAAACACTGAATCTAAAGCATTCAGGTGAGTTCTCGTAACCTACTTTTAGACCATTTTATTTTAAAACTCGGAGGTGAAACATGTATACCAGATTTAAATATTATTTTGATAACACATGGGTGACACGTGGTTTATCATTATGATACTCATATTATTGGATTATCATTTTTTATGGATTGTCACAGATTATCTCGGATTATCACAACTCCATGAGTCGTTGTTGTTGACTTCGGTCATCCGCAATGATTACATATATTGTCACGTGGGTTACCACAACTCCATGGGTCGTTGTTGATGACTTCAGTCATCAGCAATGACTACATGTATTGTCACTTATATTATGTGGAAATATTGATGATTGAGATTTGGTTGAATATATGTGATTGACTATTTGTGATTATTTGAATTATGTGATTGTGTGTTTGTGTTGTGTGTTGGCAGTGTTGGACTATCTCGCAGGTGCACATGTGGATTTTCTCGAAAAATTATAAACTTTCATACACATTTTATAAACATTTTTGAAACACAAAAACTTATGATTACTCACCAACTACTTTGTAGTTGACACTTGATTTTCTACATGTTTCAGGGAACGAGGAGAAGTAGGTAGAGCAGGATAGCTCTACACCTTTTGGACATCATCACTTAGGGTCTTGAACTTAGCTAAAATAACTGAAATTCTAAAGACTATAGTTTAGTTAGTTTAGCTAAATCTTTTGTGTAATTGTTGTAACTATTTCATGATGAACATGATTTTTGAGTAATTAATTTGGTTGATTAAATTGAAATGTGATGATTTAATTAGATGCCCACGAGCTTACGAACAATCTACACATCCCTCGTGGCATCCCAACGTTTCCGCCATCGGTCGGGTTGTTACACACTGCCTGTTGCCTTTCATTTCTTCGTTCTTCTTTTGACTACAATGTAACCATTGTCTAGTGCTCTACTTTTCACCCACCCTACCAGCGCTTCTTAGGACATAAACTCCTGACATATAAAAATAATAATAAATATCGTAACTGGGTAGCGATAATATACAATCATCAACATTTATGTTTCATTTAAGTTACCTCTTTGGTTCTCCAATTAATGTTTGAATCCGTCGGCTTTTCTTCATAATTCTCCTCCGAGTTACTTTGTTTACTGTCATCATACACAAACCCATAATTGTTTTGTTGATGATAGATGCTTGACTACCAAAACCGACATCTGCGTTAGGTTCGGCATTCAGATCTATCGTGTCGTATTAATACTCAACATGAGGCTCTTCATTCAAATCTGACACGTAATAGTTGAAAAAACTCCCATCCCAGAACGACATCGTTACAAATCTGAATTATGTTGAGATGTATTCGAATTCGAAAACTCATACGTTCGTTTGAAACGATTCAAGCTTATATAGAAATTTGAAGTTAGTTCAATACGACCCGTATTGGCCTATACGACCCGTACTGAGTCAAATCAATCTCCTTTCATGTCAGCATTGTCAGAATTAAAAAGCAAGACGGGCCGTACTGGCCAGTACGATTGTCCTATGCTGCAGGGAATGTATGTACGATGAATGAGACGGGTCGTCTTGACCAGTACGGGCCGTCTTGCTCCCAATCATTATCAAAGGTTGTCAATAAGGAACGTTTGACCAGATACTGAGATGGGTCATACTGAACAGTATGGACCGTCTAAGGAGTGTACTTTTATAAAAGAGAGTGTAGGAATAACACAATCTTAAATTTAGTATCCACTCATAGTTTAGGAACTAAAACTTATAATTTATTCAAGGGATAAACTGTCACCATGCCCCAACCACCGGTTTTGCAGAAAGTGCAAATAATGAACTTTCTGCGTCTTCCTCCACCGTCCAACACCACAACCACCGCCTTCCTCCGCCACCACAATATCTTCCGGCCACCACTCTCCATCACCTCTTACAACTACCCACCTCTCTGTTCATCCATCACCTCACTCTCCTTATCGGAAAATGACGTCATTACACAGGACGACGGCGTTTCACCCTGCTCTAACTGCCGGTACGACTTCTCTCCTCTTCTCCAATTCCTCTCCACTTATAGCTCCGGCTACGGAGACGACGACTCCACCGAGTTTCAACTCGCTGAGTCATACCGATTGGTACCAGCTTCACTCTGGCATTATCTCCTCAAAACATTAACTTCTTCACCGACCACAATTTCAGCCACCTACGCACTCGTTGATTGGCTCCACCGGCACAATCTATGCTTCTCATATGAATTTCTGTACTCGATTTTGATCCACTCGCTCGGAGCCTCCGAGAAGCTCTACGAAACGTTTTTGTTATCGCAGAAACACTCACTAACTCCGTTAACTTACAACGTTCTCATTGGTGCGTGTGCGCGTAACGATGATTTGGAGAAATCTGTGATTCTGATGAACAAAATGCGTGCGGAGGGTTACCAGTCGGATTTCGTAAATTATAGTTTGATCATTCAATCATTGGTACGTAATAATCAAATTGATTCAGGATTGTTGGAGAAGTTGTATGATGAAATGGTTTCAGATGCTATTGAGTTAGATGTGCAATTATTGAATGATATTGTTTTAGGGTTTACAAAAGCAGGTGATATTGATAAAGCTATGCATTTTTTAGGTGTGATTCAAGGGAATGGACTGACTCCCAAAACTTCAACTGTGGTTTCTATTGTTTCTCTGCTGGGAAGTTTGGGTAGAGCTGAGGAGGCTGAAGCGGTTTTTGAAGAGATTATTGATGGTGGATTGAGACCTAGAACTAGAGCTTACAATGCTGTGCTAAAAGCTTATGTTAACAATGGTGGTCTGAGGGATGCAGAGTGGATAGTGAAGGAAATGGAGAAGAATGGAGTTTTCCCTGATGAATATACATATAGCCTTCTGATAGAGGCATATGGAGATGCAGGTAGGTGGGAGAGTGCAAGAATCGTGTTGAAAGAAATGGAAGCTAACAATGTAAAGCCGAATTCGTATGTTTTCAGTAGAATTTTGGTGGGTTTTCGTGATAGAGGCGAGTGGCAAAGATTGTTTCAAGTTTTGAAGGAGATGCAGAAATGTGGTGTGAAACCAGACAGACAGTTCTACAATGTAATGCTTGATACATTTGGGAAGTATAATTGTCTTGATAATGCATTGGCGGTATTGGAAAGGATGAGAGATGCAGGGATTGAGCCAGATACGGTTACTTGGAACACACTTATAGATTGCCATTGTAAATCTGGTCATCATGATAAAGCAGAGGAACTGTTTGATGAAATGCAGCAAAGAGGGTGTTTGCCTTGTGTTGCAACATATAATATAATGATCAACTCTTTTGGGGAACAGGAAAGGTGGGAGGGAGTGAGGGGGTTGTTAAGAAAGATGAAGAGTGAAGGTTTGCAGCGTAATGTGATAACCTATACTACATTAGTTGACATATATGGGAGGGCAGGGAGGTTCATGGATGCCACTGAATGCTTAGAGGATATGAAATCTGCTGGTTTGAAGCCAACATCAACAATTTATAATGCTCTGATTAATGCCTATGCTCAAAGGGTATATTTTATCACCTCTTTTTAACTATTTCGTTATAAACAGAAGTCTTATCTGTGCTCTGTTCAGCTGTTAATGCTCCCAACAGATAGGTAGTTTCATTATTAGAGTATGATGTCTCAAGAGTATGATGTCTTTCAATAAGCTATATGATATGTAGGCACATTCAATACAGAGCCATGTTCAAGTAAAGAACCATTAAGCAATCAAATATAATAGGAGAGAGAAAGAACCATTTATGTGGTTACATAATGACCTTGTGTATCACAATTAAAGCAATTAACAAGTGTTTATTATGCAGGTCCTGTGTCTCTCTAATTTTGTATTGAATGACCCTCTCTATAAACACACGCATGTGTGTGTGCGTCTGTATGAGGACCTGTTAAATATTTAAAAATATCACTAATATTTCAAAACTAGATTATTGCAAAGATATTAGAAAACCTTTAGATAAATAGGTTCTACAAAATGAAGATGAATTAACAACTTCTCTTCATGATTGAAACTTCTTGTTGAGCAGGGTCTATCTGAGGAAGCTCTGAATGCATTTAGGATCATGAGAAGGGATGGCTTGAAACCTAGTAATTTAGCTCTAAATGCATTAATAAACGCTTTCTGTGAAGATAGGAGAGATGTTGAAGCCTTTGCAATTTTACGTTCAATGAAAGAAAATGTAAGTTTCCTGTTCATCTCCTATAGTGATTGTGCAAATTACTGAAAATAAATGCTGTATTTCACAATCACAGGACCTGAAACCAGATGTTGTCACATATACCACTCTTATGAAAGCTTTAATTCGTGTTGAGAAATTTGATGAGGTATGGAATTTGTACATTTTCTTTGGCTAGAACCGTCATTTAGATATACATGTATTTAATTTCAAAGAAACAATTGATAACCACATTAATTATACCTGTCCCAACGGGAAATTCTGGTAGTAACTTGCCTCTTTTTATCCAAGAGCTTGAGGGTTTAAATACTCCTTGCAGATATAACTGATTTATAGGAGTAGATAAGAAGCTGTTAAAATTTTTTTATATATATTTCATATGTTTCAAATAAATTTAACTTCTTGAATATCCTATACAATTTTTTTTTTGGTAAGATTACCTTCTTGATCATATACCGTTTAAAAGCGGTTGTGATGTCATTTGGTCTATAAGTAATTCCAATACACTTCTCCAGTACTGACCATTTGTTTGTTTTGGAAGGAATATAGTGTTTGTAAAAGAATTCATAGGAAATTTGAATTTTACTTTAGTTTGACTCTGAAAAGTCAAAGGTGCTACTCTTATTTGAACATACTCAGGAATGACCTATATGCACATTATCATCCTCTTACCAGCGTTAACAGCATTTTTGCATTTAAAATGTTTGTCATGTACCTTTCTCTGAATTTGTGTAGAATTGCAGGTCCCGGGCGTTTATGAAGAAATGATATTGTCAGGGTGCACCCCAGACCGAAAAGCCAGAGCAAAGCTACGGTCTGCACTGAAGTATATGAGACAAAGACTGAAA
The DNA here is from genome assembly GCA_009363875.1 of Mikania micrantha. Lineage (NCBI taxonomy): Eukaryota > Viridiplantae > Streptophyta > Magnoliopsida > Asterales > Asteraceae > Mikania > Mikania micrantha. Next base: position 33,974,537 of record CM018698.1, on the reverse strand, counting down.
TCTGAGTTCCATTCGACAAACGCTTTGACCAGGGCAAACTACTGATATCAGCAGCACCCACAACAGCCTGGTGGTGCACTGTTAGGACACTGGGTGGGTGGTCTCATTTGGGTTTGGAGCATCCGCTATGAACAGGTACCGCATAATGCTGCAAATGTTTATATATTTTGTGGATCTTATTCACACATGGGTCGTACATAATCAAAATGTATACGTACCAAGATTGTTTATTTTATAGCATACTTGCACTAACCGGAAAAGTATTTATCAAGTAGCCCTTGTTCTTACTTGTAAATGTTTCCTTCTGTTGCAAAGTCAAAGTCAAAGGGTCAAACAAGCAAAAACTACTAACTGGGAGGAGCAGATACAAAATTTGTATGGGAATGCTTTAGTTTATTTAAATATATATCAAGTATTTATGAACTCATTCTCTGGATTGTTTGCGCAGATGTATGTTCAATGTAATAATTTTGTAAGCCTAAATATCAAATGGATTATAATGTATCTGAATTTTGCTTATAATAAGCATGGTTGTAAAAGTCGCTAGCCGCTAGTCGGGCGGCGAGGTACCGCCTAGGGATTAATTTGTGGCTCGGCGCTAGGCGGATTGAAATTTTTATATGTAATTTTACAAATATATATTATATACACATTAATATCAATAATTTAATATAATATTTCAAATAATTTAAAAAAAAAACTTAAATTTACTAAATAAATAATTTCAAAGTGCAAACTTAAACGCTAAGTTCAAACTTTGAAGATAAATTTCGATGTTCTGGTTAGATTTGATGTTGCAGAGACATATTAATGATTTTTGGTTGAGAAATATCCAAATAATCATGAAATTGGTCCCTTTTTACCATAAAAAAGTCAAAAAAAAAGTCAAAAATAAAAATAAAAATCTGACTAGGTCGTCTAGGCCAAAATCGAGACAGTATATATGGGTGCCTAGCGCCTATGCGGCCGTCGAGGCCGATTTTTACAATAGTATGTACATATAAAATCAATTTACTTTTCGCAAGTATGGAATAAATTTGAAAGATAAATATTGATCATACTGTGACAATTCACTTTATATGAAGAGTTGGGATTCATGTGATTCCTCAAATGTTATATATATAAATACAAGGACTGTATCATGTGAAAATTCGATTCTAAAAAGAAACCCTACTTGTGTCATTGGTTTGAGATCTTAAAAATAAGTATGTGGTTTACATTAAACCACATTTATTTATTTAAACCCAAATTTTTATTCATGTTTAATGCTGAAAAGAAACATTTATAGTTGCAAGTTTTTTTATGGTTGTCTTCACGCTAATGATACATCTGTTGTCATTCTACACGGGCTATATGGATTGTAATGTCACAGACTTGTCGGGTTACCAAGTGGTATTGTTCTAGATAACACACATGGTTTGGATTTTTATATACTACTCATATAATGTTATATTGCCCATATTTGATTTTTATATGCTAGTCATATAATGTTATATTGCTCATATGACATTATACGGCCTGTATAGTTCAAAAACTATGATGTTGATATAGTGTTATATTGCTCGTATAACACTATATGAATCGTATAGTTTAAGAACTATGGGACCCATATAGTGTTATACTGCCTATTGATTTGCTATCAACTCAACTGTCAAGACCAGAGCTTCATTGATTTGACTAAATTTATACGAATCGTGTGGGTCTATGTTGCATTTATAGAAGACAACATGATAGTATCAACTATCAAGTAGCGAAGTGTTGTATATGTACAATATTTTATTCTTTTATGTGTGTAAATTCACATGCATTTGAGATTTTATACCAGTGTAGTTTTTTTTTTCTTTTTTACATGTGTTGATGCAAATTTATAAAAATATACACAATTGTAAAATTATAAACGCATGTGAATTCACACATATGCACATCAAAGTGACAATTACTATACATGTATAATAGTAATATTTGACAAAATAAACCTTTGCTTATGAAAGGTTCGATGGAGTTTGTTTTCCTAGAAGAGCTCACCATTGTCACCTACCAGCACCACCATTGTTCACGCTGTGGTGGAGGACAGGGACAGGTGGAGGACAATGGCGGAGGAGGATAGTAACGATGGAGGACATCGACGGTGGAGGAGAGCGAACGGTGGAGGAGAGCGCCTGGTGGAGTACAGCGGCGGTGTATGAGAGCCGTCGGTGGACGACATCGGCGGTGGAGGTGGTGGGACTGGTGGGGCGCAGATCGGGAAGGAAAAAGGGCCATGGTTTTTTAACCTAAATTTTGAAAAAGAGGCTAGAAGATCTTAGAAGAGCTTGGTCCATGTCTGCCTCAAAAAGAGGACAGGAAGACGTTTTTAAATGAAATGTGTTCCGAAAAACAAACACACTGCAAACCTTAACCTCTTCTTGTAGTATGCGTGATGCAGACATAAGAGGCCGTGAAGACTTGAAAAAAAAACTACCTTATATTTCTCAACCGGGCTAATATCTCGTGTATTACACGAGTTTTAAAAAGAAATATTATGTATACATATCTGGTAACAAAAGGTTATGTAACTAAAAAGCCTGTATAGTGCATAATTTAACTAAACTCATGTATTATACAAGTTAATTAAAACATAATATAATTGGTAAACACAAAAAGCCATCAAAATATGTTTAAAAAAATTTGGTCTATACTTGTAAATTACATTATAGTTTTAAATTTTTTTCAACTTTGTGTTATTATTTTTAGGTAATGTAATTAATAAACGTAAATTTAATTAAAGTATACTTATTCTTTATTTGCACACTAAAATTAACTTGACTTAAAATTAATATTAATACATATAACTTGTTTTTTTTTTTCAAATTACTTACTTTTTATTATTTCAACATAGTTAATTTTTATCACTCAAATCATCCATTCATATTAATTTTTTTAAATATTTAAAAATCACTCACAAAAACAATTAGTATCATTGATCTTTATTTTCGAATATTTTAATAAATATAATGTGAATATGATTATACTTAAAGAATTAAAAATAAGTTTTTAAATAAAAATATATCTTATTTAAAAGCTTCATAATTAATTTCATTTAAATACAATTAATTAATAATATATTAATTATTATTTCTAATCATTCAAAACCATCCATTCATATTAATTACAAACATCATCCTTTACGTATCTTACAAATAACACATTTCGTCCTTAGACTTCGGTAATTACATCAGACGTCCTTTATATTCATGTTTTATAACAATCAGGTCCTTTTCACTTAATAGAGCTAACTTTCTTGTTAAATTTTGAAAAAATTACCATTTTGCCCTTATTATAAAAGGATGAAACATGAAACTATTATGTAGATAAAGGACAAATTATGTGATTTACTATTTTTATTAATTTTTATTTCTTTTCTTTTAATTTAGCATTTTTTACTTATAAATTTTTACAATTTATTAATTAACTAAGAAATCAATTAATTTTGGTTATAAATTAAATTCAATCGATTAAGCAAAAAAAAAAAAAGTTAAAAATCAAATGTGCCGATTCAATATAACCAAATAAAATGAATTCAACTGAACTAAACCTAGCTGAATAAATTCACAAGTGGCCACACAATTCGATTCGGTTCGATTGAATTTGAATTATTAGGTTAGACTAACCTGTTTATTTAGTTTTTAATCAGTTTATTTGGTTTTAATCGATTTATTTATTTTTATTAAGTTTGTTCAGTTATAACCAAAACCTAACCAGATTTAATTTGATTTGTCACACCCACATCTCTCGTCACCTGAAATGATGTCATTCGTCACTCTGATAAGGTTGCGGAAACATAGTGTTGATGTCTCAGAGATAAGGTGTGACTTACTTGATACGGTATCACAACACACAGATTAAATTAAAATAAATACATTACAAGGTTTCGTCATTACAATCAACATTACAGTTTACAAATAAGTTTATTACACAAACTAACTTATTCAATTACAAGTGGTTGAAAGTGCAGCCTCACTGTGGTCACCGTTTCCCTACAAAAACGTTTGAGTTTGAAAAATCAGCACACAGCTGGTGAGTTCGTAATGTTCAAGTTCAACAATATGATATGATATACAAGTTCTCAAAATATTCAGTTCTAGATAATCATGAGACCCGTATCTAGTTCCTTTAAGACTACTCCGTTCTCCTTCTATAAGATACTACCAGTCGGTAACATCTTAATGCCTCATGGTCTTAATATCTATCACAACATTAAGAAGTTCTAAAAACAGGTAACAAACATTCACACAAGGGGAGAAACAAACCTCCCAGCGGATGGGTTGTCAGCCGATAGTACTATCAATGTTTCCCGTTCGGCCCCACATGGGTTCATTAGATACAGTTCAAGGAATGAGGACTTTTAAGTTCTGTGATAGAGTTCTGTTGATCTACTGATTTTGATCTTGATCGTACAACGGAATTCTATTAACAATCAAATATATGCGGAATCTATATTTGATCTATATGAATCAAAGAAGAACAAGCATTCCAATAATCACCATTTCATTAATCACAATCAAATGATTACAATGAAATACACAACTTTTTCTCACACAAAGAAAACACTCAGAGATTTTCCAGAAGTTATGACAAAACTAGACAAACCTCCAATATAAACACAATGCCAGACGAACCTAACCTAGCCGAACCAATAGGTTCGCCAGCCGAACCTTGAGGTTCGCTGGACGAACCTAGACAGACAAACCTACTAGGTTCGCCGAACCTGCTAAGGTTCGTGGGTGAGACGAACCTCAGCCAAACCTCAAACAACTTTCTATAATTTACATATTTTGATAAGCAACCTATTACAAACATGTACTAACAAGCTCCCCCTTAATAGTTGCTTTCAAGATTTTCAATCTCCGTCTTCAGTCTTCACTTTGAACTCCAGTTGTTTCTCCACACACATTATCAGCAGCATGAATAACAACAGATCTTGGAATCTTAGATAATATTTCAGCTTCCAGCTTGGCATCTCTCTCATCTATCTCTTTTTGTACTTTCATCAGCTCAACATACAAATAATTGACATCTTCCCAGTTACATCCAGAATGTATACCCAGAGTATAACACATCCGTGCAATTGTTTGAAATTGAACAGCCATGTCTCTGTAATTAATCCCAACATCATGATATCCATCATTAGCAAAAATTTCAGCCACATTCAGCAACTCAATATCTTCTTTTGAACACTTTACTATCCAAACAGGATCCAACATCCTAATCACCTTCCATTTCTCTTCTTGTCTCAACAAAATAACAGCTTCAGATGTATTTTCATCATAGAACCAGAACTTGAAATAAGGATTACAATTCTGTTCTATCCTCCTCAACCTTGGTCTTTTATAAGCTTTAGGCTTTGAATATCCATGCAACTTGTCTTTGACTTGAGGAACCAACAAACTCCACCCATACTTAGCCACTTTCTTCAACAGCTTCTCTAATGTGTCATTATGTTTAGTCTGAATTGATTTAATCATCTTCAACCGAGATAACTGCATACATTCAAAAGATGGTAAGGACATCATATCTAATGCTTTTCCAAAATATTGGCATCCATCCGTCCTTTTGACTACATAACATCCTTTATCCTTTATGCTTCCAAAAATGTTGTGAAAGTAATCATAGCTAACAATTCTTCCTTTCATCTTTGACTTAGATCAAATCTTGAATCTTGTGAATTGTTTAGCTTGGTTTTCTTGAACTTTTTATTCAATATCTTCAATCATTTGCTTGAAAATATACAAGTGATCAACTATATACTTGCTTTCATCTTGATTCTCCTTCCAAAGCTCAATATAAGTCTTTTCTTTCATTTGAGCAATTAATGTTTTTGGAACACTTCTTTGAACTTCAAGATCAAATATCTTCTTCAAAGTTTGTAGATTATACAAATTCTCATCAATTGGATCATCTTGTTCAAAGTCAAATAAATCTATTTGATCATCTTGCTCAAAATCAAATACTTGATCTGAATCAACTTCAAACATATCATAAAAATCATTCCTTGAATAATCACCAACAATTTCTCCTTCCTCCACTTCGTTATCTTCAGATGTTTCAACAAATATTTTCTGCAAATGAATATCGGCATGTTGTTTAAACAAATCAAGAAAAGTAGGCAAAGAATAATCAACAATCTTCTTTGGATATTCTATATGAGTTAAATCTTCAATATCAACATCTTTACAATCTTTAGCCTTATCAGAAGAAACAACTGAAATAGGAGTAGCATCAAGTGGAATCTTGGAAGGATTATAGATCACTATAGTACAAGTCCTGGAATTCAATCCACCTAAACTTCCTACACCATTCGCATCACCATCATCATCTTCATCATCAAAATAAGCATTAAAGCTTGGATGTTCATCAATATCTGAGTCCTCATAATCTATCTTCTCATCTTCTTCTTCATCATCATCAATGTTCACATACACCTGCTCAGAAATAGCACCGGTAACCTCAGTTTGATTATCCTTGACATGGATATCATCAATCTTTTTCTTCAAATCTTGATTTTCTTTCTTTAAAACATCAATGTCAATCCTTTGTTGTGCAGTCAAAGTTTCCAAAGAACTAATCCTTTCACTCAACAACTTCTTCTCAATTGCATCTTCTTCTCTCCACTTCATTAACTGAGAAATTTGGCTTTTCATAACATCTAGATCACTTGAGCTTGAAGATGGTTGTTCAGCTTCAACTTTCTCCTTTTGTTTTCTATATTTGTCAAACTCTTGTGAAAATATAGAAATTCTTCTTCTAATCTCACTATCATCATAGTCCAAGGAGAAATTTAGATCCAAATCATCTAAGCCCTCAAATAAAGACTCTTCTCTTGATGTAGAAGCAACTTGAACTGAAGTAGTTCCTTGAAAAGATGTAGTTACTATTGTAGCATCCATGAAAGAAGGAACAAAATTAGCTACATTTACAAAATCAGGATTCTGGAAGAATGAATCAGAAGACATATGAATAGTAGAAGTAGAAACAGTCTCTTGAACTGTTGTAGCCACTGAAACAGGTTCAGAAATATGAATAGAAATTGGTGTAGAAGAAACAACTACAGAAGATGATACAATAATCCTTGGAGCTTTAGTCTTCTTCTTCTTAGGCATCTTAGCCATTCTCTTTTTCTTCTTTCACCTTGAAGCCACAGGCTCATCAACTGTAAAGCTAGGATCAACTGCTTCTTCTCTAGCTTCTTCATTTTGTTATTGTACAGGTTTCTTCTTTAATCTCCTGACCATATTATTTCCATCCTGAACAGTTTCCAACTTAGACTCAGTCTCTGTAGATTCTTCACCTTCATCATCAACTTCAACTTCAACATTCTTAGCATCAACATGAATAGAAGTAGTGTCCTCTTGTTGTCTTTGATCTTCTTGTTGACCTGGAAAGATTACTTGAAGAGGAACTAGAGTAGAAGGAGTTACATCTGGCCCTTGAGATTGCTCTTGACTTTGTGGCTGTGATTGTGAAGACTGAGCTTCTGACTTCCTTGCTTGTTGTCTAGGAGGAAGAAGAGGAGGTTGTTGTTTATCATCATCATTGTCACTAAACAGTTCACTATCAGAACTTGAATCTTCATGCCTCCAAGCATTATTATCAGGAGCAACATAATTAGCTCTCGCACAATGACATACTAAATCTTTAATCAAGACATCATCACTACTCTTCTGATAAATCTTGACCTTACCAAGACTTGAGTCAGTCATATGCTTTAACTTAAGCAAATCAGAAGCATCTCTAGGCAAATTATGCTTGGGAAATCTCTCATCAATCAGCATTTGGATGAATCTGGGATACATATAAAATCTGTCCTTTGCTTTAGTGATATTATCAGACATGTATCTGAATATCATAGCTGAGAAATTGAACGGTTTGTTCAATATCAAAGCCACCATTGCTGATCTCATTAAGTCTCTTAGTTCATCAAAAGTTCCCTTCCTCATTCTCAAACAATGTAACAGCACATGAGCCAGCAACTTGTATTGCAGAGGAAGCTTTCCCTTCTTGATAGATTTCTCATTGTAAACTCCAAAATAACGAATCCTCAAGAAGCAACGCTTGATACACCTTTCAGAAATGAGTGTCATTCCTGCAGGTTCTCGACCGAATTGTAGAACTCTTCTAATATTAGCCTCAGTAATCCGAATGGCTTGACCAAGCACATTCGCCTCAATCACATAATCTTCATCAACAATGATTAGCCTTGCTGAATCCCAGAAGCTTTGTATATGAGATCTGTAAATCTGACATGAGTTGGATATAGCATGATAAATCCTTGAGCGCCTCAGAAACTCAATCATAGGTCTGAAATCTTTGCCATTCTTTGTCGTAGGATCCAGATATGCACAGAGATTATGTTTATCTCCAAATGTAAGATTCGCCATTTCTACAATCAGGAAGAAAACAAAATTAAAACAAAATTAAAATCAAAAATTAAAAATAAAAAAAAAAAATTAAAAAAAATTTCTAAGTGATGAAATCAGCGAACCCCCTGTGCCGAACCTAAGCATAGACGAACCTCTTGTTCAGACAAACCTGTTAAACCTAACGAACCTTTAATGAACGAACCTTGATATCACACGAACCTTCTAAGTCAAACGAACCTTGACCAATAAAGGTTTGGTTCAATGACATATAGTGGTTCGTCCCGAACCTCTAAAGTTCAAACGAACCTTAGAAATTCTAGCGAACCTGTACTCAGTCTACGAACCTAATCCATTTCAAAATCAAATTTTCAAATCTATGAATTAGATCAAAAAATTTATATCCAGAGGTTCGCCATTAACATATGAACAATATTAATGAAAACATTTTGTCCAGAACTTAGATTTAAACAGGTTTTAACACAACACAACAGGTTTGACTAATACTATCCTAAAATCAATCATATCTCCTAATTTAGCCGGTCAATCTTCAAGATTTTTACCTATATTTGTTCACAAGACAATTCTGAGTCAAATGATATAAGGCAAAACGTTTCTGGGATCTTAAATCAAAAAATCGAAAATTTCCTTTTGCAGGTTCGTGAATGTAGTCTGATGAAAGTGAAGAACGTATCACACGAACCTGTACTTATACGAACCTGTTGACAAACCTATTCCACGAACCTTTGACCAATCTGTTGACCGAACCTGTCAACAAACCTTTAAACGAACCTATTCAAAACCTATTTGAACGAACCTTTGAACAAACCTCTCAGGCGAACCTGTGAACAAACCTGTCACACCCCCACCTCTCGTCACCTCGTGTATGATGTCACTGAACTGGTTGCGGAAGCATAGTGGTGATGTCTCCGAGGTGAGGGGTGACTTACTTGATCCGATATCACAAGCACACAGATTAACTTAAAGTAAATACATTAGAAGGTTCGTCATTAACATCCACATTACAGTCTACAACTAAGTCTATTTAATTACAACTAATTTATTCAAGTGCAATTATCCCAAAAGTGCATCCTCACCGGCTCTTACTGTTTACCTGCAAAAAGGTTTGAGTTTGAAACGTCAGCACAAAGCTGGTGAGTTCGACAGTTCAATTTAAAACAATATGATATGATAAGCATGTTCTCAAAAGTTCAGTTCCGGATAACCATGGGACCCATATCTAGTTCCTTTCGGACGTCTAGTTCTGTTCTCAAGATATTACCCGTTGGTACATATCTTAGTGCCTCATTGTCTTAATGTCTATCATACCATTAAGAAGTTCTGGAAACAGATAACAAACATTCACACAAGGGAGATGCAGTCCTCCCAGCGAATGGGGTGTCAACTAATAGTACTATCAATGTTTTCTGTTCGGCCACACATGGGTTCACTAGATACAGTTCAAGAATGAGGACTCTTAGTTCCATGATAGAGTTCAGTTCTACAGGCAAAATCCCATGAAATCCCACAAAAATCACATGAAATCACACAGATATCATTGATGCATATCATATGTTCAGACAACAGTTTACAGAGTTACCCCGATGTTTATAAAATATTAAAAAGAAAAGGGGTTGTACGAAACTCACCTGATGATATAAAGGTAGCAGAATATCTCCCAACTGATAATAAAGGGTGATTCTGCATTTAGTTATGTTAAATGAGTTATTTATGTTCTAGTTTACTGATTAGATCTTTCTGAACGTTCAATGTCAAAGACATTGCTTTGTAAGTCATCAAACCGATATTAAATGTTTAATTGATTAATTTGTTATCATATCATTCAATGTATGATAATGTAGGAACCTACATTGCATTAGATTCCTAATACAAGGTTGATGACATTCTTGATTAATCAGAATAGTCTTGGATTAACCAAATAGTTAATGTTGTTGATTATAATGCTAAAACAGTTTCTAGATGGCTTAATGGCTTAGGAATGATCAATCCTTGTTATTGTTTACCCAAATATCATGAAATGTCACAATGTAGTATTTTAATAGGTGTAACAACCAAGTTTAACATACTAATCTGACTGTTATCATAAACATCAGATAATCGTTCCAATGAGTATGTTAATGATTGTGATTAGTTTGAAACACTTGGATTTAGCCTTGCATTTCAAGGATTAACCCAACTAATCACCTACATTGTTATAATCAAATGGATTAATCCATTATAATCATGGATATGGTTTCATGCAAACCGGGCATTACAACGGATCAAAACAAGGATTTAACCGTTAAAACTTCGTGTTCTTTATTTATAATCAATCCTAGCCATCATCTAGGCAATAATCAACAATCCTAACTATGTCATTACGTTCAAAATCAAGATCTAATCAATCAAAATCAAACTGGAAGGTTTAAACGGATCATTACCTAATCTGTCGGATATCTGCGGTTAAAACGACGATCAGAACTTGTAGAAATGATCCCTGGTGCGATCCTTGGCTTCTGATGGGCTTAAAATGATGTTTTGATGGTGGAAGCAGCTGGTTCTTCGCCTGGAAATGAAGCAGAAGCGAGTAGAAGAAATAAAATTTCATCTTGCATGAAATCTGATGAAGTAGATCAGATTGTTGCAGCGCCACACCCGTCGCGTACCGCGACGAGGTGCCAAAAAGGTCTTCGCGTACCGCGAAGCTTTTCGGGAATTTCAGATATTTTTCATGCATAGCGTACCGCGAAGGAAGCTCAACTTCTCCATCGCGTACCGCGACGAGCCCATTCGATCAACACTTAAAAATTTTTCTTCGTTTTTCGATTCCGGGCAATCCAGGACTCCGTTTTGTGCACGGTTTTCGCCCACGTTCATCATTTTTCGTGTACTATCAACCTGTAGTAATTTCACTTGCCAATTTAGCACGGATTTCTAGAACGATCAAATGTGATCACACCATTAATGACGTAATCCTCGTATGCAACTGTCACAGTCTCCTCCTGTTAGAGAAATTTCGTCCCGAAATTTAGTGAAGACTTACGTTAGGACAATCGTTTATGAGAATAGATGTGGATACTTTGATTTCATTTGATCTTCACGTTCCCAAGTATAGTCGGGTCCACGTTGCGAGTTCCATCGCACTTTAACGATTGGTATGTGACTACGTTTCAGCATTTCATTTCTCGATCCATTACCTCTACTGGTTCTTAACTGAACTGAAGTTTTTCATCTATATGAATGTCTTCTAGAGGTACGATCAATGATTCATCAGTTAGGCACTTTTTCATATTGGATACATGAAAAACATCGTGAATATTACTGAGTTCGAGAGGTAACTCAAGTCTGTAGGCTACTGATCCAATTCGTTCAAGAATTTTGAATGGTCCTACAAATCTTGGTGAAAGTTTACCTCTCTTCCCGAATCTGAAAATGCCTTTCCAGGGTGATACTTTCAACATTACTCAATCACCTATTTGGAATTCTAATGGTCTACGACGATTATCAGCATAACTCTTTTGACGATCGCGAGCAGCTTTAATTCGTTCCTGAATGAGTGCGATCTTATCAGTTGTTTCCTGAATGAATTCTGGACCTATAATTTGACTTTCACCTACCTCTGACCAACAGATAGGTGATCTGCACTTGCGTCCATAAAGTGCTTCGAATGGAGCGCATTGAATACTGGTATGGTAGCTGTTATTGTATGAAAATTCAACAAGTGGAAGATGAATATCCCAGCTACCTCCAAAATCAATCACACAGCTTCTGAGCATGTCTTCAAGAGTTTGATTCGTTCGTTCAGTCTGCCCGTCCATTTGTGGACGATAAGCTGTGCTCATATTGATTTGTGTGCCCAGAGCATTCTGAAGAGTTTGCCAAAATCGTGACATAAATCGACTATCCCTGTCAGAAATGATAGAGATGGGTACTCCGTGTCGAGATACAATCTCATTAACATAGAGTTTAGCGAGTCGATCCATAGAATAATCTTCTCGGATGGGTAAGAAATGCGCAGATTTTGTAAGGCGATCAACGATAACCCATATAGAGTCATGATTACGTGAGGTTCTGGGTAATTTAGTGATGAAATCCATAGAGATTTGATCCCATTTCCACATGGGAATCTCAGGTTGTTGCAATAACCCAGAAGGTCATTGATGTTCAGCCTTAACTTTGAGACATGTTAGACATCGATCCACGTATTCAGCTATTTGTTTCTTCATTCCAGGCCACCAGTAAAAGTCTTTAAGATCTTTATACATTTTATCAGCACCTGGATGAATAGAATACCTGGATTTATGCGCCTCATCCAAGATAATTGTTCTAGAGCTACCGAAGCAAGGAATCCACATTCGGTTTTTGAAATACAAAACTCCATCAGCTTTCGTTTCGAGTTTCTTGTCTAATCCCCTTAGTCCCTCAGCAGAATAGTTCGTTGCTTGTAAAGCTTGTTGCTGATCGTCTTTAATTTGAGGAATTAGACTGGTTTGAATTGTCATACCTAACGCTTTCACACGTAAAGGCTTGACTCGTTCCTTACGACTTAAGGCATCGGCTACGACATTCTCTTTACCTGGGTGATAACGAATTTCACAGTCATAGTCGTTTAGAAGTTCAACCCATCGCCTCTGTCGCATGTTCAACATTTTCTGATCTAGAATGTGTTGGAGGCTTTTGTGATCAGTGTATATAATACATTTAGTTCCGTATAAATAATGTCTCCAAATCTTGAGTGCAAACACCACTGCACCAAGTTCTAGATCATGTGTGGTATAGTTCTTCTCATGTACTTTTAGTTGTCGAGAAGCGTACGCAATTACCTTATCCTTCTGCATTAGGACACACCCAAGACCTTGACGAGAAGCATCACAGTATACTGTGAAATTATCAGTACCTTCAGGTAATGCCAAGATAGGTGCGTTGCAGAGTTTGTGTTTCAACAGTTGGAATGCCTCCTCCTGTTGAGAATCCCATATAAAAGGTTGATTCTTTTGGATCAATGTGGTGAGTGGCAAGGCTATCTTTGAAAAGTTCTTGATAAACCGACGATAATAACCTGCCAATCCCAAGAATTGACGTATTTCAGTCGGGGTTCGTGGTATGTCCCACTGTTTCACCGCTTGAATCTTACTGGGATCCACTTGAATACCGTTCTCATTCACAACATGCCCGAGAAATTGAACTTCCCGTAACCAGAACTCACACTTGGAGAATTTGGCATATAATTTCTCATGTGCCAAAAGTTCTAGAATTAATTTCAAGTGTTGAACATGTTCTTATTGGTTCCGAGAATAAATGAGAATATCATCAATAAACACAATCACAAATTTATCCAGATAAGGTCTACATACTCGATTCATTAGATCAATGAAAACTGCTGGTGCATTTGTTAAGCCAAACGGCATTATTAGAAATTCGTAATGTCCGTATAGGGTTTGGAAAGCAGTTTTTGGAACGTCATCATCATGAATACGCAACTGATGGTATCCGGATCTTAAATCGATTTTTGAGAAGTAAGTAGCACCTTGCAATTGATCAAACAGATCATCGATACGAGGTAGTGGATAACGGTTTTTGATTGTCAGTTTATTGAGTTCCCGATAGTCAATGCATATTCTGAATGAACCATCCTTCTTTTTCACAAAAAGAATTGGTGCTCCCCAGGGTGAGAAACTAGGTCTGATAAAACCTTGGTCTAACAGTTCTTGCAATTGACCTGAAAGTTCTTGCATTTCTGATGGTGCAAGCCGATACGGAGCTTTAGCAACAGGTGCTGCACCTGGAATCAAGTCAATCCGAAATTCAACTTGTCTCACTGGGGTAATCCTGAGATATCCTCAGGAAATACTTCAGGAAAATCTTTGACTACTGGGATGTCTGTGATTCGTTTGGGTGAAGGATTGTGCTCAGTCACGTGTGCCAGAAAAGCATAACAGCCTTTCCTTAAGAATTTCTGAGCTCGCATACAAGATATGATACCAAGTTTTCTACCGGCTCGTTCTCCTTGAACTATCAGTGTATTACCGTTAGGTAATGGAATACGGATCATCTTGTTTTGACACACAACTTCCGCTTGGTTATCAGAAAGCCAGTCCATACCAACAACGACATCAAAGCTCCCAAGCTCAATAGGAAGTAAATTGATATTGAAAAGATGATCATTCAAATTCAAGGAACATCCTTGAATAACACTGTTAGTTTTGATTAACTTGCCATTAGCAAGTTCAATAACATAAGGAGTTTCTAGGTCTACCGTAGGCAATGAAATTAACGATGCGAATTCAGGAGAGATAAAACTTTATCTGCCCCTGTATCAAAGAGAACTGATGCGTAAAGATTATTAGGTAGAAACGTACCAGTAACAATATTTGCATCATGTCTCGCCTCGGTCGCACCAATCTGAAAAGCTCTCCCCCTAGCTTCAATTCCCGGATTGGTGTTATTGTTTGGACATTTTCGCATGAGATGGTCAGGGCTTCTGTAACATCAGTGCCGGAACCGTTACCGGAACAGTGATCTCTACAGTACATGAACAGTAAAACAGGTACGAATCATATACATTTTAGTACATTTCAGATTCACATCATTTATCATTGTCATTTTGTGTGTTCATAGAACAAACTCAGAAACAATTAGCAGAAACACAGTTCATAACAATGGTTCTTGAGTCAGATAATAATCCGGCAATACAGAACCATCATGTGATTATTTGTTTAGGATTTATTATGTATAAACGTATGTGAGGCCTTACGGAACAAAACACACGAATATTGTTATGTGAATGCTAAATTGACGGGTTATTCGTATAGGTGACGATCTGTCCGAATATATATCTGAAAGTTTAACGTTCTGAATAATATTCTATAATTAGAAAACAAGATTGAAAAGTATAGTTATCGTCGTATTCGTACGGGTGACGATTCGAACGAATACGCGCGACGACTGTACATTTCGATTTAAACAGTTAATTTTGTTTTAAATTTTTAATAAATGAGAACATATTAGTTAATTTATTAGGAATCACAACCTGGAATAATTTCTAATTTTATAATAGTATCGTTTCGTCTCGAAAACTACGCGAAACGACATTATTACGCGAAACCGAACGAAACCGAGCAACCGGATATCTTCCTAAACAATTAATGAACCATTAAGGCTCCAACCACCACCACAAGACCCAACCCACCCCTCTCATTTCGTCCACCTTCTTTCTCTCTCTAAAGGATTGTTCTCTCAACTTCTCTCTACAAGATCTTAGCCATTTCTCAGCGGATTCGAGTGTTCTCGGAAGCAATACGTTCCTCTTGCTGCGTAGATCAAGAAAGTACAGGCATTTCACGCAATCATCCGTCTATTTTGAGGTAAATAATCATGTTAGACTCGGTTTTATGGGGTTTTCACGAGCTTTATGGGTTTTGCTATTATAATCGAAACTAGCCACTTAAAACACTTAGATGATAATGTCTTACGTGGTTAGGAAGTGTTAGGGATGAATTGCAACAGGTTAGGATTCGAAATAAACGAAGAACTTGGAGTTTATTTGCAGGTTCGTGGGGCTAAGGTGCTGGTTGGTGACGCAGGTTCGCTGGCCGAACCCTACCCGAGCCACATGATACAGCCGAACCCTGCATGGTTCCTGCAACGAACCTATGTAGCTTCTGCAACGAACCCTGCAACGTCATAAGGCTCCTGCACCGAACCCTGTAACCTCACGAACCTACGAGCCTGGTTTCACCGAACCTTGCATGACCAAACTCTTAGCATTCTCACGAACCCAGTCGAACGAATCCTCAACCGAACCCTTGCTAAGTCAGCCGAACCCTATGCTACATTGTATTGGAGCCACGAACCCTAAGAGTTCGTTGGATTCAAGGTGCTAGCCGAACCCTACCTGGAACACATAGGTTCGTCTAATTCCATTTGAGCCGAACCCTAGTCAAACATAGCATAGGTTCGCTGCCCTAGCTGCTATGTCGAACATAATTGTTACTCAATTAGGTTAATTCGGAATAAAGGATCATCAAGAATAGTGATAAGAACATAAGAGATGGGTAGTTGGTCATTAACCTAAGTTCTAACAAAGAGTGGATCCAATAAGATGCATGCATGGGTTAAGTTATGCGTGTGTGCATGGCTTAAACAAATGTAGAAGTTGCATGGGAGTATGGAGTAAGGATTTCTATATCAAGATATCTTTCTAACATACAATAACAACTTAAAATGTGATATTTATATGAATAACATGGACATATAGGTCATATGGTTCCAACAATTTTGATTATGATCAAGAAAGAATCAAAAGGTTGTCATTGGGCTTAAGTTGGGCCCAATGGGATTGGATAAAGTCCATCACATGTTAACTGTCTATTCAATTTCAAATGATGATGTTCTTAATACAGAATTGGAAGTTGTGAATGTTTTCAATTAAAGTTAATAACTTTCTAAAATCTTGTTTAATTTGAAATGTAAATTATAAATGACACCGGTTTCTTTTAAGTTTATTAAGTTAATTGTAATGGTTTGATTTAAATACTTACTTTGATTTAATTGTTTGAGGATTTGTTGAAAAAGAGACAATGTAATTGTCTGGGAATGCTTTAAAAACAAAGGAAACTCTGCCAAAATTTTTCTAAAACATAAAAGAGTGCAATTATAACTAATCATGGGAATTGGGATCATAAGAAGGGTAATTAAGATAGAGTAGATCTTAGATACACTTAGTACTAAGACACTTAGTTGTACACACAACAAAACTCAAGGTCTTAGGCACAACGACTACTACGCGTACTTATTATATTCGAATTCTTATAAAATAACTCAGGAACCGAAGAAACTTAGCTTACATACAGGAGCGCGCATTTTGTGTTAGATCAAATTACATAGCAGCACAGGTGAGTTCATTGCCCCTTTTCTAACATTTTCGTTTTAAAACGCGGGGCTGAGAAGCATGCGTAAACTGTTTATTTAAATTGTTTACTTGAATGCTTTTAAATTATATGTTTTACATATGTATAAATGTTATCCTAGATCATATCTAGGAAGATTTTATGCAGGTTATTAACTGATTTACTTATTTATTAAGTGAATAATCAAGTTAAACTAAACTTTTCAACAAGTCAAAACATTTCAAACAAATCAAAACAAACATTTTGACAAATCAAGTGGGTGAATTCAAGGGATCAAATCAAACATTTTGACAAAACAAGTGGGTGAATTCAAGGGATCAAAACAAACATTTTGACAAATCAAGTGGGTGAATTCAAGGAATCAAATCAAACATTTTGACAAAACAAGTGTGGGACATCAAGACATCAATAAAACAATCTTTGCAAAGACAACATTCAATGTTCTACAAACCAAGTGTTTGTTGAACAATGAATCAAGTGTACAACCGATCAATGAATCTTGTATTCTATGATCAACACATCAAGTACATCTTGTGACAAAATCAGACAATCATTTTTAAGGGAAAATCTGGGAAATATCAGAGATAGCATACGCCAAAAACATTGACGAAACATAAAATCCTGCATTTCAAGAAGTCCTAGCTAGACCGTTTGACTTGTAGGTCGTATGTTTGAGGATATTTACAGTTTCCCTAACTACTAAGTACTTAGATTGACAGACTAGTCTACTCGAGTATGACCATAGGCCCCAATCATAAGGACTTAGATTTTATTAAATGTTTATTTACTTGTTTAATTAAGCATTTATAACTGTTTATACAATTGTGTGGTTGATCATATTGTGTGATGAACATATGAAATCAACAGTGGATTTCAAATGATTGTAATTACAGGGACGACAAACAGAAGAGTCATGGGTAAATGGTAGGGTAAAAATGCCTAATTATCATTAACAACAATGTCCTATGCGGATTAGTATGTGGTGGGATGGCGTCTGGGCGGGGTTGTAGCCTCGACTCAGGGGTATGCCCTATACATAAGCATACCGATCTGGATGATACATGTGGAGTTAATGAGGTTAGGGTCTTTACCAAAGGAGGTTTTCAAATCATTTTCAAATCATGTTCAAATCATGTTCAAATCATTTTCAAATACTAAACTATATGAACTCACCAACCATGTGTTGACCTTTATTTTTGCGTGACTTCTCAGGTGACGAACAGGTCAATTAGGAAGTCATTTCTTTTGGACTAGGACTTCAGATAGAAGACTTAGTATTTTGGACCTGCATACTTTTGAAGACATCATTATACAATTTATTTTGTATATCTTGTGTAAATACAAGATAGTTATTTTATGATGTTTACAATAGATTTACATTGTTAAATTATAAACAATACTGATGTAATTTAACTTTGTAATTCTATTTTATTTAGCATTTCTCATTTATATCATGTGCAATGTAAACAATCTGATCACTTCTGATTATCACTCCCGATATCGCGCCCCGGGAACCTTCCGCCCGACGGGGACTCCGATCCTACCCCGCCGGCTCGGGGTGTGACAGATTGGTATCAGAGCCATGGTTATAGAGAAATATAGGTCACTTATTTAAATGGTTTGGCCTAGACTATAACCTAGGGACCCTGCATGTAGAGAACATAGGAGTTAAGACTTATTTGCATATTGTCTTCTGTATTCGATCATTGCACTAACCGATAACTTTATTGGTTATGATCAGAATGCCTCCGCGAAGACAACCTCCTTTGATACAGCTACCACCACAAGACTTAGCTCCACACTCCTCCACACCGTCTCCGAATGACTCTCCACCACCACCTCCTCCACCTCCTCCTCCACCTCCTCCATTGATTACTCAAGCATCTGGTTCGGGCACAGCACCGACCATGGATCCTGCTACTATCGCTCTGGTGACGTTACTGAGTAGCCAAATGACAAATCAAATGAAAGAAGCAATACCGGAGATGTTTCTTCGTCTTCGTAATGAGATCCTCAACACTGGCAACACATCAGGAGAAGCTAGTGGAAATACTGGAGATTCATCTCATTACTCCTACAAGTCCTTTGTAGGATGTAAACCACCCAGCTTTAGTGGGTCTGAAGGCGCCGTTGGATTAATCCAATGGATTGAGAAGATTGAGGCAACATTGGATCTTTGCAGCTGCCCCGAACACAAGGTCCGTTACTCAGCGGGAACATTCAACAAACGGGCTCTGACCTGGTGGAATGGTCAGATCAACGCCCGAGGAAGAGAGGAAGCTATGGCAATTTCATGGGAAGACTTCAAAGCACTGCTGCGAACATAATTTTGTCCCAAGAATGAGCAGCAGAAGTTGGAGGTTGAACTATCCAACCATGTGATGAAGGGAGCTGATCACATGGGGTACACTACTCGTTACCACGAGTTAGTTGCTTTGGTACCAGATATGGTGCCAACTCTGGAGAAAAGGATAGACCGTTATGTGGGTGGACTTCCCGCCTGCATTCCGGGCATGGGTGTTTCAGCCAACCCTACTACTGTTGAATCTGCAGTGAGACTGTCTGGGAAACTCACTGACCTCATGGTAGCCTCTGGAGTTCTAAAGAAGGAGGCTGAACCCAGTAAGAACAAAGCAGAATCTTCAAAGAAACCCTCCCATCATCAGAAGAAGAAACAAAAGACCATCAAGAACTATGCAGTGGCCACACCTCTGCAATAAATAGCAGCAGCACCACAAAACCCCAACCGCAAACCTTACACTGGCATGTTTCCTCTGTGTGCCAAGTGTCAGTATCATCACCCTGCTGACACTCCCTGCAAGCATTGCACGGGATGTGGAAGAAAGGGCCATTGGGTCCAGTACTGCAGGATGACTCCTAATCAAGCAGTCAACAATGCTGCTTTGGCTCTCCCTCCACCAGCTAATCAGAACCATGGTGGATGCTATAACTGTGGCGAACAAGGCCACTTTGCGAAGAATTGCCCAAAGAAGGCTCAACCAGCAGTTCAAGCACCCCGTGGACGAGCATTTGCCATCGGAGCACCAGCTGCACGCCAGGACCCAAATGTGGTCACTGGTACGTTTCTCTTACATGACTTTTATGCATCTGTCTTATTTGATACTGGTGCGGATCAGAGTTTTATCTCTACCGATTTTGCATGCCAACTAGATTCAGTAGAGGAACAGTTAGACTCCCCTTACATTATAGAAGTAGCTAACGGGAAACAGATTACGGTTAGCACAGTTTATAAAAATTGCCCATTGACACTTAGTGGTCATATATTTGCCATCGATTTGATACCGATGGAGTTGGGTAGTTTTGACATCATTGTTGGAATGGATTGGCTTTCCTCTAACCGAGTGGAAGTTATCTGTTCTGAGAAGCTGCTTCGAATTCCATTGCCGAGTGATCGTGTATTGGAAGTAAAAGGGGATCAAGCAAAACGAAGTGTCAAAATCATTTCTTGCATAAAGGCGCGTAAGTGTTTACGGAAGCAGTGTGTAGCTTTTCTGGCTCATGTGGTGGAAAAGGAGAAAGACAAGAAGAAGATTCAAGATGTACCAGTAGTGAAAGAATATCCTGAAGTATTCCCCGAAGATCTGCCAGGTTTGCCACCTGTGCGACCGGTAGAGTTTCGTATTGACTTAATTCCTGGAGCAACCCCAGTTGCTAAATCTCCTTACAGGTTAGCACCTTCAGAGATGCAAGAATTGTCTAATCAATTACAGGAGCTACTTGACAAGGGTTTCATCAGACCGAGCTACTCACCTTGGGGAGCTCCGGTCTTGTTTGTGAAGAAGAAAGACGGATCGTTCAGAATGTGCATAGATTACAGGGAGTTGAACAAATTAACCATCAAGAATCGGTATCCTTTGCCGAGAATTGATGATCTGTTTGACCAACTGCAAGGAGCTCAATACTTCTCAAAGATTGACTTGCGGTCTGGATATCATCAACTGAGAGTTCAAGATGAAGACATACCGAAAACGGCCTTCCGAACCAGATACGGGCATTACGAATTTATGGTGATGCCCTTCGGATTGACAAATGCACCTGCGGTTTTCATGGACCTCATGAACCGTGTGTGCAAGCCGTACTTGGATCAGTTTGTCATTGTTTTCATTGATGACATACTGATTTATTCCAAGACCCAGACAGAACATGAGCAACACCTTAAAAAGATCTTGGAGCTGTTGAAGAAAGAACAACTCTATGCTAAATTCTCTAAATGTGAATTCTGGCTAAGTGAAGTTCAATTCCTGGGTCATGTGGTCAACAGCGAAGGAATACACGTTGATCCTGCCAAGATTGAAGCGATAAAGAATTGGGACACTCCAAAGACACCGACGGAGATACGGTCTTTTCTGGGATTGGCGGGTTATTATAGAAGGTTTATCTCAAACTTTTCTAAAATAGCTTTGCCTCTCACTAAGCTAACTCAGAAAAGTGAACCGTTTGTCTGGGAGCAGAAACAAGAAGATGCTTTTCAGACCTTGAAACAAATTTTATGTGATGCTCCAATTCTATCTCTCCCAGAAGGCTGTGATGATTTTGTTGTATACTGTGATGCTTCCCATCAGGGACTCGGTTGTGTGTTAATGCAACGGGATAAAGTCATAGCCTATGCATCAAGACAGTTAAAGGTTCATGAGAAGAACTACACTACTCATGATCTTGAACTGGGAGCAGTAATCTTCGCCTTGAAGATTTGGAGACATTACTTATATGGCACCAAGTGTACCATATTCACTGATCACAAAAGTCTGCAGCACATCTTTGATCAGAAGGAGCTTAACATGCTATAGCGCCGTTGGGTTGAACTTCTGAATGATTATGATTGTGTAATCAAATACCATCCGGGAAAGGCGAACGTTGTAGCCGATGCCTTGAGCCGGAAGGAACGGGTCAAACCCCTACGTGTTAGAGCAATGGGGATAACCGTGCAGACTAGTTTAAGTGACAAGATTGTTCAGGCACAGCAAGAAGCACTTGACCGGGGTAATCTGAAGAGGGAACTTGATTGCGGAGCAGAGAAACAGTTTGACACGAAGCCTGACGGTATGATCTACTACAAGGAACGTATATGGATCCCTGCGGTAGATGAATTGAGAAAACTTATCTTCGATGAAGCGCACAAGACTAAATACTCTGTTCATCCAGGCGCTGATAAGATGTACCAAGACTTGCGTGGATTTTATTGGTGGCCGGGAATGAAGAAAGACATAACCGAGTATGTCGGACAGTGTCTTACATGTGCGAAAGTAAAGGCGGAACACCAGAGACCGTCTGGTCTATTGGAACAGCCTGAGATTCCGCTCTGGAAATGGGAACAAATAGCTATGGATTTCATCACCAAGCTACCCCGCACTTCCAGTGGGCATGATACAATTTGGGTAATCATTGATCGTTTAACCAAATCTGCTCATTTCTTGCCCATGCGTGAGAACTTCACCATGGATAAACTGGCAAGATTATACATCAACGAGATAGTGGTACGCCACGGTGTGCCATTGTCTATTATCTCTGATAGAGACAGCAGATTCACATCCAGGTTCTGGCAATCATTGCAGAAATCTCTAGGGACACAGTTAAATCTGAGTACAGCTTACCATCCACAAACGGACGGTCAAAGCGAACGTACTATTCAAACCCTAGAAGATATGTTAAGAACGTGTGTATTGGACTTCGGTGGAAATTGGGATTCCCATTTGCCACTGATTGAATTCTCCTACAATAACAGTTACCACAGCAGTATCGGATGTGCACCATTCGAGGCTCTTTATGGCCGGAAATGCAGATCACCGATCTGTTGGACTGAAATTGGAGATAACCGAATAACTGGGCCAGAACTAATTCAAGAAACCACTGACAAGATAGCTCAGATTCAAAGAAGACTACAAGCAACAAGGAGCAGACAAAAGAGCTACGCCGACAAACGGCGCAAGCCGTTGGAATTCCAAGTGGGAGGTCGCGTAATGTTGAAGGTATCCCCATGGAAAGGCGTTGTACGTTTTGGAAGGAAAGGCAAATTAGCACCAAGATACGTGGGACCGTTCGAGATAATCGAGCGTATAGGTCCTGTAGCTTATCGACTGAGATTACCAGATGAACTCAGTGGAGTGCATGACGTGTTTCACGTCTCAACCCTAAAGAAATGCCTTGCTGACGAGTCTCTCGTTATTCCAATCGAAGAGATTCAAGTCGATGAACAGTTACATTTCATTGAAGAACCCTTAGAGATTATGGATCGCAAGGTTAAACAACTGAGGCGAAGCCGTATTCCTATTGTAAAGGTTCGATGGAATTCAAGACGCGGGCCCGAGTTCACTTGGGAACGTGAAGATCACATGAAGTTAAAGTATCCCCAACTGTTTGAAGAGGAAGCTGTACCTGATAACAACTATTAAATTTCGGGACGAAATTTCTCTAACAAGGGGAGACTGTAACATCAGTGCCGGAACCGTTACCGGAACAGTGATCTCTACAGTACATGAACAGTAAAACAGGTACTAATCATATACATTTTAGTACATTTCAGATTCACATCATTTATCATTGTCATTTTGTGTGTTCATAGAACAAATTCAGAAACAATTAGCAGAAACACAGTTCATAACAATGGTTCTTGAGTCAGATAATAATCCGGCAATACAGAACCATCATGTGATTATTTGTTTAGGATTTATTATGTATAAACGTATGTGAGGCCTTACGGAACAAAACACACGAATATTGTTATGTGAATGCTAAATTGACGGGTTATTCGTATAGGTGACGATCTGTCCGAATATATATCTGAAAGTTTAACGTTCTGAATAATATTCTATAATTAGAAAACAAGATTGAAAAGTATAGTTATCGTCGTATTCGTACGGGTGACGATTCGAACGAATACGCGCGACGACTGTACATTTCAATTTAAACAGTTAATTTTGTTTTAAATTTTTAATAAATGAGAACATATTAGTTAATTTATTAGGAATCACAACCTGGAATAATTTCTAATTTTATAATAGTATCGTTTCGTCTCGAAAACTACGCGAAACGACATTATTACGCGAAACCGAACGAAACCGAGCAACCGGATATCTTCCTAAACAATTAATGAACCATTAAGGCTCCAACCACCACCACAAGACCCAACCCACCCCTCTCATTTCGTCCACCTTCTTTCTCTCTCTAAAGGATTGTTCTCTCAACTTCTCTCTACAAGATCTTAGCCATTTCTCAGCGGATTCGAGTGTTCTCGGAAGCAATACGTTCCTCTTGCTGCGTAGATCAAGAAAGTACAGGCATTTCACGCAATCATCCGTCTATTTTGAGGTAAATAATCATGTTAGACTCGGTTTTATGGGGTTTTCACGAGCTTTATGGGTTTTGCTATTATAATCGAAACTAGCCACTTAAAACACTTAGATGATAATGTCTTACGTGGTTAGGAAGTGTTAGGGATGAATTGCAACAGGTTAGGATTCGAAATAAACGAAGAACTTGGAGTTTATTTGCAGGTTCGTGGGGCTAAGGTGCTGGTTGGTGACGCAGGTTCGCTGGCCGAACCCTACCCGAGCCACATGATACAGCCGAACCCTGCATGGTTCCTGCAACGAACCTATGTAGCTTCTGCAACGAACCCTGCAACGACATAAGGCTCCTGCACCGAACCCTGTAACCTCACGAACCTACGAGCCTGGTTTCACCGAACCTTGCATGACCAAACTCTTAGCATTCTCACGAACCCAGTCGAACGAATCCTCAACCGAACCCTTGCTAAGTCAGCCGAACCCTATGCTACATTGTATTGGAGCCACGAACCCTAAGAGTTCGTTGGATTCAAGGTGCTAGACGAACCCTACCTGGAACACATAGGTTCGTCTAATTCCATTTGAGCCGAACCCTAGTCAAACATAGCATAGGTTCGCTGCCCTAGCTGCTATGTCGAACATAATTGTTACTCAATTAGGTTAATTCGGAATAAAGGATCATCAAGAATAGTGATAAGAACATAAGAGATGGGTAGTTGGTCATTAACCTAAGTTCTAACAAAGAGTGGATCCAATAAGATGCATGCATGGGTTAAGTTATGTGTGTGTGCATGGCTTAAACAAATGTAGAAGTTGCATGGGAGTATGGAGTAAGGATTTCTATATCAAGATATCTTTCTAACATACAATAACAACTTAAAATGTGATATTTATATGAATAACATGGACATATAGGTCATATGGTTCCAACAATTTTGATTATGATCAAGAAAGAATCAAAAGGTTGTCATTGGGCTTAAGTTGGGCCCAATGGGATTGGATAAAGTCCATCACATGTTAACTGTCTATTCAATTTCAAATGATGATGTTCTTAATACAGAATTGGAAGTTGTGAATGTTTTCAATTAAAGTTAATAACTTTCTAAAATCTTGTTTAATTTGAAATGTAAATTATAAATGACACCGGTTTCTTTTAAGTTTATTAAGTTAATTGTAATGGTTTGATTTAAATACTTACTTTGATTTAATTGTTTGAGGATTTGTTGAAAAAGAGACAATGTAATTGTCTGGGAATGCTTTAAAAACAAAGGAAACTCTGCCAAAATTTTTCTAAAACATAAAAGAGTGCAATTATAACTAATCATGGGAATTGGGATCATAAGAAGGGTAATTAAGATAGAGTAGATCTTAGATACACTTAGTACTAAGACACTTAGTTGTACACACAACAAAACTCAAGGTCTTAGGCACAACGACTACTACGCGTACTTATTATATTCGAATTCTTATAAAATAACTCAGGAACCGAAGAAACTTAGCTTACATACAGGAGCGCGCATTTTGTGTTAGATCAAATTACATAGCAGCACAGGTGAGTTCATTGCCCCTTTTCTAACATTTTCGTTTTAAAACGCGGGGCTGAGAAGCATGCGTAAACTGTTTATTTAAATTGTTTACTTGAATGCTTTTAAATTATATGTTTTACATATGTATAAATGTTATCCTAGATCATATCTAGGAAGATTTTATGCAGGTTATTAACTGATTTACTTATTTATTAAGTGAATAATCAAGTTAAACTAAACTTTTCAACAAGTCAAAACATTTCAAACAAATCAAAACAAACATTTTGACAAATCAAGTGGGTGAATTCAAGGAATCAAATCAAACATTTTGACAAAACAAGTGGGTGAATTCAAGGGATCAAAACAAACATTTTGACAAATCAAGTGGGTGAATTCAAGGAATCAAATCAAACATTTTGACAAAACAAGTGTGGGACATCAAGACATCAATAAAACAATCTTTGCAAAGACAACATTCAATGTTCTACAAACCAAGTGTTTGTTGAACAATGAATCAAGTGTACAACCGATCAATGAATCTTGTATTCTATGATCAACACATCAAGTACATCTTGTGACAAAATCAGACAATCATTTTTAAGGGAAAATCTGGGAAATATCAGAGATAGCATACGCCAAAAACATTGACGAAACATAAAATCCTGCATTTCAAGAAGTCCTAGCTAGACCGTTTGACTTGTAGGTCGTATGTTTGAGGATATTTACAGTTTCCCTAACTACTAAGTACCTAGATTGACAGACTAGTCTACTCGAGTATGACCATAGGCCCCAATCATAAGGACTTAGATTTTATTAAATGTTTATTTACTTGTTTAATTAAGCATTTATAACTGTTTATACAATTGTGTGGTTGATCATATTGTGTGATGAACATATGAAATAAACAGTGGATTTCAAATGATTGTAATTACAGGGACGACAAACAGAAGAGTCATGGGTAAATGGTAGGGTAAAAATGCCTAATTATCATTAACAACAATGTCCTATGCGGATTAGTATGTGGTGGGATGGCGTATGGGCGGGGTTGTAGCCTCGACTCAGGGGTATGCCCTATACATAAGCATACCGATCTGGATGATACATGTGGAGTTAATGAGGTTAGGGTCTTTACCAAAGGAGGTTTTCAAATCATTTTCAAATCATGTTCAAATCATTTTCAAATCATTTTCAAATACTAAACTATATGAACTCACCAACCATGTGTTGACCTTTATTTTTGCGTGACTTCTCAGGTGACGAACAGGTCAATTAGGAAGTCATTTCTTTTGGACTAGGACTTCAGATAGAAGACTTAGTATTTTGGACCTGCATACTTTTGAAGACATCATTATACAATTTATTTTGTATATCTTGTGTAAATACAAGATAGTTATTTTATGATGTTTACAATAGATTTACATTGTTAAATTATAAACAATACTGATGTAATTTAACTTTGTAATTCTATTTTATTTAGCATTTCTCATTTATATCATGTGCAATGTAAACAATCTGATCACTTCTGATTATCACTCCCGATATCGCGCCCCGGGAACCTTCCGCCCGACGGGGACTCCGATCTTACCCCGCCGGCTCGGGGTGTGACAGCTTCCACATTTGTAGCATGACCGGTTGGTTTGAGTGGTTTGTCGTGGTGCTTGGTTTGGTGTTTGAGCAGGAAAGTTGCAATATTTAGCATAATGTCCAACTCGGTTACAGTTCAGACAAACATGACATGGTCCTGTGTGATGGAATGGACACTTATTGCATTTGGGCGCCTGCCCAGTATAAGCTTTCCTCTTAGGAATAGCAGCACCATAGTTTTTCACAGTTGGCTTGCTCTGGGTGATCTCAGCCGGAGCTTTCGCCTTGGTTTTGCCAAACCGCTTTCGTTTGGTACCTTTCGACACATTAGAGGTACCAACATCTCTACGGCTGTGAGCCGTTTGAGGTTTCAAAGACAGAGTACCACTCCTTACCGCCTCATTGGTAAGCTTAGTGGTCAAAAGAATCGTATGTTTCAGAGTTGTAGGATCAGCAGCAGTCACCATTCCCCGAATCTGGGGAATCAAACCCTTAATGTACTTCTCGATTAAAGCTGCTTCCGTAGGAAACATATTGGGAAGTAAACAAGTAAGTTCGTGAAACCGATCAGTGTAAGCCAGACAATCAGCACCGATCATAGAGTGATTCCAGAATTCCTCCTGGAGTTTTTGAATTTCAGTGATTGGGCAGTACTCTGATCTAATCAGAGTTTTGAAATCATTCCAGCCCATTGAGTCAACTGTAGCTGAACACAAAGTCTTGGCCTGGGTATTCCACCAGGTCAAAGCTGAGTCTTTCAGAGAACAGGCAGCTTAAGACACCTTATGCTCTGCCAAGCATTGGCTGATTTTGAGTTTGGTTTCCATTTCCTCGATCCACCATAAAAGACCAGCCGCTCCTTCCTTGCCTGTAAAAGTAGGAGGGTTGCAAGAAGCAAAGTACTTATATGTACACCCTTGCTGTGGTGGATCAAGAACAGTTGTTTTTGTGATTGTTGCACCGGTGATAGTATGAGTTTCGACGTGACCACCAGTAGCATTATGTTCAGCATGATCGTGTTCCTCACCCGAACCTGAGGTGATATGTGGTTGGTGTTGTGTCAGAACACCATAAGCAGATAGTTGTTCACGCACAATTCGTGCTATCATAGCTTCATTTGTTTCAGATCCACTTGTACCAGCAGGTGGAACAGTGCTTGCTCCAGGGTTCACTGGTGGAGCAGTATTTGTTTCCAAGTTCCCAGGTGGAACCACGTTCACTTCCGGATTAACATGCGGATCCAGATTCGATTCAACATTCACAGGTGGGATTTGATTTTGTTTAGGGTTTGTAATGTTCTGAGCCGCTTTCTTAGCTGGTCGACCTCTTTTAGGAGCCATTAATCTGCTCACAAGCAGACAAACTTAGGTCAGTTTAAGAACATTAAAGATATAACCCGTTCTATCACATAAATACAATCATATTCAGTTACACTGAAAGTTTATATTGAAATGTGATTATAAAGAATACAATATAACTACATGTATTTAGTCCAGACATGTTCGCAATACACACAGATCACACAGATGTTTGTAGTTATACTTAGTCCTATTATTTCAAAAACATGTTAGAGTATTACCCAGCTTGCATTGCAGCACAGGTTTTTAGAGATATGTTCATACAGGACTAGGATATGTTCTCACACAAGTTCTCTGATATGTTCTCAGTTCATGCACTAAATTTGTTCTCATACAAACAATAGATATGTTCTCGTACAGTATGACTCTCGTACTGTACTTTAGTAACAAATATGTTCACACTTAGATATATTGCTCCCGTACTGTATTTCAGCGAAATATATGTTTTTAGTTTGATATATTCGCATACAGTATTGCTCCCGTACTGTATTTCAGCGAAATATATGTTTTTAGTTTGACATGTTCTCATATTGATACGTTCGTATACAGTTATGTTCTCACACAGAAGAATTAATTATAGTTCACACATCACACACATAGTTCATTATACAGATAGATATACAATATCACCCATGTTATTATACTATCATAGTTTTATACATCACAAAGTTTTAATACAAGAACTATCAGAAACAATAACATCAACACTAACTACCGGGGATCCATTTCACAATCAAAACTTCCCCTCTACATTACATACTAACAACCTATTCGTCTGTGCATAAGATATCCCAAAAAGAACTACATGAACATACTATCGTAAAAAGTACGATAAACAGGAAAACATCATGGCTACTGCCGCCATAATCACGCCCAAAACTATCATCTTAGTCTCAAAACCGGCCATCCCAAGCCAAATCAGAAACTCTCTCACCCTCACCACTCCTGCCCTCAACAACTCAACCTGCTGCCAAAAGGTAGCAATAATCCTCCGCACCCACGTCCTACACAACCGCTCCTCCACCGAAGTCCTCCACGCCTGTGTGTCTACCTCTAATGTGTTAACTCGATCTATAATGGTCAAGTGAGAAGTCAAAATCTCTAATACAGTGCTACGAGTATCGTCTATCATAGCACTCTGCTACTGTATATCTTGACGCATCCCTTGCAGATCCTGAGTGACCTGCTGTAGCTGGGCTCTCCACTCAGCTTGGTGAGAGGATTCTCCCACCTCATGTATGGTCTGTGGCTCATCTCGGGGAGCCATCTGATGTCTCGGGGGTAGCCCCGTAGTCTTGCGGGCTTGTCCCCGCATCCGTCGTAATTCGTCCCACGCGGGGACTCTCCGTGGAGAGGAGTCCTGTTTCCTCTCAGCAGAAGTATGAACCAAGGGTGAATGAGGGGGACTGGGTAGAATGGGGGCTACTGGTGGTAGTACTGATGATGGTGGTGGTGTAACAGGTCTGGGGGATGATGGTGTGTGTGGTCCTGCAGGGGTCGCCTGAGAGGCTGCAGATGAAGCCTCACTAGGATCCGAGTCTGATCCTGCACTAGAACTCGGGGTGTCGTCCAACCTCAGATAGGGAAATCTCTGGTAAATATACTGTTCGGCTTGATCGGCCATCGCCATACAATAAAAATTTCTAATCAGTATCATGACGTAAATATTAAATAACAATATTTAATATGAACATGATATGATGCTTCTTCCTATCTCAAAACAACTATTCGTCCTTATAGTTATTAATGTTCTGCTTGAATTAAATTAAACTAGAATGCACACGTGTTGCAAATTTCAGTTATGTTGGCTTTATTCAAAACAAGTGTTGTTCAGTATTAATGTTCGGTGCTCTCTGTGTCACTATTCGACCCTATGGTTATAGTCTAGGTCTCTAAGTCAACCTAAATTCTATAACCTGTGGCTCTGATACCACCCTGTCACAACCCCACCTCTCGTCACCTCATGTATGATGTCACTGAACCGGTTGCGGAAGTATAGTGGTGATGTCTCCGAGGTGAGGGGTGACTTACTTGATCCGATATCACAAGCACACAGATTAACTTACAGTAAATACATTAGAAGGTTCGTCATTAACATCCACATTACAGTCTACAACTAAGTCTATTTAATTACAACTAATTTATTCAAGTGCAATTATCCCAAAAGTGCATCCTCACCGGTTCTTACTGTTTACCTGCAAAAAGGTTTGAGTTTGAAATGTCAGCACAAAGCTGGTGAGTTCAACAGTTCAATTTAAAACAATATGATATGATAAGCATGTTCTCAAAAGTTCAGTTCCGGATAACCATGGGACCCATATCTAGTTCCTTTCGGACGTCTAGTTCTGTTCTCAAGATATTACCCGTCGGTACATATCTTAGTGCCTCATTGTCTTAATGTCTATCATACCATTAAGAAGTTCTGGAAACAGATAACAAACATTCACACAAGGGGAGATGCAATCCTCCCAACGAATGGGGTGTCAACCAATAATACTATTAATGTTTTCTGTTCGGCCACACATGGGTTCACTAGATACAGTTCAAGAATGAGGACTTTTAGTTCAATGATAGAGTTCAGTTCTACAGGCAAAATCCCATGAAATCCCACAAAAATCACATGAAATCCCACAAAAATCACATGAAATCACACAGATATCATTGATGCATATCATATGTTCAGACAACAGTTTACAGAGTTACCCCGATGTTTATAAAATATTAAAAAGAAAAGGGGTTGTACGAAACTCACCTGATGATATAAAGGTAGCAGAATATCTCCCAACTGATAACAAAGGGTGATTCTGCATTTAGTTATGTTTAATGAGTTATTTATGTTCTAGTTTACTGATTAGATCTTTCTAAACGTTCAATGTCAAAGACATTGCTTTGTAAGTCATCAAACCGATATTAAATGTTTAATTGATTAATTTGTTATCATATCATACAATGTATGATAATGTAGGAACCTACATTGCATTAGATTCCTAATACAAGGTTGATGACATTCTTGATTAATCAGAATAGTCTTGGATTAACCAAATAGTTAATGTTGTTGATTATTATGCTAAAACAGTTTCTAGATGGCTTAATGGCTTAGGAATGATCAATCCTTTGTTATTGTTTACCCAAATATCATGAAATGTCACAATGTAGTATTTTAATAGGTGTAACAACCAAGTTTAACATACTAATCTGACTGTTATCATAAACATCAGATAATCGTTCCAATGAGTATGTTAATGATTGTGATTAGTTTGAAACACTTGGATTTAGCCTTGCATTTCAAGGATTAACCCAACTAATCACCTACATTGTTATAATCAAATGGATTAATCCATTATAATCATGGATATGGTTTCATGCAAACCGGGCATTACAACGGATCAAAACAAGGATTTAACCGTTAAAACTTCGTGTTCTTTATTTATAATCAATCCTAGCCATCATCTAGGCAATAATCAACAATCCTAACTATGTCATTACGTTCAAAATCAAGATCTAATCAATCAAAATCAAACTGGAAGGTTTAAACGGATCATTACCTAATCTGTCGGATATCTGCGGTTAAAACGACGATCAGAACTTGTAGAAATGATCCCTGGTGCGATCCTTGGCTTCTGATGGGCTTAAAATGATGTTTTGATGGTGGAAGCAGCTGGTTCTTCGCCTGGAAATGAAGCAGAAGCGAGTAGAAGAAATAAAATTTCATCTTGCATGAAATCTGATGAAGTAGATCAGATTGTTGCAGCGCCACACCCGTCGCGTACCGCGACGAGGTGCCAAAAAGGTCTTCGCGTACCGCGAAGCTTTTCGGGAATTTCAGATATTTTTCATGCATCGCGTACCGCGAAGGAAGCTCAATTTCTCCATTGCGTACCGCGACGAGCCCATTCGATCATCACTTAGAAATTTTTCTTCGTTTTTCGATTCCGGGCAATCCAGGACTCCGTTTTGTGCACGGTTTTCGCCCACGTTCATCATTTTTCGTGTACTATCAACCTGTAGTAATTTCACTTGCCAAATTAGCGCGGATTTCTAGAACAATCAAATGTGATCACACCATTAATGACGTAATCGTCGTATGCAACTGTCACAAAACGTCTCAGGCGAACCTGTGAACAAACCTCTCAGGCGAACCTTTCCATCAAATCTACTCACAAACCTTTCAAACGAACCTCCAAGCGAACCTTTTGAAATTCAATTTTATTTAAAATTTCAAACAAACCAATGTTTTAATGTTTCAAAGTCAAAGACAAATAATCAAAAAATCATTGATTTAACATGAGATAAAAGAAAAAATCTTTTTGTAATTTTTAAATTTTAGAACAAACAGACTACAAATTTAACAAATCTAACTATGAAATATAAACTAACAAAACAATCACCTATTTTTGTTTGAGAAAGATCCAAACATGAGATCATATTGTATTACAATTATTAACACACCTGATTGAATTAATGAATATATTTAACAGCAAATTACACTTCAAAGATGATTGTCAGTATAAAACCTCTTTAAGTTTAATTACTTAAATAAGATATCAAATAAAAACAAAACTATCAAATACTTTATGTTTTCCATTTACTTGAACACATCCCCGATTTATGAATAACTAATTAAACAATAATGTTCTTGAAAAAATATATTTCAATTTTAACTACCTTGACCATGCAAAAACAAAACAGAATTTCTTTTGAAAATAACAAAATATAAAACAACTTGAATTTGTTCAAAATATTAGAATCAAGGTTGATACTTATGTATGCTCAGATGATCTAGAAAATGAACGAAACAATAATTTAAGATTAAGCTTTTAACAACCAGATCGATATTTTCATATACGCAGAGATTATCCAAAACTTAATCAATAACTAAGAAAACAAACTTGAATCATTTAAAGCTATAACAATCAGGTCGATACGCAAGTATACGCAAAGAATGTTTCAACTTTAAACTAAAACAAAAGAAAAACAAAATTAGAATATCTTTTGAAAATTAAACTCATGATCAAAACTAGTAATTTAACTTTTGTTCAAGAAACATTTTGTAAAATTAACTACCACTCATTCAGGACAAAACTAAGTACTGTATTCTAAGCATCTGTTTCTCATAAAGAATAATCAAAATTTTGTCAAATGATATCTCAACTAAGTTATAAACCTACCAACATATCATACTAAGTAATTGTAACTGCTCTTTATGTTTTTGTTATAGAATGATACAGATGTCTTTCCAACTGCTATATTGTACTATCATTTATCATATGGTCGAATCAATTTCTCAGAATTTTAATTTTTTAAATGTTTTTGTGTTTTTGATTTTTCAAATGTTTTTGAGTTTTTCAAAATTTTCTCCCCCTAAAAACTAAAACACAAAACAAACAAAACAATTAAAATATATGATGTTAATTCAATAAAAATTGATTACGAAGGAAATTGATTTGATATTACCTCACCCATAACCCGAATGCCATTTAATTTGAGTAAATACTCAAAACGATTTTTATCAAAGGCTTTGGTGAGAAGGTCTGCTCGTTGCTCATTTGTATGTATCTTCACCACATCAATAAGTTTCTTTTCACAGCAATCGCGCATGAAATGAAACCTAATATCAATGTGTTTAGGACGTGAATGATACACAGGATTCTTTGTGATAGCAATAGCAGCCTCGTTATCAACATGAATTGGGGTTGTTAGAAAATTCAAACCATTGTCTTTCATCTGTCGTTGTATCCACAAAACTTGCGAACAACAATTGGCAGTTGCTACATACTCAGCCTCACAGGTTGAAGTAGCAACAGATGTTTGCTTTTTACATTGCCAAGAAACTAAACGCTCTCCCAAAAACTATGCACATCCAGTTGTGGATTTCGCATATGTCTTACATCCTCCATAGTCAGAATCACTGTAGGCATGGAAGGAAAAGTTATCATCCTTAGGATACCATAGACCGGTGTCTGGTGTTCCCTTCAGATAATGAAGGATTCCCTTGACTGCAATCAGATGTGACACTTTGGGTTTTGATTGATATCTATCACAGATACTTGTAGCAAATACAATATCTGGTCTTGAGGCAGTTAGATACATCAAACTACCAATAATTCCACGATAAAGAGTAGGATCAATGATCTCCCCCTTAATATTAGGCTCAATCCCGTGATTAGGCTGAATGGACATGGAAATTGGTTTGGAATCAAGCATGCTAAACCGTTTTAGCACATCTTGAATATATTTTGTCTGATGAATGAAAATTCCATCATCAGTTTGATCAATTTGCAATCCCAGAAAAAATTTGATGTCTGACATGGCACTCATCTAAAATTTCTCAATCACCACCTCTTTAAATTCCAAACACATTTGTTCATCGGTAGATCCAAAGATAATATCATCTACATAGATCTGAACAAGAATAATATCCTTGCCATTTTCCCGATAAAACAAAGTTTTGTCAATCTGACCCCTATTGAACCCGTGTTCAATAAGATGAGTCGATAACGTCTCATACTAGGCACGCGGAGCCTGATGTAGACCATACAGTGCTTTGTCCAAGAGGTAAACCTAATCTCGGTGGATAGGAACCTCAAAGCCCGGTGGCTAACAAACATACACTGTTTCCTTCAAAGAACCATACAGAAATGCAGACTTGACATCCAACTGAAAAACTTTGAATTTTTTGTGAGCAGCAAAAGCAAGAAAAAGCCTAATTGCTTCTAGCCGCGCCACAGGTGCAAACACTTCATCGTAATCAATTCCTTCAACTTGTTTGAAACCTTGAACCACTAAACGAGCTTTGTTGCGAACAATTACGCCTCGGTCATCTCGTTTGCATCTTAATACCCATCTAGTGCCAATTTTCTTCTCGCCTTTTGGCAAATCAACTAAGTGCCAAACACCTAACTTCTGAACTGATTTAACTCTTCTTGCATTGCCTCCACCCACCCAGGCAGGCTCACGCAACGCTTCAGTAACATTCTTTGGCTCTATCTGAGAAATAAATGCAGAATGCATCTAGAGCTCTTGACTGCCATGCGTTCTTTCTAACTCCGCATATAAACTCTCCTCATTTGTGACTTGATGTCGTGTCTGTACACCAGCAGCTGGATTTCCAATGATCTGATCAACAGGGTGATTTACATGAACTCTAGTGATAGGCACTTGCGGGACTTCCACATTATGATCAAGATTTGTAATATTCTGATCAATGTCTTGATCATGAGAAATAGCATCTCCAAAGACATCTTGATCATCATCAGATGACCAATCATCATTAATTACTTCTGAAACGCCTTCCTCATGTGGAGTATGATTACCATTCTCAGAATGATGAGAAATACCTTGATCTTCAGAATTCTGCAAATCATATAACATTTGTAAGATTATTTCATCATCAGAAACATTTGGAGACAAATTAAAAGACTCAAACAGTTTATCATAATCAAAAAGCCAATCTGGTCCTTTTCCGTTAAATATAGGTGTATGTCTTTGAACATCCACATGATACCATAATTCCACAACACCCGTACGTTTATTAAACACACGTTTGTTAGGAAGACTGTAGCCAAGAAAGAAACCCTCTTCAACTTTAGAATTGAATTTTGAATCTTCCTTTAGCATGGCACAAGGACCCCCAAAAGGTTCCAAGTGTTCCAAATTAGGTTTTCGATTCTGAAGCAGTTCATAGCATGTTTTATTGTTTCTTTTAACAATCAAAACTCTGTTACGAGTAAAACAAGCTGTAGCCACAGCTTCACTCCAAAATGTAATGGGGAGTTTAAAATCATCTAGCATTGTTCTTGCAGACTCAATCAACGTTCTGTTCTTTCTTTCAGCTACACCATTCATTTGGGGATCATATGGTGCACTGAATTGCTGCTAAATGCCCTTTGAATCGCAAAATTTCCATTTGATGATTCTTAAACTCAGTCCCATTATCTGAACGTACACGCCTTACTCTCAAATATATAATGTCTCCAACCTATTAATCAACAAAACAAAATTTTCATAAGTATTTGATTTATGCTTTAAAAACATTACCCATGAAAATCTAGAAAAGTCATCAGTCACCACAAAACAATAAGATTCACCACCTATACTTTTCACATTGATTGGTCCGAACAAATCCATGTGAAGAAGTTCAAGTGGCTTATCAATAGAAAACATTGTTTTCGTTTTGTGTGACTTCTTTTTCTGTTGACCCTTTTTGCATGACACACACACATCAGGAAGTCTAAAGTGTTTAACTGGTACACCCTCAACTAAATGATTGTGTATAAGATGATTCATCTTCCTAATATGAATATGTCCCATCCTTCGATGCCAAGAATGTGTATCTTGCTCTGTTGCCTTGGACACCAAACAAGTCTCCACATTATTCACCGTCTCTGCCTTCGCCATGTCAGGTACATATAAATCTTTGCTCCGATTAGCTGTCATCAGAATCCACTCCTCAGGAATCTGAAATCTTTGCTTAAGTACATAACACCTGTCTTTATCAAACATCACTTTCTATCCTTTGTCACAAATTTGTGAAACACTCAACAAATTGTTAGTTAATTCTTTGCAAAAATTAACATTATCAAATGAAACCTTCCCATTCGTCAAACTACCCAACCCAGTAATTTGACCTCCTTTGTCTCCTGCAAAGTTCACATAACTTCCTTTTATTTTCCTGAAATCTTTCAACAAATTCAACTCTCCAGCCATGTGTGGTGAACATCCACTATCAACAATCCAACTACTATTGATATGGCCCATGGATGCCACCTACACAATAAATTAAAATTCTATCAGTATCAAAGGGATGACTCCCGCCATTTCGGCGTCGAGTCTCCCTGAAGGGACCCCTGCCATTCTGTTGTGATGAACTACTCGAAGACCCATCATCACTGTTTCCATTTTCCTTCCCAGAAATTTGATCACCTGACCTGTTTTTCAATTTCCAAAATTATTTTGAGTTAAAAGATGGTTTTGAAAATGATTTTGAAAGTGCCTTGTCAAAAGAATCATCATCAGATGATGTCACAATTTTCACAAGCTTTTTCACATTTCTTTTGTTATCAAAAACTCGTTTCTTCTGATTAATTTCTTCTTTCACCCAAACACAATCAGGATCAAATTCCGAAGAACTCTCTTTTCTTCTTTACTAGGGTTCATTTTTCTAGGACTTGTACCAGATCTATTCACCCAACTCTCATCATCTGAACTCTTTCTGATCTTGTTGTTTGGACAATTAGCAGAAATATGTCCTTTTCCACAACAAGTAAAACACTTTCGTGTTTCTCTTGGTGAAAAAGACCTAAAGCTGCTACAATCAGTAGAACTGAAATCCGAA
This sequence comes from Mikania micrantha, assembly GCA_009363875.1. NCBI lineage: Eukaryota > Viridiplantae > Streptophyta > Magnoliopsida > Asterales > Asteraceae > Mikania > Mikania micrantha. Next base: position 33,936,126 of record CM018698.1, on the reverse strand, counting down.
TCACAATCAGCACTTAGATGACCAAACTTACCACAACGGTAACATTTTTTATCTTTCAGATGATTCTTTGATTTTGGTTCATCATAATACTTTGATGAAAGGAAAGGTTTAGAAGCAACCTTTGCAGATGAGAATCTGTTTCTCAAACCAGTTGATTTTATCTTTGAATTAGTCTTTTTGTTTTGAAAATTTTTTGATTTGTCTTTACGTCCAACTCCAAACTTATCAAAGAAAAAATCCACTTTGTCAACCTTTTTAGAAATCACATTATGCTTTTGAAAAATACCACTAGACTCTCCTTGATGTGTAGTAGATGACTTTACATACACAATCGGTTTGAGAGTAGTGGTTGTTTTGGTTTTCATCTTTGGTTTGGAAACTAGATTTGGTTTAATCACCACCTTCTCAACTGGTTTCATCTCAACTTTTGACTTCTGAGACTTCATACTCTTTTTATCACCAGTTTTAACTAGATAACCATTCTGTCTCAAAATATCAGGTGAATATTCTGATTCAGTGATGTCTTCAATAATAGGAGCATCACTATCAAGAGACACTTTTTCAGCAGATGATGATCCTCCAGCAATTTCAATGACATGTTCAGACCCATGTTCATCCAAAGAGACAGGATGAACTTCCAAATTCAGATCAATTTGTGGTCTTGGAACATAGCTGGAAGGAGGTGGTACTGCATGAAAACCTAATCCAATAGTATCATTCGATGATCTTTGCATGGCAGCAAAGTAATCGATGACATACTGAGAATTTTGATAATTTTCAAGCTTGCTCTTATTCATTTCAGCTTCTGCTTTTGCTGCTGATAAATCAACTTTCAGCTTTTGCATTGATTCGAGATGCACAGAAACTGCATGATTATTTTGTAAAACATTGATTTTCAACTCTTCATTTTCTTTTCCTAAATCAATTATCTTTTTGTCAAAAGCTTTTTCTCTTGAAATTAGCTTCTTGTTAGCTTCTCTGCACTCTACCAGTTCAGCAGTCAACTGAGCATTCATCTCTTTCAATTTATTAATGATCTCTAACAGATCATCATGTACCTCATCAACCTTCTCTTTGCCTTTGCCTGTGTCTTCATCCATAGAAGCCATAAAAACACCCCCAATCATAACCTTCATCAGCTTGACTCACTAAAGCTTTTGATGACTCTTCAGACTTTTCTTTCTTCTTCTGATAACCTTCTTTTGGTTTGAAAGGATTTAAATTTCCTTGCTTCTTCAGATTCTTGCATTCTCTAGCAAAATGGCCTAACTCACCACAACTGTAACACTGAGTAGTCTTTGGATTAAATCCAAACTTGGTGTTTCGATCAAAAGTGAATTTCTTCCCAGTTTTCTTTTCATATGTATTGATTCTTCTGATCACACTTGCCAATGCCCATTGAGTGTCAATCAACTCCATCTCATCATCATCAATTTGCTCATAATCTTCAAATGTAAGATTTGAGTTTCCAATCTTTCCTGTTGTTCATCATAAGCACTGACTACACATGACAAAACTGACATATGATCCCGCATAGCCTCTACAGTTACTTTCCCCAGATTTGTTGTATTCAGCTGAACAAGAGTTGTTGTTGAGTCACATTTCTTCTCTTTCACAGAATAAGATGAACTAGAACTCGCAGATACAGAAGGTGCAGGAGTACTATCAGAAGTACTAGAAACAAATGCTGTCTGAATCTTTTTAGAGGAAACATGTGGTGTAACCACAGATGCACCGTATAAAGAAGGATCTTGAGTAATATTCACTCTTCTTGCTTTTCTCTTATCCTTCATCTCCTGTTCTTCTAGCTTTTGAATAAATTCCACCAATGTCATTCCTGGTAGATTTTCTCTCAAGATTTGCACAAATGAATTCCACTTTTCAGGCAACGCATCTGCAAAGCAATCTATCTTTCCTCTTTAGTGCATTCAATTCCACACTTCCTGACTTCAGTCAATAAATGCCTTTATCTTGTTATTAAGGCTTCAAGACTCTTATTGCCAATAAATTGAAGTTCTCAAACTCTTTACGTATATCAGTGGGTTTCATCTTCTTTAACTTGGTATTTCCCTCAATCTTTGCTTTCAAAGCATTCCACAAACCATATGAGGTTTTGTGTTCATCAAATTGATGAAGTATCTGATTAGGGATTTCTTGGCTCAACATCCAGTAAGATTTCTTCTCAGAATCGTATTTCTTTCTCTGATCAACATCCAATCTCTCAAGGGTTTGATCCAAATCTGTCCCCACCACCTTAGGTCTTTCATAAGGTGATAAAATCCTTTCCCACAGATTAGTGTCAGTTCCATTTAGATGTGTTTCAAATCTTCCTTTCCAATTCTCGTAATCTGTCAAATCAAGTAACTTTGGAACTTTGTTTGTACTTCCAACCACAGTTTCACTAATCAAAATGCTATGTATCTTAGAATTCTGACTAGCTACAACAGCAAACATCTCAGCCATGGTTTTAAATTTCTAATCAGCGAACCTCTGATGACAAATTCACTTCACGAACCTTACTACCAGGCGAACCTCCAATAATCCTTGATCTGAGCGAACCTCAATTCACGAACTTGAGACAAACCTTTAACTCACGAATCTGATGCAACGAACCTTGAGACAAACCTATCTCACGAACCTGATGCAGCGAACCTTGAAACAAACCTGATCTCATGAACCTTGAGACCAACGAACCTTGATCAGACGAACCTCTGCAGAAACCTTCAACGAACCTTTTCAAAATCTCTAAACGAACCTCAGAAAAATCTCATTAACAGCGAACCTCTTTCTTCAGCTATTCACAGGTTCGGCTCATGAACCTGTTCTTCAAAATTCAAAATTTTGGGGGGATAACCTTCCAAATTCGAAGAAAATCCTTCAAAAATCCCCAATTTGCACCACAAATCTTTTAATTGTAATGTTCCACAGCAATAGATGATGACATTACACTCAAAACAGCAATCAAACACAAAGAAAACTAGAATTTTGATCCATTTCTTGATCTTTTATAACTCCAAATGCTTGTAGATCTTGAAAATCTTGTATAGAACTCCACCAAAGTTCTGATACCACTATTGATCTACTGATTTTGATCTTGATCGTACAACGGAATCCTATTAACAATCAAATATATGCAGAATCTATATTTGATCTATATGAATCAAAGAAGAACAAGCATTCCAATAATCACCATTTCATTAATCACAATCAAATGATTACAATGAAATACACAGCTTTTTCTCACATAGAGAAAACACTCAGAGATTTTCCAGAAGTTATGAAAACTAGACAAACCTACAATATAAACACACTGCCAGACGAACCTAGCCTAGCCGAACCAATAGGTTCGCCAGTCGAACCTTGAGGTTCGTTGGACGAACCTAGACAGACAAACCTACTAGGGTCGCCGAACCTGCTAAGGTTCGTGGGCCAGACGAACCTCAACCAAACCATAAACAACTTTCTATAATTTACATATTTTGATAAGCAACCTATTACAAACAAGTACTAACAAGTTCTGTTCTATGAGTGTGTTCATGGCTTCTACAAGTTCTAGTAGTAATTTGAATAAATCAGAATTATGGCATGCTAGACTAGGACATATACGTTATAAAAGGCTAAAAGAAATGTCAAAAATGAGTATGATACCCGTATTTGAAATGAATAATGAAAAATGTAAAAGTTGTATGCTTACAAAGATAACTAGATTACTGTTCACTTATGTTAAAAGAGAATCTAAGGTACTAGAATTAATGCATAGTGACTTATGTGATTTTCATGCAACTCCATCTATAGGAAATAAAAAATATATTGTTACATTTATTGATGATGCTTCTAGATTTTCAAATGTATATCTTTTATACTCTAAAAATGAAGCATTAGATAAATTTAAAATATATAAAACTAAGGTAGAGTTGTAAAGAAATGAATTAATTAAGTCATTATGCATGGATAGGGAGGTGAATATTATGATCCAAGTTATTTTCAATCAGTGGGGATTATTCATCAAACCACTGCTCCTTACTCTCTCCATAGCAAAATCGAGTGTCTAAGAGGAAAAATAGAGTTTTAAAAGAAATGGTTAATTCTATGTTATCTTATGTTGGTTTAAGTGAGTGATTCTGGGGTGAGGCTATGTTAACAGCCTGTTATTTATTGAATAGAGTTCCAAATAAAAGGAACAAGATAACCCCATATGAACTTTGGTATGGCAAGCCTCCAAATTTGAACTATTTAAGAATTTGGGGTTGCAGAGCTGTTGTAAGGCTTAATGAACCCAAAAGGAAAAATTTGGGAGAAAGAGGTATATGTTGCATCTTTATTGGATATGCAGAATATTCCAAGGCATATAGGTTCTATGTTATAGAACCTAATGATTATGTTTCAGTAAATACTATTGTTGAGTCAGGAGATGCAATATTTGATGAGGAGAGATTTTCATCAATATCTAGACCAAAGGATATGATTGTGAGTTCAATTAACTCTGAAGAAATTAATCATAAAGAAAATAATTCTTCTGCTTCCACTGAGCCAAGAAGAAGTAAAAGAGCAAGAATTGTAAAAGATTTTGGTTCTGATTTTCAATTATATTTAGTTGAATGATCTAGAGATCAGATTCAAGCTAAATATGAATATTGTTCCAATATTGAGGAAGATCCAAAAACTTATAATGAAGCTATGGCATCTCGAGATGTTGCTTTCTGGAAAGAGGCAATTAATGATGAGATGGACTCTATTATGCAAAATAATACATGGAAATTGACAGATTTACCTCCTAGTTGTAAACCATTAGGTTGTAAATGGATATTCAAGAAAAAGATGAAAGTGGATGGTACCATTGATAAGTTTAAAGCTAGATTGGTCATTCAAGGCTTTAGACAAAAAGAAGGTATTGATTCTTTTGATACATATGCTCTAGTAGCAAGGATATCCACTATTAGATTGTTGATTGCTTTAGGAGCTATACACAATCTAGTGATCATTCAAGTGGATGTAAAAACTGCTTTCTTGAATGGTGATTTGGATGAGGAGATATATATGAAACAACCTGAAGGTTTTGTTTTGCCCGGTAATGAGCATAAGGTGTGTAAATTTGTTAAGTCGTTGTATGGTTTAAAACAAGCACCTAAACAATGGCATCAAAAGTTTGATGTGTTGTGTTGTCAAGTGGTTATGTGCTTAACCAATCTGATAAATGTGTATACAACAAATTTGATAATTATGGTAAAGGAGTTATAATTTGTTTCTATGTAGATGACATGTTGATATTTGGTATAAGACAAGATCAAGTTGATAAAACAAAACATTTTTTGTCATCTAAATTTTTCTATGAAAGACATGGGAGAAGCTGAGGTGATTCTTGGTATTAGAATCAATCGTGAAAACAATGGAATTTGTATTACTCAATCTCATTATATTGAGAAAATACTGAAAAAGTTTAATTTTCAAGATTGTTTTTTATCTAGTACTCCAATGGATCATAATATTAAGATTTTACCTAATAAAGGTGTTTTAGTATCACAACTTGTTCTCTCATGTATGCCATGATTAGCACTAGGCCAGATATAGCTTTTGCTGTTGGGAAACTAAGTAGATATATAAGTAATCCTAGTTCATATCATTGGCAAGCACTAAACCGAGTACTTAGGTACTTGAAAGGAACCATGAATTATGGTTTGAATTATACTAGATTTCCTTCAATTTTAGAAGGATATTCTGATGCAAGTTGTATAACTAATATGGAAGATCATTCTTCCACAAGTGGATGTGTATTTCTTCTTCTAGGAAGAGCTATCAGTTGGAATCTGAGTTCGTAGCATCAGCAGCAGCTGGTAAAGAAGCAGAATGGCTAAAGAACTTGATTTATGAAATTCCATTGTGGCCCAAACCGATATCACCAATATCTATTAGATGTGATAGTGCTACAACTTTGGCTAAAGCCTATAGTCAAGTGTACAATGGGAAGTCTAAACACTTAGGTGTTAGACACATCATGATTCGTGATCTAATCACAAATGCTGTAATATCATTGGAGTTTGTGAAAACTCAACAAAATTTAGCTGATCATTTAACCAAAGGGTTATGTAGAGATCTTGTGCACAAGTCAGCTAAAGGGATGGGATTAAAGTCCATTTGAAATCTTTAATGTTTAGATACCCAATTCGCATATAACATACATTAGGTGTAGAATTCAATGTGGAAATCTTAACATCTAGAGATTGGAACACATTAGCAGATTTATCCAAGGTATGTGTTTGAGGCCTGCAAAGTTCTTAATAGTTGTGAGATAAAATGAACAACCTATATGAACATGAAGTTTAGCTGCTTCAATAAGCTAGGACATGGCTTTGATATGTTTATGAAGGATATGGACATAAGCTAGTAAAAATAGTGTCATGTAAGAATTTATAAGTATGTAAACTTGTGTGTATATTATCTTCAGGTATTCACTTTGAATAGATTAGGTTCAATCCTCAGAGATACCTAATATATTCGAATATTTGAAATGTGTAATATACTAAGATGGAATTCATCGTCACGATATTTCATTTATGCATAAGTTTGAAACGGTTGTGATTTAGTTATAAATTAATCAAGGGTTACACTAAAATAAGGGAGGGTTGTTAGATATTTTAGTGTAATTGGGATTAATTTTGTTGATCAATACGAATCATGAAATTTATTAAATAAGTTGGGTGTGGGGTGCACACTTGTTTAATGTTTTATAATTCAAGGGGGTTCCAATGGGGCAACGCCCGCCGGATAGCGGGGTCCAAGGGGCGGCAGCCCCTGGCAGGGTCCAAGGGGTAGAGCCCCTAGCCTAAGTTGTTATTTTGAAAAATCAATAGAAAAATTGATTTTACGAATTTTTACATCAAATTCGTTTTATAACTTTAGTGGCAAAATTGTGAAAAATAAAAGTTCAAAAACTGCTTGTAGGCAGTTTCCAAATCGCTGTCCCAGAAATTGATCGATGAAATAAGAAACACTGGTTCATTCTCGAATTGCAACGAATTTCTCATACTTGTTCTTGAATCGAAATTGAATTTTATCCGATCAAACATTTGAGTGAACCCCAAATAGTTTGATATGAAAGTGCGATCCACGACTTTCAATTTTATTCGGGTGTTCGTATTCTGGAAATTCTCTACAGAAGCGAGATTTACATATAGTCTTCATTAACCTTAAAAAGGATTATAACTAGGGGCGAACCCAGAAAAATTATCATAGGGGGCGATTTTTTTCTGGTCATTTGAGGATCACTATATAATAATTTTTTTTTCTTTTCTTCAAACCAGGTTAGGTTGAATCAGGTCAAGTTATGTTTAAAAAAAGATAATTAAACTATATTTTATATATAAAAACATAATAAAAACACAACATATATAAAGTTGTTCTTATACATAACAAAATAGATGGGTTGGGTTGTGTTAGGTAACGAGTCAGAACGGGTGCGGGTCATGATGGGTGCATGTTAGGATGATTTTTAACAAAAATCATTTGAATTAAAATGAGTTATTTTAAAAAAAACATCAATTATGTTCAAGTTAAAGTGAATTATAACTAAACATATAGTTTAATTGAATAATTTTTAGTGATTTTATCATCATAGAATTTATTGATCATTTTTTATCTGTTTGATTCCATTATATTCACATAGTTTTAAAGTTATCTCTCTTAATTTGCATTGTGTTAAAATGTTACTCTTCTCAACCTATTTTATATTATAGTTGTAACACCCCGACCAATGGCGGAATCATCGGGGTATTCACGAAGTGTAGATTGTTCAAAAACACAAGGTTTATGTTGTGAATAATCCAAACATAACATTTAAAGAAATTCAAACTTAACATTTAAATAAACCTCAAATATTCATAATTCATTACATCATAAAATGAAATACTAAACCCAAAATAAAAAGCCTAATAATAAGAAAACTAAAATTTAAGTACTAAAAATTTAAGTCTAACTAATTCTAGCAAGCCTTATGTAGCATTTCCACTTGAAACATGTTTAAATCAAAATGTCAACTATAAAGTTGGTAAGCTTCATAGGTTTAAGCACACACACCAAAAATAATTTGAGAAAGGATAAGTTGTCACATGTGATAATAAGACATTATGAAATAAAACATGTAAGTAAACCATACACATAACAAAAGTTAAGTTGTGACCAAGCTAGCATTCCTAACAATGCCTAAGTAGTAACCTATCACCACAGATTTCCCCCAAAAGGTAAACCCAGCCTGGTTGGGATGGTCAATCCAATAAATCTATCATAGTTTACTAAAGTTATGATCAATGCAAGCTCAAGCTAAGTTCACATGGAATAAAGTTTAAATCAAAGTTCATAAGTTGATATGTTTCACCCCTAAAACTTTAAAACAAATAAAAAGATGGGCTATGAAGACTCACTTTGATTGATGAGCTAGTCTTTGCAAATTAATGATAAGTGTGTAGTCCATATAGCATCCAACACAATCCAATCAACCTAGATTATGCAATCACATGTAAACTAATGTAACTATGAATTCTATGGAATTCCTAATACAACTACATTATTGTAATTTGATCCCATATGTGAATGTTTGTAAATAGATTTGTTTCAAAATGTTTTGTAGTTATATCATTGTTTAAATACTTTAAAGTTTATGATTTAATTTAGAAGATTGATAAATGTTTAATTTATAAATAAATTATTAACTAATAATGAATTAAATGACATATTAATACTGGTATTAAATTGAGAAGATTTATAGTTTACACAAAATAGATTAATCTTAAACAAATTAAAATCAATTTATAATATGTTCATTTGTTTATAATAGTTATACTGTTATCTATTAAAACAACGTTGATAAAATATTTTCTTTTAATAAATATTAAAATTTTGTAATATATATATATATATATATATATATATATAAATATAATTAAAGTTAATAAATAACTTCACTAATTATATTATTTGAAAGTTTATAAATATTATAAACAAATATTTATTTAAATATAAAAGTTAAGTAGTAAAGCTTCTTTGTTTTAAAGAAAATTTTAATTACCATTATTTTGACATTTTTATATATCCTTCATGTATTTATATATTATTTTTTTTTGCAATATATTAAATAATTACAAAGAATAAAATTAACTTTCAAAAGCAAAGCCTTAGATAACAAGTCTTTAAGTTTATAATATATATAAATATTATAAAAAAAGTGTAAAATAGTTAGATATATATATTTTGTTTCTAAATAACAAGTTTTAAGTTTATAAAAACATTTAGTGAAAACGGAATTTAAAAATAACTGTTAAATAAAAAATTATAAAAAATTTACACATAAACGGCCCCTGCCCGGGTTCGAACCCGCGACGATTAACATGCGTGAGTTTACCATCTGAATTGGAGCCTTGCTCGTGTTAGGAACTAGAACAATAAATATAAAACCTTATGTGTGTGTTTTCCCCAAATTTAGTTTATAAAGAACCGAACGAGCCCTAGTTCTCTTTGGTTCCAAAATTCGTTCAACTAGCAGAATCATTGATAGAAACATAGGGCTTTGATCCAACATCTAAAAACGAGTCTAGGGATATATGAAACACTAACCTTGGTTTACGATTTGGTGGATTTCGATGAATGGTTCAGAATTCGATCGACCGAAGCTTTGTAGCTTTTGTTTTGTGATCAAATCGATTTGTGTCTGTTGTTTTCTTGAACAGACCGATTCGTAGAAGGTGCAGGAACATGTGGGTTGATTTAATTTGATTTTTATGCTCTTGTATATATAATTTGAATAATCGATTGGTTTCGGAAATTTAGGCTACTAATTCGTATGATTTTTTTGACTATAATTCGACGAACTTGTAGTTGGTATCGGTTCCATGATGTTCGTAGTTGCTTAAAGTTCAAATTTTTATTGGTTTTATCCACTAATTCAAGCTGTAGATTATATTGGGTCATGAATGGGTTATGGGTATCCATTGGAGACGGGTTAGGGAAGAAGGTGATAGTAGGTTTGGGTCCATGGCAGATTTAATCCCTCACATTTTTCTTTATAATATTACTTTGCATTCTTGGTAGTTTTAGTCCCCACAGTTTATTCATAAAATGTTTATATAAAACATTTTGTAAAATCTAATCATTTATATTTTGAAGTTTATAAAATTTATCAAAATCTCAAACATTTGTATAAATAAAATATTTATACCTTTTGATAATGCTTTGATATAATTTATACCTTATTACTCATATTTTTATAAAAACTACTTTATAAACTTTTAAAAATGTGAAAGAGTTGTTATTATTGTTGTTGTATGTTTTATAATAGTCATTATTATTTAACAAACTATTTTTAATTTTTATAAAGTTTATTATAAACTTATTTTATAAGTTTTTTTAAACTTTTAATTTATTACTAGTATATAGCTTCATGTAATATATATATTTACTAAATAAATTTTTAATTTCTCATTAATAATTCGAATTACATAATTTATGGGGATGGTACAATAATGTTACTCATTTCAACCTAAATTACAATGATTGTTACCCAATCTTTGCAATTATCTTGTTATGTATTAAGATAGCTAGGCTAGTTGTTTTCTACTCAGTTTTATTTTTTAAAATCTACACAAAACAACATCTATGGAGGAGACTTTTTTAAGCAGCTCGTTCTAAAAAAACAAGCATAACTATCACTTAAATTCTTATCACAACTCCAATTATGCAAATTTTAGAGGGGCTATTTCAAAATTTAAAGAGGGTCGGTCAGGATTTTTAACATATATATATACTATTGAAAAAAAATTAGGGAAAGCGGTTGCCCCTCCCAAGGCAACAAGTGGGCATGCCACTGATTATAACTGTCACACCTCCACCTCTCGTCACCTGATGATGTCACTGTTTACTCTTTGAAGGTTGCGAAAGCATAGTGGTAATGTTTCAGAGTGGGGGTGCAACTTTACTTGCACCGGTATTATGACAATCCGACTTTTTACACTAACCTTGTGAACGGGAGATGGTGATATCACAGGCCCAACAGAGATAGTGTGGGCCCAACAGGACAAATGTAGGCCCTATAAGGCCAGTGTAGGTCCAATAAGACCAATGAAGGCCCAACAAGCCCAACAAGGCTAATGAAGGCCCAGTAAAGCCAAAGAAGACCCAGTGAGGTCAAGGAAGACCCAACAAGATCAATAAGGCCCAATAAGGCCCAATAAGGTTCAGGGAGGTCCAATGAGATCTAGAAAGGCCCAGTGTGGTTAAGATAGGCCCAATTAGGTTAATTAAGCCCAACAATGTTCTAAGAAGCCTGATTTGTGATAATTTGCAATTTTAGGTTCAACTTTATTAACCGAAATGTTGTGAATTCGAACAAAAACAACTACGAGGGTTGGAATTGAACAAAACAACCTATAATTATCACAATTTCAAGGATTTTGGTTGTAATTTGGTTAAAATGCAAAATGTTGACTTTATAAGTCAAAATGCGGCCTAGAGCTCAATTGGAAGTCGAATTTCACCTTATCAATCGGTTAAACTCAAATTAAACTGTCCTAAATCATCACATTGATGATTAGTAACAGCCCACATACGTCATGAATCCATTAATTAGTGAATTAAATCAAAAACGAACTCAAAGGTTGTAACCGTAGTTCCTCATTATCAAAAGTGTATATCTCAATCATAATTAGTGAAATTGAAATCTCAGAACCTTTATTCGGCACACTCAGAACATACCTCATACATCAATTAGAATCAAAAAGCGTCGGGAAGGATATTTTGATCGGAAGTCGGCCGGAAGTTAAGCCACAATTCGAGTCATTCCAATTCGTTATCAAACAAGGTAAGAAATCACTTCTACATCTTCAGAAACAACCGACTAAGAGTAATCCTAAGCTTAATTTCGTTTTAAGCATCTAATCATATGAGTTCTATAGTTAGGGTTCATTATTTCAACGGTTTTGATTGATATGGACCTTAAAATGAAATTAAACAACATCATTAGTTTCAGAAGATCCCGATCGAAGATAAACCTCTATCAATTTCATATATAAGCAACGAATCGATTACGGTCTAATTCTAGGGTTCTTGAGGAATAAGGAATTGGGGGTTTTCACTCAAATATATTGTAGAATCAAATTAAGTCCTATCAATAGTTTCTTGAAGTTGCATTGAACGAAATTCCTATATTTCCTGTACTTAACAATAGCGAATTGTTCAAGATCGATTTCTAGGGTTATTAGTCACAAACGACTTGGGGCTTTCGATTCAATAGAGTTTTACAATCAAATTAAAGTGCACAGAAAGTTTCGAAATTCATTGTTTATGGAAATCCCTTTATCAATCTCTGAAAATGTTAGCGAATTGTATAATTTTGAGTTGGGGCTCAAGAACTCGAGATCGAGACTGTTAATGTCCGATTTAGTAGATTATTGTTAATCGTTTTGTAAATTATAAGCATCTGAATAGTCGACCGAATATATGGAATAGAAACCTGTGACAATCCGACTTTTCACACTAACCTTGTTAACGGGAGTTGGTGCTATCACAGGCCCAACAAGGCCAATCAAGGCCCAATAAGACCAATGAAGGCCCAACAAGGCCAATCAAGGCCCAATAAGACCAATGAAGGCCCAACAAGGCCAATGAAGGCCCAATAAGGTCAATGGAGGCCCAACCAGATCAATTAGGCCCAACATTGCCAATGTAGGCCCACAAAGCCAAGAGAAGCCCAATAAGGCCCAATAAATTCAAGTAAGGCCCAATGTAAACAAAGTAGGCCCAGAGAAGGCCAAGGTAGGCCCAGGAAGGCCCAATAAGGCCCAATTGGCCCAACTGGGTAAACTTAGGTTAATAATAGTTCAATAAGTATGATTTGTGATAATTCGGGATTTTTAGTGTAACTTTGTTAATCGAAATGTGTTGATATTGCATGAAATCAAGGGAAATCAAATTGCAATGGTTAAAATAAATAAAATTAGGTTATAAGGCATTTTGATTATAGGAAGTAATATTTTAATTATCAATTTTGACTATAAAAGTCAAAATTCGAGTAGGCTTATCAAAATTGAAGTGGAATTCGAATCATTGGGCAGTAATAATCGTGTTTAATCTGTTATAAGCATCACATTGATGATCATTAACAATAACCATACGTTATTAGAGCATTAAGTCGTGGAATTAAACTCAAATGATATTCAAGATGCGTAACCGTTACCCCTTTGTATCAAATGTGTATAACCTGATCATTATTCACGAAATTGGAACCACAGAACTTCTATTCGGCATCTTTAGGGTCTACATCATTCATCAATTCGATCTTATAAGCTGCGGGAAGAAGGATTTGATCCGGGAGTGGCCGAAGCACAACATAGAAGTTGATCTTCATCAATTCGACACTCAATCCCGTAAGTTTTCAATCCTATATCATCTAAAATGTCCGATTAAGTGAATCCCTAACTCAATTGCATCTGGAAACCTCGAATTGATAGAGTTCGAGTTCTAGGGTTTCTTCTTGAAACGGTTTTGGGGGATTTGATTACAATGAGCTTTAAAATGGAATTAAATTACACCAATAGTTTCAGAAGGGTTAGATGTAACTAAACCAGGTATCAATTTCAGAAGGATACAACGATTTGATGGATTTTAGTTCTAGGGTTCATACTTCAAAAACGAATTGGGGGATTTGGTTAAAATGGGTTTGGAAATCGAATTAAATGTTATCAGTAGTTTCAGACAACCTCGATTAAGCATAATATCGTTTCAATTTGTGGTTTCAATCACGAATTGATTGAATTCAATAACTAGAGTTCATGTTTAAAAACGGTTTAGGGATTTTGATTCAATTGAGTTCAATAGTTAAATTAATTGGCACAGATATGATCGAAATACATCTCTGAATGAAAACCATGTATTAATTTTATGATATGATCATGAATTGAATAGAACCACATCGTGGGTTTTGGGATCGAGTTCGAGGCTGTGTAGATTCATTTTTCACAACATTGAATCATCGATTAAACAAATTAGAACCAAGGTTGGAGTCGTCTAGGATGATAGAACATTAACCCTATGGTTTTAGGCTGGATAAAAATCGAATTGGAGATCAATTTAGGTTGAAGGCTTCGGCTAGGATTAACAAGGGGGAACCGGCCCATGTAGGTTTAAAACAATTCATTCCTGAAACATATTGCGAAACCCTAGCGGGCTGAGATGGTAGATGCTGTGTGTGTGGTGTAGGGGGGTCGCGGGTTCGATCCCGGGCAACACCAATTTTTGGGTTTTAACTTATTTTTAGTATTTTTGAAATATCTCTCACATACGAACTCCGTTTTAATCCGTTCAAGTTGCGTTGGAACCGTAACTAGAATACGAACGTATTAGGATAATAAAATTTATATTTTAATACGAAAACGAAATCGCGTATAATTACGATTAATTGAATAAAATCAAATATGATTTTATTTAATCGATTTCAATGGCACGCGTACTTCCGTATGCACAATTCTCACACTCTAACATACGTATGTTGATACGTATATGATTTCAAGCACAAAACGACAATCCGAATAACTTTAGGATTATTGTTTAAATCACAGATTCTTCGTAGAGGATTTCTACGCAAATTCACACGTATTTGATCATTCTGCTATCATCACAGGTGCGTACACGGCCCCTTTCTTATTTTAAACTGTTTTGGGGGAGAAAACATGTGCAACAAACTATTTTTAGATACATATCACTTGCATGAGTTATCTGTTTACATTATGTGACATCATATCAACTTGAAAGTCCTTACACACCTCGAACCGTTTAGTTTGCTGTAATGCAAAGCGTGGTAGTTGGAAATAGATCTATTAGGTTTGACAAACCTCACCTGGTAGATGGGATCTACGCAGGTGTTTGACTGACCAAACACATTTTTACTATTGTTGTGATAGACAATAGTGGCAAGGCGAAAACATGCTATAGCATGGCAACTAGTCAGCTTCGGTGTCGAACACGTATGTAAATAGTTTATATGACTAGCTATCATGACTGTGCATTTGTGATTATGTTATCTACCAACTTGTTATTCAAACTGCTGTTTTGAACACTATGATTATTTAAAACCTGTGTTATGCACCAACCTTTGTGTTGACTTGATTTGCATGTTTTCTCAGGACGCTAAGGCGCGCTTTACAGCTGGCATGGACTAGGAAGATAGAGTCTCATGCATTTTAAACACTTTGAATTTGAATTTGAACATTTGAATATTTCAGTACTTTGGTTTGTAATGTTTACTTACCAACTGTTTATGGTTTTTAAACGCTTCCGCAACTTTTTGTAAACTCTGAATGTTATGTTTTAAAGACCAACGTATGTTTTGAAATTCATATAGAGGTCTTCGCTATGTCTAATGATCTGAGATCCTGGTTTGTCACGCTCCCAAACGGTGTGATTCCGTTAGTTGAAAATTGGGGGTGTGACAGATTGGTATCAGAGACATTGGTTATAGCGAACTAGGTTTGCATTTATAGGCCTAGACTATGACTGTTAGACATTAGACACACATGTTTACACATACTGTTTAGAATTACATATGACATTATGTAATTGATTTGCTTACGCAATGCACTTACATATGGTATTATGTAACAGGCATGGCTTCATCATCAGTCCCATACATTATCATTGATGATTCCGAGGACGAGGAACCGATAGTTCCGGCACCACCATTATCACCACCACCACCTATTCCATCACCTCCACCATATGAGGGAGATGACTCAGACCCAGACGAGGATCCAGAGGAGGATCCAGACGAGGATCCAGAGGAGGATCCAGATGAGGATCCAGTTGAGGACCCGGATGAGGATCCGGAGGAGGCACCATGGGTGAATACTCAGGGACTCTATGCTGCAGGACCATCCACACACCCACCACCCGCACTAGATGCTCCTGAGCCTAAGAGGCGAAGGACGGACGCGGAGGAGATCGCCAAGTTGCGCGAGGACTTGGATGAGACAGAAGACAAGCTTATACAGAGATCTCAGGAGTTATGGGATGCCATTGAGAGGCAAGATGAACTTGCCCATCTAGTTCATGACATGCGGGATGAGATGGTGAACATGATTGGTCGTCTAGAAGAGTCAGAGAACCGAGAGGAGATTTTGGCAGGCAGGATTGAAGCTTTGGAGGACTTAGTGGTAGTTGAGAATGAGGAACAGGATGAGGATGAGGAGGAGGAACCAGCACCAGTTGCTGAGTCCGATCCTGAATCCACTGTTGAGGACGATTGATTCTCTTTCTTTTATTTCTGTTTTGTTTAAACTTATTAGGAACGGGTTGTGTTCCTACATTGGTAGTTTGAAATTTTGTATTTCATTTCAAAAAGTATTGTACTCAAAGAAAGTTTCTATTTATGGAAGAATTATTGTTTGTTTCCAACAACTGTGTTGATTATATTACATGTTGTGTTTGTTGTTTTATTTACACATGTTACATTGGATTTTGACTTCGTGCTAACACTTCTTATAAATAGGAAACTAATGGCTGAGGGAAACGTACATATGACTGTTGCTAAGCTCAATGAGCTAATCAACAACAGAGTTGCAGAGGCAATCGCACAGTATGCTCAGACTCACAACACAGGGCCACAGGGTCCAGCTGGGGGATTGGTTAATCCACAAGTTTGCACGTTCAAGATGTTTTTGGACTGCAAACCACACAATTTCAAAGGGTCGGAGGGGGCCATAGGACTTCTCCGATGGATTGAAAAGGCAGAGTCTGTGTTCGAAATGTGCAACTGCCCTGATGACAACAAGGTGAAATTTGCTACTGGAACATTGGAGGGTCCAGCACTGACTTGGTGGAACTCCAATGTTCAGACTCTGGGGTTGGGAGAAGCAAATGCATTGACATGGGACAACTTCAAAACTTTACTGCAAGAGGAGTACTGTCCTCGCAGTGAAATGCAGAAGTTGGAGGAGGAATACTGGCACCTCAAGATGGAGGGGTCAAACATTGAAGAATACACAACCAGGTCACATGAGTTGGCCAGACTGCTACCACACATGGCTACTCCAGTCAGTAAGTGGATCGAAAGGTACATTGGAGGACTAGTTGTTGGACAGATCGGGAGCTCGGAAACAATCCGAATCCAATGAAAAACTACTCGACAACCTCTGGGATAGTGCGGAATCCTATTCCAGGGTTTTCCAATCGAAACCAACAGAAACCGTGGTGATCCGAGGCTATAGAAACGACTTGGAAGCAACGATCGAACACCACGGGTTGAGAATCGAACTTGGAGGCACAAGAACCGCTCAAATCTTCAAGGGTTTTGACTCTGGAGTGCCAGGGAAGAAGGAGGGCTCGGGAAAGTTAGGTTTGAAATGATTTGAACTTCTATTTATAAGCTGTAGTCATTCGGCCGAATGAGTGGCCGAAGCAGCTCATTCGGCGAATGACTAAGCTCGAATGAGTAGTCATTCGAATGAGTCATTCGGCGAATGACTCATTCTGAACTTAGACATTCGATACAACTCTCATTCGCCGAATGACTTCATTCTAGAGTCATTCGGCCGAATGAGCAGTTTTCATACTCAAACATTTAATAATCAAATCAAACACTTAGATAAACATTAATAATCAATAATCAATAAACATAAACATGATGAATTAGATATAAAGACAATTTCCGTTAATACTTTGAATGATTACATGATAACCATTTACATAACTGAACTAGGGACAAAACATGTATCTACATACTCCCCCTTGGACCTAGTTCAACTCTTTGGAATGTCTTTCTTTGCAATCTTGTCTGAGATAGTTTTCCAATCAGCACCAGCATGAATCTTTAAGCAGATACAGAGACGAATAACTCTCATATACTGAAGAGCCTGCTCCATATCCTGTACGTCGAAGAAAATCTGATGTCGATAGAAAGCTTTAACATCATTCAATGAAAGATTGGTCAGCCACATGGGATCAAAAACTCTGACAGTTTCCCATTTCTTGTCTTTGCACAGCACGATCACAGCCTCACCGGTTCTCCCATCATAGTACCACCATCGGAAGCCCTCCATAAAGTCTTGACGCATCTTCCGTAAAGGAATCTTCTTCATGACTTTAGGGGGAAGCCACTTCAGGATTACTTTATGCTTCCGGGTATCTCCGTCAATCTCTGGTAGATAGTACCTCTCTGGCTGCTGCGGCTGAAAATTCACCCATCTCTTCCGGTATTCATACTTGATTTGTCGAGAGAACCAAGCAGACATCCCGGAGTCTTCACAGTATAGCATGTTCAGACGTGCTAGTTGATTGACCTCGAATCCAGGCAGCGTCTTGAAATCATGCGGGTGTTTGAAGTAATCTATACCCTTTTCCCTCTTTACTGCGTAGCACCCAAGATCATGGAAGTATGCCCAGCTGAGTATCTGACCTCCAGCCTTATATCCTTTGGTCCTGTAGACTTTCTTGTGCGTTGCTGGCATCTTCTCAGTGCTTTGTTTCTTTAGTACCTCCCAGTACGCAGCCCATTCTTCCTTTCTTTTCTTTAAGTCATCAGCTTCAGCCTTGCTAGCCTCTACTTGCTCTTCAAGATATCTGACCAAGAGATCCTCCGTTTCCTGATCAAATGGTTCAGTGAATGTAGGCAACTCAGCTTCAGCCGATGTATACTTTGGATACTCTTCTTCTGTGATGTCTTCCAAAATGACTTCATCTACATCATCAAAAATTTCTGGTTCGGGCTCTGCAGTACTGGGTACAGAGGTGTCCTCAGTGACCACCTCATCAGGATTCAACCTGAACAGCTCGGCTATTTGCTCTTTTGACAAGCAGTGTATGATTTCACCCTCCTCCTTGTCGTAGCTCACTGAGTGCTGTATAATGCCTTGAGCGTCTAAGATCATAGTAAGAGTCTCATCGAGTTGACGTCTCAGAGGCACAGCTTGGACTTCCTCAGTAGCTTCAGGCTCTGCAGTCTTTGATGGAGACGAAGGAGGAGGAGCCTGAGCCTTCTTATCGTTCGCCTTCTTGGATCTGATCTCGGAAGTGGGAGGAGCTTTGTCTTCATTGTTGTTATCATCATCATCATCATCATCAGTACTAGATGATTCTCCAGACCCACTCCCGGATCCATCTTTATCTTCATCATCATCATCATCCTCTTCATCTGATTCCTCGTCTTTTTCGGAATCTTCGTAATCCACCTGTTCCTCATCAGACTCTTCTTCATCTTCTTCTTTGTCTGAATCATCGGAACGATCCTCAACTCCTTCCAGTCTGGGAGTACTCTCCTTCGAACCCTCGACAAGTCCAGCTAGACGAGCATTCTCAGACTCTAGCTGCAGGATCCGATCACTGAAACCAGAGGCTGTCAGAGCCAAATGGTTGTGCTCATCAATATATTTCAGGAGCTGCTCCTCCTGTTGTGCAGACCTGGCCCTCAAATCGGCCCTCTGGTCTGCAGCCTGAAGCAGCAGAGCATCCTGCTCTTCAATCCTCTGAGTGAGCTGAGCAATAACCAACTCCTGCTCTTTATTCTTCCTCTCTTGCTCCATGCTCCTCTCCATCAGTCTCAAGACCATACTGTTCAGTGTACTAAGCTGATCTACAACTGAAACAGCAGGTATATGAACATCAGCACGAACTGTGGAGGGGCCAGAGGAAGCAGCAACATAAACAGGCTCTTGAATGAAAGGAGTGGACAGAGGGGCAGTAATGGCCTGAGTGTGAATGGCCCTTGTCCTTGTCAGTGAAGAAACTGACACAGCTGCTACTGATGTGACAGTAGTTGCAGCAGCTGTAGTCAGTTCTGACCTCCTTTGGAAAGAGAATCGGGTTCTCTTTCCCCTTCCAGCTCTGGATGAGGTGGGAGCACCAGCAGAAGATATCACAGCTGTGGAAGCAGGAGCAGAAGACCTTGGAGGAGGAGAGAAATCAAACTCTGGAATAAATGATGGGTCAGTGATCTCCTCCAAGTCAGAATCTGTCCTCTTCCTCTTCCTAACAATCATCTTGCCTGCCACCATCACCTTCTCATATCCTGGCTCTAAGAAATCATCAGAATCAGTGCTCTCGTCTTCACCATCACCACCCTCACCGGCAACACCACCATCACCGGAGTCATCAGACTCACTATCATCATCTGAGGAATGTGGAATAGAGACATCGAGAGGAGCAGTCACTGATGAAGTAGTAGTAGACAAGAAATCCAAGTCCATCAGTGACTCGATGTCCACATCCTCCTCTTGAGCTGTAGACACAGCAACATCAGCTCCAACACCAGAAGCAGTAACATCAACCATGCTCACTGAAGCAGCAGTGGTTATGTGTACTGATGGCATCTCACCCGCACCTGTGCTCTCAACAGCAACAGTGCTCACCTCCACACCAGCACCACTCGGGCCTGCACCACCATCTCCCTCATCACCATCACTGTCATCATCACCAACTGGGATCACAATGTCCTCCACATCTGAATCGGAGTCATCGTGTCTCCATCTCCTTCCAGCTGGAGCCCTGTAGTCAGGTCGAGAGAGGTGACCAAATAATGATCGAGTAGTAGGCTTCCTCTCCTTCCCTCTGTATGACAAAACTCTGTTGAGAGTTATGTCATTCATGTGCTCCAATCTGAGAATGTCAGCATTCAGCTTTGGGAGATCTGGAATCTGTGCATCAATGATCTGCTGTATGAATCGAGGGTACATCAAAAACTTCTTGTCACCCTTCAGCCCCACGTTCTCCTTCATGTGCAGAAAAACCATCTCGGAGAAGTTGAATGGTTTGTTGAGCACAAGGGCAGCAAATGCGCACTGTATGGTTTCGCGCATATCATCGAAGCCTCCTCTCCTGGATCCAAGGCAGTGTACAAGTACATGCGCCAAGTACTTGAACTGCGGGGACATGAACGCTTTGTTCAAAATCCCGGCTCCAATATCTCCCTCGTACTTGCATCTGAGGAAGCATCCACGTACTAGAAATCTGTCAAGAAGAACTGGATGATCCGGAGAGTCCTGAAAACCACACACCCTCCGTATGTGCTCAGCTGACACTACAACGTCATGACCCCTGACCTTGCCCCTAATGACTGTAGGCTCGGCCTCACAGTCAATATCAGCTGATGTCCAGAAATCCTGCTGATGTGATAAATATGGCACATGAACGGTTGAAATGGCAGTGAAAATCCTGGAACGCCTCAGGAAAGTAATGATATCAGCATAATGCTTCGCGTTCGGAGTCGTCAGATCAAGATGGGCACATATGTTATGCTTCGGTACTGATTTGTATCCTGCCATGCTGCACAATACAAGAAATACACATATCAGTACAAGATGATCAATTAAACAATGAGATTTAACAAAAATCAGATTAACTTTCTTCTGATATGCCGAATGAGTCCATTCGCCGAATGAGTTATCTGTCGAATGAGGCTCATTCGTCGAATGACTCTCATTCGTCGAATGAGACTTGAGTATGACTGGTCATTTGCCGAATGATCCATTCGTCGAATGAGGCTCATTCGCCGAATGAGTCATTCGCCGAATGACGACATTCGGCAGTATGACAGTTCAAAATCCCTTTTTGTCCAAAATCTCAAATCTATCCAAAAAATTTGTTGAACAAGCCTCAGAAATGACCGATTAGCAATTTTAATTCATGACATTATGGGTTTTAGTTCCATCTTGACAGTTTATTCGTTGGGCGAATATCAAAACCCTAAAACCCTAAATGTCGATCTGTTCATTATGATTTCATGGATGAAATCGGTTGAAATTTGATCTCCATATACCTGAGAATGAGTACAAAATGATTATCAGTGGCAAGATCAACAATAGACACTAGAAATCAAGAAAGACGACTGAGTATGTGTTTCGCCGAATGGGGTTTCTCTGATATTGCGAAAGAGTAAATGGTCGAATGACCCTCATTCGGCCGAAACACAGTTATATACTGTGCACTCATTCGCCGAATGAGCTAGGCGAAAGGTCACGAAGATTCTGTTCCATTCGCCGAATGAATATGGCGAATGAGTCAATCGTTGAAATTCATTCGCCGAATGAGAATGTCGAATGAGACATTCGACACTTTTCATTCGTCGAATGAAGTTCATTCTGAGTAACTGATTTGGACGAATGACTCATTTTCATTCGGCCGAATGAATCCATTCTGCCTTTCATTCGTACGAATGAGAAATGGATTTTTCAAAACTCCAAAATTTCAAAGATTTGACATTTTAAGCACCAAACTTTTAACCAATTATGAAGATATGTCTAGTTGGTTCAGGATTCAGATATGACAGGCATCCGAATCTACAAATGATCATCTAAAACACAATTGAAAATAGAAAATCTTTTTGTATTTTTCTGAGACAACTAAACAACTGTACAAACACAAATTAAAAGCAAATAAACACAAGTAAACACATATTTTTGTGAAAAGCCCATTAATAAGATAACACAAATCTCTGATCACATCATATAACCTTCAATGAATGCTTCACTTCAATCACAATTTCATTTTGACACGATTACTGATATATTTGTCCAAATTTAAACTGAACAATACTCAACTCTTAAACAAACTAAATGATCCCTCATATTTTCTGATTGAGTTCCCCAATTCATTTCATCAATTAAGATCAAAATTAGTTCAAAATTCATTTCAGCATATCTTAATACCAGTCATCATGAATTCAATAAGATTCAATCATTCATTATCTTTTTGTGTTTTTCTTGTTCTATCCACATGGATGGCTTCAGCTAGGTCCGTCCCAGCAATATGGCACATGTATGGAATCGAACTTTATTTTTATTTGTTTAAGTTTTTCTCAAGCTTAATACCAGCTTGCATTAGGTTTTCTTCAAGCTTAATACCAGCTTGTTTTTAATTTTTCTTTATCAAGCTTAATACCAGCTTGTTTTTGATTTTCCTCAAGCTTAATACCAGCTTGCCTTTATTTTTCTTTGAATGAAAACTCATTTGATTCCATGATGACAGGTGTATGCTTGATTTGAGTCAAAAACCATTTCTCACTCAAAAGCCTTAATAAATTGGATCCCACAAATCAAACTTTCTAAGTTCTCATATATTGTTTATTTATTTTGTATAGTCAGCCTATCAGTACATCCCATCATTATTTCCTTGTGATTTTAGCTCATGCATTCATTTCTGCTTCTATGACATAATGAAATCAATGTGTTATGTCATTAAACAGGACTATTTCATTTTTAATTTTTCTATTGTTTTTGATTTTTCAAATTTTCTATTGTTTTTGGTTTTTCAAATTTTCTATTGTTTTTGGTTTTTCAATTTTCTATTGTTTTTGGTTTTTCAAATTTTCTATTGTTTTTGGTTTTCAATTAGAATATCTCCCCCTAAAAACCTAAAAATAGAAAATCTTTTTGTGTTTTTAGTAATAAAAAAATAACTGTACAGGAGAAAATGAAAATACTAAAAATAAACAAAACTATCTAATAAAAGTGATGATCATTTGTTAGACTCAGATGAGGATTGAACTTCATCCTTTGAAAAACACCATTAGCCGATAACAGATATAAAAATCTGGGTTTATCAAAAGCTTTTGTAAAAAGATCGGCTTTTTGGTGATCGGTGTGAATTTTTAACAACATCGATTAATTTCTTCTCAAAACAATCACG
This sequence comes from Mikania micrantha, assembly GCA_009363875.1. Classification (NCBI taxonomy): domain Eukaryota; kingdom Viridiplantae; phylum Streptophyta; class Magnoliopsida; order Asterales; family Asteraceae; genus Mikania; species Mikania micrantha. The sequence goes on along the minus strand of CM018698.1, from coordinate 33,912,477 downwards.
TATGAAGTGATATTTTATGTCGATGTGTTTGGTTTTGGAGTGCTGAACTGGATTTTTAGTGACAGCTATGGCGGCAGTGTTATCAACATAGATAGGAGTGTTAGAAAAATGTAACCCATAGTCCCTGAGTTGCTGTTGAATCCAGATGATTTGTGAACAGCAACTTGCAGCAGCAATATATTCAGCTTCACAGGTTGAAGTAGACACCGACGTCTGCTTCTTGCACTGCCAGGTGACTAAACGGTTTCCAAAGAACTGACAACCCGCAGATGTTGACTTGAAATCTCTTTTGCATCCGCCATAATCTGAATCACTGTATGCAGTAAGTTCAAAGTTATCATCATTAGGGTACCATAAGCCAAGTTCCGGTGTACCCTTCAGATAACGCATAATCCTTTTGACAGCAATCAGGTGAGATACTCTTGGTTTGGATTGGTAACGTGCACACAAGCAAGTGGCAAACATGATATCTGGCCGAGAGGCAGTGAGATACATGAGAGATCCGATCATTCCCCGATACAGAGTGGCATCAATTAACTCCCCCTTTTCATCTGGAGTAATCCCGTGATTAATCGCCAGTGGGGTACCAGCAGGCTTCGCATCAGACATACTGAACCGGCTCAGAATGTCACCAACGTATTTGGTTTGATGAATAAAAATCCCTGCCTCAGACTGATCCACCTGTAAACCCAAGAAAAACTTCATCTCTCCCCCATCGAACTCATTTCAAATTTTTCTTTCATAACTGTCTCAAATTCCTTGCACAGATTATCATTTGTGGATCCAAAAATTATATCATCCACATACACTTGTACCAAGAGTAAATCACTGTCCTTCTCACGGATGAATAAAGTGCAGTCAATGACACCTCTTCTGAACCCGTTGTTCAGAAGGTGAGTGGAAAGTGTCTCGTACCACGCTCTCGGAGCCTGATGCAATCCATACAACGCTTTGTCTAGCTTGTAGACTTTATCACGATGCAATGGATCTTCAAATCCGGGAGGTTGATTGACATACACTGTTTCACTGATAACCCCGTGAAGGAACGCGCTCTTTACATCATCCATTTGATAAACCTTGAACCTTTTGAAGGATGCATAAGCCAGAAAGATACGAATGGCTTCTAGTCGAGCGACCGGAGCAAACACCTCATTATAATCCAATCCCTCTATCTGTCTGAATCCTTGAACCACCAGACGAGCCTTGTTTCTCACGATTATCCCGTGATCATCCTTTTTGCAACGAAGAACCCATCTAGTGCCAATGACTTTTGCACCTTTGGGTTTATCAACTAGTTGCCAGACCCCTAACTTCTTGAACTGCAACAGTTCCTCTTGCATGGCGTCTACCCATGATTCTTCTTTGAGGCTTCAGTGACGGTACGCGGTTCCACTTGAGATATAAAGCAGGAATGAGCACAAAAGCTTACATCTGCAAAATCAAGAATGTCTGCAAGACCACCTGAAGAAATCTGACTTCGAGTCTTTACTCCATCTAAAGGACTCCCTATAATGTTGTCTTGAGGATGAATTCGATTAATTCTTCCAACAGGATGAGCAGGAACCTCAACCTCAGGATCTAAGTTATTCAAATTCAAGTCCTCAAGATCAGGTACAAGATTATCAACAACTGGTTCAGGAGCAGCTGGGGGATTGTCATCTGTGTCTGAGCTGTCATCATTTACCTGTGTAGAGGGACCAGATGTAGATGTAGGTTGAAAAGTAGCATCGGGTGCATTCTGCACATCATACAACATCTGAACAGCTACATCTTCATCTGAGTACATGGGGGGCATATTGAATGAGTCAAACAGACTGGAATAGTCAAACATCCAATCTGGCCCTTTTCCAGGTGGGGGCATTGTATACTTCTGAACATCCACATGGTACCACTCCTCCACATTATGAGTTGCAATGTTGTAAACTCGCTTATTTGGAGTGCTGTACCCAAGAAAGTACCCTTCTTCCACCTTTTCATTGAACTTGCCCTGCTCATGTTTCTTAAGCATGGTGCATGGAGCACCAAATGGTTCTAGATACTTAAGATTTGGCTTTCGGTTATGAAGCAGTTCAAAGCAAGTCTTCCCATGTCTCTTCACAATAAGCCCGGTTCAATGTGTAACAAGCATTGGCAACAGCTTCATTCCAAATTGAACCGGTAGAGAAGAATCAGCAAGCATAGTTCTAGCAGCCTCAATCAATGTCCTATTCTTGCGTTCAGCAACGCCATTCATCTGTGGAACATATGGAGCACTAAACTGTTGTACAATGCCTCTTGCATTACAAAAATTCTCCATATTGTGATTTTTGAACTCGGTTCCATTATCAGTTCGAAACTGACGAATCTTGAGCTTATAGAGCGATTCAAGTTTGGTAACCAAAACTTGAATGCAATCAAACGTTTCTGATTTCTCCTTCAAAAGAAGACCCAAGAGTATCTGGAGTATTCATCAGTGATAACCAGGCAGTATTGATCTCCAGCTATACTCTTCCGATTTACTGGACCAAACAAATCCATGTGGAGAAGCTCAAGAGGAACATTGATTGAATGATACTTTTTCAGCTTATGAGACTGCTTAGACTGCTTTCCTTTCTTGCATGAAACACAGATATCAGACAGCTTAAAATTTTTCAAGCTAACTCCCTCAACCAAACTGTTGTGTACCAGATGATTCATCTTGCGTAAACTCAAATGGCCCATCCTCTTATGCCAAAGGATTGAATCTTTTTCAGTTGCCTTTGTCATAAAACATGAAGCTGTGGAGGATGTAGTTGAAGCTGTGGCCATATTGAGAACATACAAGTCTTGTTTTCTTGGAGCAGACATCAAAATCCAATCTTCAGGTATCTGCACACCTTGCTTGAGAATATAACACTTTGAGTCATCAAACAGAACCTTGTACTCTTTGTCACAAATCTGAGAGACTGACAGGAGGTTGTTTTCCAACTGTTTGACATATCTGACATTATCGAACGAAACCTGTCCATTTGTCAAGATTCCCTCTCCTGTAATAAAACCACCCTTGTCTCCAGCAAAGCTACATAGCCACCTCGAACTGCATTCACATTGGTGAGCAGCGAAATATCACCAGTCATGTGTCTGGAAGCCCCACTATCAACGATCCAATTGCTGTTCACTCCAGCTTTTGGGGCAACCTGCACAATAAAGAGACTATCAGTTTACATTGGGAACCCAAGCCTTTACGGTCTTGGGTTGACCCATTGAGTCTCGGATCCAAACATCGATCCATTTTCCCTTAGGAATAGGTTTATCTGAAATTTGTGGAACAGACACCTCAGATGATTAACTTTCCAAATTGCCTTTTTGTCAAAAGAGGTTTTCAGATAAATGGATGATTGTTTTGATTGGTTAACATTAATCTCATTTGGAACCACCAATGTTTCCAACTTTCCCTTACCCTTGTCTGAACCCTTAGGCTGAGTGTGAAATGAAGATTTTGACTGAAAAGATTTAGACACAGATTTGCTAGGTTTTGGTAAAGCAGACTTTAAGGTTATGAAAGGGACAACCTTAGGTCTGATCAACTGAGGGCAAAACCTCACAATGTGCCCTGGTTCACCACACTCAAAACAGACTTTAACACCTTTTTATGAAAGTGTTTTAAATCAGAAAATGACTTTTTAGTTGATTTAAAAACATTTGATTTTTGACAATCTTGCTCAAACCCAAACCCTTCCTTCCTTTGTTACCAAACTGAGCTGATTTGGTAGTACAATTAGCTTCAGACTCCTGAGAAGCTTTAACAAAGCAGAGTTCCTTGTAAATCTTTGATTTGGAGATTGGGTCACCTTTCATGACACTAGTAGTTTTGATTCCGAGGAGTACTCTGCTTTGATGAATACTCTGATTCATCCTCGGAATCAGAAACCCAATCTTCCACAATTCCATCCACCCTTGAATCCTTAGTCTGAGATGAACTCTGATTTTCACTCAGACTAATTGGATCAACTACTAACGGAGTAGTAACTTGAAAATCCTTTACATCTTTGTCATTTGGAGTGTTGACAAAGGCATTTAGGATTGGTGGAGGACATTTTTGATAATTAACCTGCTCCTTCCCCTGATCAGTACCTCTACTGATCATATGCTCAATGATATAAGAGGAGCTCTCATAGCTCTTGAGCTTCTGTCCCAAAGTCTCATAATCACACTCAACTAATGCTAATTTCTTCTTAATCTCATTTATGGTATTGAGATAAGAAGTAATAGCATCTTGCTTGTTCAGAACAGCGATCTCGGCCTCATGCAGTTGTCTATTTAAAAGATCAATTTTATTTTGAAAATCTTTTTCATTAGATTTTAAAACTTTGTTTGCTTCAATGCACAGGTCGAGATCGGTCATAAGATCACTGTTGTGCTTCTGGTAAGCAAGGACCTTGCTTCTAAGATCAACACAATTGAAACAATCAGATTTAGAAGATGAACAATCAGTGTATACCTGCTCAGAAGAATCAGTAGAAGCAGAAGAGTTTGCCATCAAAGCAAATTGAGTTGAAGAGTCATCAGCTTCTCCATCAGATTCTTGAGTGTCAGAATCTGTCAAACTTTCTGAGTCTGAACTTGATGCTTTGTCATCAGTCACCAACACATCTCCCTGACAGCTTTCTTCAACAATGTCATCAGAAATCTGAATCTCTGCCACACATGCTTTTTCTTGATCATCCTTGTCAGCATTGAATCTGAAGTCCCAATTTAACCCTTCATCTTGTTGAACCATCAAGGCTTTACTACCAGAAGATGAAGATCCAGCTGTTGTAGGAGAATCAATAGGAACTAATCGCCTTTCAGAATTAGCAGGAGCAGACTTCTGATGCTGAAATGGATTTTTGTTTCCAGCTTTCTTCGGCTGTTTACATTGTCTGGCAAAGTGTCCTTTCTCACCACCGCAATTGTAGCATGTAACAGAAGCCATATCAAATCCAAACTTAGACTCCTTGTTAGATTGATGTCTTTTCCAGTCCTCTTCACAAACTCCTTAGCTCTTCTGACTGCACTAGCCAATGCCCACATGATGTCAATTCTTTCCATATCATCAGGATCAATTTGAGAGTAGTCATCATTGGTCAAATATGGATTGCCGATCTGACCAGCAATCAATCCATCATATGAACTAACCAATGTTGACAGAAGACCCATGTGCTCTTTAGCAATCTCAACTGTGACTTTATCAAAGTTTCTGTCTTCAGACTTGCAGTAGGCTGATGATGCTCTTGTTGTGAGCTCGATGAAGAAGATGGGCTAAAGTGCATCTGAGCTGCAGATGTGGCTTCAGAAGCTTTAGACACAAAGGCAGTTTTCAGAGGAGCATGAGTTGTAGACTTATCAACTGTGGGTGTAGAGTAGTATAGAAGAAGGATCTTGAACTTGTGCAACCCTCTTGGCCTTCCATTTGTTCTCTATCTCCTGCTCTTTTTACTTCTGAATGAAATCATTGATGTCCATATGAGCCATCATCTGATTTTGCTTGAGTACCATCAAGAAGGACTCCCATTTTGGAGGTAGTGCATCTGCCAAACATTGAATCTTCTCTTGAGTTGTGGTTTTGACCTCGTGGTTGAACAGCTCACTCAACAGATGATAAAACTTGCAATCAACTCATCAAGGGACTCATTTCCCACACAACATAAAGCTGTTGAATTCTTTTTCAAGCTTTAGACTTAATGCTCTTCAAGGCATCATTACCCTCATATCTTTGTTGCAATGCATCCCAAAGAAGCTTAGCCGAAGGAAACTGTCTAAATTGATGAAGATATCAGTGGCAATAGACTGTGACAAAATAGCATAGGCCTTCTTCTCATAGTCATACACAGTTCCTTTGAGGCTCAGTCATCCGTGTGACCAGCATAGGAGTTCCATCCTCATTTAAAGGCCGCAAATAACCTCCTTCAATCATCATCCACAGATTTGTATCCACCCCATTGATGTGAATCTCAAATCTATATTTCCAGTGAGGATAATCATCCAAAGTCAAAACTTAGGAGCTTTGTTTGAGTTTCCGGTTTCATTCTCTGTCAGTAAAAGAGTCTGAATACGATGATTTTGATTAGCCATGAGTGCTAAATCTTCCATTTTATCAGAAGAAATGAAATTCAACACTTAGAAAATTTTTCAGAAGCAAAGGCCGAATGACTGACAAACTGGCGAATGTCGGGGGCCGAATGAGTGGAAATGCCGAATGACAAGCTGAGTATGACAATCGGCGAATGAAGAAGTCGAATGATCTATTCGCCGAATGGCAATGCGAATGGGGTCTTTCGCCGAATGAAGATTCAGAATGAGGCTTATTCGGCGAATGGGAGTAGCGAAGGAGCTATTCGCCGAATGAGAGCTATTCGGCGAATGGAAGGCTATTCGGCTGAACTTATTCGGCCGCCAGAGTCATTCGGCGATCTGGGGTTTTTGACAACAAAAATCGCGATATCTTTCGATTTTGACCAGATCTAGCCACCAAATTTTGCACAGAACTTCAAGACATGATTATTAACCAATTGGGAAGAAATTAGATCAAATGAACCACAAAACACTTGAAATCTCAATGAAATAGTGACTTTGGAAGCAAGAAAACTTAGGGTTTTTGGAAGTTACGAAAATCAGGGTTTTGGGAACTCAAATCTGATGGTTTTGGATGGAAATCGAGTAGAATCAAGAGCCAAAGCTCTGATACCACTTTGTTGGACCGATCGGGAGCTCGGAAACAATCCGAATCCAATGAAAACTACTCGACAACCTCTGGGATAGTGCGGAATCCTATTCCAGGGTTTTCCAATCGAAACCAACAGAAACCGTGGTGATCCGAGGCTATAGAAACGACTTGGAAGCAACGATCGAACACCACGGGTTGAGAATCGAACTTGGAGGCACAAGAACCGCTCAAATCTTCAAGGGTTTTGACTCTGGAGTGCCAGGGAAGAAGGAGGGCTCGGGAAAGTTAGGTTTGAAATGATTTGAACTTCTATTTATAAGCTGTAGTCATTCGGCCGAATGAGTGGCCGAAGCAGCTCATTCGGCGAATGACTAAGCTCGAATGAGCAGTCATTCGAATGAGTCATTCGGCGAATGACTCATTCTGAACTTAGACATTCGATACAACTCTCATTCGCCGAATGACTTCATTCTAGAGTCATTCGGCCGAATGAGCAGTTTTCATACTCAAACATTTAATAATCAAATCAAACACTTAGATAAACATTAATAATCAATAATCAATAAACATAAACATGATGAATTAGATATAAAGACAATTTCCGTTAATACTTTGAATGATTACATGATAACCATTTACATAACTGAACTAGGGACAAAACATGTATCTACACTAGTGCCTCAGATCCAATGGTTGGTTTACTTCAGCAATCCCATCACTATCCAACAAGCTTGTTCGTCTTAGCCGCATCAGCTTACTATCAGGCAGTGTTTCAGGAGAACCCTGCCTAAGTGAACATCTGCTACCAAAGTAAGGAGATCACACCAGAGAAAGTGGGTAACACTTCAAGGGACACCCAACAGCAGAACAGGAAGCAGGACTCACAATCCTATCAATATCCACAAGTGGTTCGCAATCATCAATCAATCGGGGGCTATCTTGGTAATTGGAAACCCCCCAATTGCAACAAGTGTGGTTACCATCATGGGGTAACAGTGTTCCAGAGCTAAGTGCCAGAGGTGTGGCAAGATTGGGCACGCTCTAAGGATTGTCGCGGGGAACTGCAGAACAACATAACAACCACAGAATAACAATCAGAACAATGCGCAAGTCTGTTTTAGTGCGGCAAGATGGGCCATTTCAGAAAGATTGCCCACAACTAAGAAAGGCGTGGACAAACACTGGTTAAGGAATGGAGGTGGCACGGTAATGGAAATGGCACCCAACAATAACACAACAATAACAACAACAACAACGGTGCTAGAGGCAGGGCGTTTGTGATCGGAGGACGTCAAGCGCGGGAGGATCCCAACATTGTTACGGGTACGTTCCTCTTAAATAATCACTATGCCTCTATGTTATTTTTACACCGGTGCCGATCGGAGCTTTGTATCTAGTTCACTTGCTAAGTTGCTAAATGTTAGTCCCACTGCCTTAGATAATCCCTACACTGTGGAATTAGCTGATGGTAAGTTGATTGTAGTAGAAAACATTTATAAGGGATGTATCCTTGATTTGATGGGTCAGACATTAGAGATTGATTTGATGCCTATTGCCTTAGGCAGTTTTGATGTAGTCATTGGCATGGACTGGTTGTCCAAGAACCAGGCTGAAATTGTATGCCATGAAAAGATTGTTCGCATACCTCTTCCCTCTTGCAGGAGAGACATTATATGTACAAGGCGAGAAGAGCAGTACGCCACTGCGTCTCATATCTTGCATGAAGGCACACAAATGTCTGCGGAAAGGTCATACGACAGTTATAGCACTTATAACTGAAAAGCCGGTAGCTGAGAGGAAGCTTGAAGATATACCTGTAGTTTGTGAATTTCCGGAGGTATTTCCAGAAGACTTGCCGGGATTACCGCCTATCAGACAGGTGGAATTTCGAATCGATCTTACACCAGACGCAGCAACCGATAGCTAGGGCGCCTTATCGACTTGCACCGTCAGAGATGCAAGAGTTATCCACACAATTGCAAGAGTTGTTGGATAAGGGTTTCATACGACCTAGTTTTTCACCGTGGGGAGCTCCAGTTTTGTTTGTAAAGAAGAAGGACGGAACTTTTCGTATGTGTATCGATTACCGGAATTGAATAAGGTTACTATCAAGAACCGGTATCCGTTACCCAGGATTGACGATCTGTTCGATCAATTGCAAGGTTCAAGTTACTACTCGAAGATTGATCTCAGGTCGGGTTATCATCAACTAAGAGTCCAGGAGGAGGATATTCCGAAGACGGCATTCAGGACGCGCTATGGCCATTATGAGTTCTTGGTCATGCCATTTGGGTTGACAAACGCTCCAGCTGTATTCATGGATCTCATGAATCGTGTTTGTAAACCTTATCTGGATAAGTTTGTCATTGTTTTCATTGATGACATTCTCATCTATTCAAGTCTGAGGAGGAACATGCTGAACATCTTCGATTACTGCTAGTTATTGAAACAGGAACAACTGTACGCTAAGTTTCTCGAAATGTGATTTCTGGATGCGAGAAGTACAGTTCTTGGGTCATATAGTTAATGAAAAGGGCATACATGTTGATCCAGCGAAGATTGAAGCGATTAAGAATTGGGAAGCGCCAAAGACCCCTACCGAGGTACGACAATTCCTTGGTTTGGCGGGTTATTATCGACGATTCATTGAGGGTTTCTCAAAGATCGCTCAACCACTTACAGCTCTTACGCACAAGGGAACAAAGTATAACTGGACTGATAAACAGGAAGCTGCATTCCAGTTATTGAAACAGAAGCTTTGCAGCGCACCGATTCTGTCCTTACCGGAAGGAACGGAAGACTTTGCGGTGTATTGTGACGCATCTGGACAGGGTTTAGGATGTGTGTTGATGCAACGTGATAAAGTGATCGCTTATGCTTCCAGACAACTAAGACGCACGAAAAGAATTACACTACTCATGACTTGGAGTTAGGAGCAGTGGTTTTTGCTTTAAAGATTTGGAGGCATTACTGTATGGAACTAAGTGTACTATTTATACTGATCATAAGAGTTTGCAACATATCTTTGATCAGAAGGAGCTTAACATGAGGCAACGACGATGGTCGAGTTGTTGAACGATTATGAGTGGGCGATTATATCACCCGGGAAAGGCTAATGTCGTAGCCGATGCTTTGAGCAGAAAGATACAACGGGAACAAGACGGGTTCGTGCACTTATGATGACGATACATACCGACTTACCTGACAAAGTACACAGTGCTCAGATTGAGGCTTTGAAAACGGAAAACTTAGTACCGGAATCTTTACGAGGAATGGAAGAACAATTGAATGTTAAACCTGATGGAATTCGTTATTTCATTGATCGAATGTGGATACCTTTGTATGGAGATTTAAGGGAACTCGTGATGGACGAAGCACACAAGTCTAGATATTCAGTTCATCCGGGATCAGACAAGATGTACCATGACTTGAAGGCACTGTATTGGTGGCCTCACATGAAAGCTGATATTGCTAAGTACGTTAGCAAATGTTTGACTTGTTCGAAAGTCAAAGTTGAATATCAGAAGCCATCTGGTTTACTGCAACACCAGAGATACCGATGTGGAAATGGGAACAGATTTCGATGGATTTCATTACTAAGTTACCCCGTACACCGAGTGGTTATGATACGATATGGGTAATTGTCGATCGATTAACGAAATCTGCACACTTCTTAGCAATCAAGGAAACTGATAAGATGGAGAAATTGACTCGCATTTACATTAAGGAAGTAGTAGCACGGCATGGTGTGCCAATCTCTATCATATCAGATCGGGATGCCCGATTTACTTCTAACTTTTGAAATCTCTTCATAAGTCATTGGGGACTCGCTTAGATATGAGTACCGCCTATCATCCACAGACCGACGGTCAAAGTGAACGAACATTCAAACGCTCGAGGATATGTTACGAGCTTGTGTCATTGATTTTGGCGATAGCTGGGAGATCATTTACCGTTAGTAGAATTCTCTTACAATAATAGTTATCATACAAGTATTCAAGCAGCACCGTTTGAAGCTTGGTATGGTCGCAAATGTCGTTCACCAGTTTGTTGGGCTGAGATTGGAGACAGTCATTACAGGTCCTGAACTGGTGCACGAGACGACAGAAAAGATAGTTCAAATTCGGAATCGTATGGCAGCGGCTCGAGATCGTCAGAAGAGTTATGCAGACAAACGTCGCAAGCCGTTGGAATTTCAAGTGGGAGACCGAGTTCTTCTAAAGGTATCACCTTGGAAAGGTGTGATACGATTCGGCAAGCGCGGCAAGCTTAGTCCACGTTACGTAGGACCTTTTGAGATTCTGAAAGGATTGGTCCGGTTGCGTATCAACTCAAACTACCGGATGAACTCAGTGGAGTTCATGATGTGTTTCATGTGTCGAATTTAAAGAAATGTCTTTCTGATGAGACATTGATTGTACCGTTGGAAGAAATACAAGTAGATGAACAACTGCGATTCATTGAAGAACCAGCGGAAATCATGGACCGAGAGGTCAAACAACTGAAGCAAAGCAAGATTCCGATAGTAAAAGTTCGATGGAATTCAAGACGGGGTCCTGAATTCACATGGGAACGGGAAGATCAAATGATGAAGAAATATCCTCATCTATTCAAGACAGCTACTGCTAACACTGAGAGCGCACGTTAAATTTCGGGACGAAATTTCCTTCAACAAGGGATGACGTGATGCTTTCACACATCAACACTGCAAATTTCAAACTGTAAGCACAAACGTTTTATTTATTCAATTGATTTTGTTACAAACATTTGTGCTATCTTACATTCTATATGTTTTATGTGCTACATTTCATATGTTACATGTTATGGTAGTACGTACACGATTAGTTACATACATTTTACTATGTGCGGGGTTGCATAGTACAAACAGTTATAGACACTCACTATGTGTGAGGCTACACAACACAGTATGATCAAACACAAACAGTCACAGTTAGGTGAACTAACTAGTGAACACGCAAAACAGTTACATTGAATGATCACAATTGAGTTGTGATGTTGCAAGCATTAGACTTTGTGTGTGAGTACACACAAGCACACAATGATCAAATCACACTAACACGTACGATTTAAACTCGTAAGTAGTTTCCTAACTACTCTTAACACTTGCTAATTTTCGGGACGAAAATTCCTTCAACAAGGGATGATGTGACAATCCGACTTTTCACACTAACCTTGTTAACGGGAGTTGGTGCTATCACAGGCCCAACAAGGCCAATCAAGGCCCAATAAGACCAATGAAGGCCCAACAAGGCCAATCAAGGCCCAATAAGACCAATGAAGGCCCAACAAGGCCAATGAAGGCCCAACAAGGCCAATGAAGGCCCAATAAGGTCAATGGAGGCCCAACCAGATCAATTAGGCCCAACATTGCCAATGTAGGCCCACAAAGCCAAGAGAAGCCCAATAAGGCCAATAAATTCAAGTAAGGCAATGTAAACAAAGTAGGCCCAGAGAAGGCCAAGGTAGGCCCAGGAAGGCCCAATAAGGCCCAATTGGCCCAACTGGGTAAACTTAGGTTAATAATAGTTCAATAAGTATGATTTGTGATAATTCGGGATTTTTAGTGTAACTTTGTTAATCAAAATGTGTTGATATTGCATGAAATCAAGGGAAATCAAATTGCAAGGGTTAAAATAAATAAAATTAGGTTATAAGGCATTTGATTATAGGAAGTAATATTTTAATTATCAATTTTGACTATAAAAGTCAAAATTCGAGTAGGCTTATCAAAATTGAAGTGGAATTCGAATCATTGGGCAGTAATAATCGTGTTTAATCTGTTATAAGCATCACTTGATGATCATTAACAATAACCATACGTTATTAGAGCATTAAGTCGTGGAATTAAACTCAAATGATATTCAAGAGGCGTAACCGTTACCCCCTTTGTATCAAATGTGTATACCTGATCATTATTCACGAAATTGGAACCACAGAACTTCTATTCGGCATCTTTAGGGTCTACATCATTCATCAATTCGATCTTATAAGCTGCGGGAAGAAGGATTTGATCCGGGAGTGGCCGAAGCACAACATAGAAGTTGATCTTCATCAATTCGACACTCAATCCCGTAAGTTTTCAATCCTATATCATCTAAAATGTCCGATTAAGTGAATCCCTAACTCAATTGCATCTGGAACCCTCGAATTGATAGAGTTCGAGTTCTAGGGTTTCTTCTTGAAACGGTTTTTGGGGGATTTGATTACAATGAGCTTTAAAATGGAATTAAATTACACCAATAGTTTCAGAAGGGTTAGATGTAACTAAACCAGGTATCAATTTCAGAAGGATACAACGATTTGATGGATTTTAGTTCTAGGGTTCATACTTCAAAACGAATTTGGGGATTTGGTTAAAATGGGTTTGGAAATCGAATTAAATGTTATCAGTAGTTTCAGACAACCTCGATTAAGCATAATATCGTTTCAAATTTGTGGTTTCAATCACGAATTGATTGAATTCAATAACTAGAGTTCATGTTTAAAAACGGTTTAGGGATTTTGATTCAATTGAGTTCAATAGTTAAATTAATTGGCACAGATATGATCGAAATACATCTCTGAATGAAACCATGTATTAATTTTATGATATGATCATGAATTGAATAGAACCACATCGTGGGTTTTGGGATCGAGTTTGAGGCTGTGTAGATTCATTTTTCACAACATTGAATCATCGATTAAACAAATTAGAACCAAGGTTGGAGTCGTCTAGGATGATAGAACATTAACCCTATGGTTTTAGGCTGGATAAAAATCGAATTGGAGATCAATTTAGGTTGAAGGCTTCGGCTAGGATTAACAAGGGGAACCGGCCCATGTAGGTTTAAAACAATTCATTCCTGAAACATATTGCGAAACCCTAGCGGGCTGAGATGGTAGATGCTGTGTGTGTGGTGTAGGGGGGTCGCGGGTTCGATCCCGGCAACACCATTTTTTGGGTTTTAACTTATTTTTAGTATTTTTGAAATATCTCTCACATACGAACTCCGTTTTAATCCGTTCAAGTTGCGTTGGAACCGTAACTAGAATACGAACATATTAGGATAATAAAATTTATATTTAATACGAAAACGAAATCGCGTATAATTACGATTAATTGAATAAAATCAATATGATTTTATTTAATCGATTTCAATGGCACGCGTACTTCCGTATGCACAATTCTCACACTCTAAACATACGTATGTTGATACGTATATGATTTCAACAGCACAAAACGACAATCCGAATAACTTTAGGATTATTGTTTAAATCACAGATTCTTCGTAGAGGATTTCTACGCAAATTCACACGTATTTGATCATTCTGCTATCATCACAGGTGCGTACACGGCCCTTTCTTATTTTAAACTGTTTTGGGGGAGAAAACATGTGCAACAAACTATTTTTAGATACATATCACTTGCATGAGTTATCTGTTTACATTATGTGACATCATATCAACTTGAAAGTCCTTACACACCTCGAACCGTTTAGTTTGCTGTAATGCAAAGCGTGGTAGTTGGAAATAGATCTATTAGGTTTGACAAACCTCACCTGGTAGATGGGATCTACGCAGGTGTTTGACTGACCAAACACATTTTTACTATTGTTGTGATAGACAATAGTGGCAAGGCGAAAACATGCTATAGCATGGCAACTAGTCAGCTTCGGTGTCGAACACGTATGTAAATAGTTTATATGACTAGCTATCATGACTGTGCATTTGTGATTATGTTATCTACCAACTTGTTATTCAAACTGCTGTTTTGAACACTATGATTATTTAAAACCTGTGTTATGCACCAACCTTTGTGTTGACTTGATTTGCATGTTTTCTCAGGACGCTAAGGCGCGCTTTACAGCTGGCATGGACTAGGAAGATAGAGTCTCATGCATTTTAAAACACTTTGAATTTGAATTTGAACATTTGAATATTTCAGTACTTTGGTTTGTAATGTTTTACTTACCAACTGTTTATGGTTTTTAAACGCTTCCGCAACTTTTTGTAAACTCTGAATGTTATGTTTTAAAGACCAACGTATGTTTGAAATTCATATAGAGGTCTTCGCTATGTCTAATGATCTGAGATCCTGGTTTGTCACGCTCCCAAACGGTGTGATTCCGTTAGTTGAAAATTGGGGGTGTGACAAAACCCTATGGCTTTGGGACTGATTAGGTCGAATTCGTGGTCCATGGAATCCTTGTTTGCTTTCGGCTATAATGGAAAAGGGGGAAACCGATCAGATTAGGTTTAAAACAATTAATTCCAGAAGGATATCGCGATACCCTAGCGGGCGAGATGGTTAGATGCGTGTGTGTTGGAATTGAGGGTCGCGGGTTCGAGTCCGGGCCAAACCATTTTTGGATTTAATACTAACTAAGTATTTTTATCATACTTATTCGTTCTAACTCCGATTCGATCCGTTCAAGTTGCGTTGGAACCGTAACGAGAATACGAATGTTTTAGAATGATAAAATTCATATTTAACCCGAAAACGAAATCGCGTATAATTACGATTATTTAAATAAAATCAAATATGATTTTATTTAAACGATTCAAAGTCACACGTATTTGCGTATACACATTCTTAACACTTTAACATACGTGTGTTGACATGTATGTTATTTCAAGCACAAAACGACATTCCGAATACTTTAAGTTATTGTTTAAACCACGATTATTCGTAGAGGATTTCTACGCAAGTTCACACGTATTTGATCATTCTGCTATTATCAAAGGTGCGTACACGGCCCCTTTCTTATTTTAAACTGTTTTGGGGGAGAACA